>CM032343.1:19082496-19544996 GCA_019022885.1 Schlechtendalia chinensis
TTATCTGTGATTTTTGATGGATCGTGTTTCGGTCCCAAAACATATACATCTTGACCACGGCGAATTGTTCCACTGTAAATTCTTCCGAATGCGATAAACATAATATCATTTTCGTTTTGTGTAGGTTCTACAATTTCGGGCTTATTTTCTTCAACATTGACTGTACCATTAGCATTATGTTCCCCCATTTCAGAATATTCCATTTTTACTGCACTGTTCTTCAAAGCATGCTTAATTCTTACAAACTCTCGCCGTTGAGCTATTTCTGTGGGGGTCAATACTTTTGGTCTATTTTGAGGCAAATATTTTCGTTTTATCTACAACAAAGAATAACACAGAAACAATGATAAGATTTCCTCTTAAAATAATAATATAATTAGATATAAACATATACATACCGGAAACATTTTCGAAACAAAAGCTATAGTTGGCACAGAAGCATCTATACAACATTTTGAAAAATCATTTTTCAATGCTATCGTTTCTTTTGGCATAAGATTGAATTCTTTCATTGGAGGACAAAGTAAATTTTCAATTTTTACATCTGTAAGTTGATTTGGGGCCGGGCACTTATTGCACACCATACCTGAGATTATACAATCAGACAATTAAAAAAAATAAATAAATTTGTTCCTGAATAAAACATGTATTTACTTACCTAAAACTGATACAGACAAAGGAATCCATTGAGATAAAAAACATTGCAATAAGATTTTTGTATCTGTTTGACGCAAATCTCTAGCGTGAAGAGTGACACTCATACTTTCTGACATTTTTAACAAACGCTCTTTATCCTGAAAAATAATCAAAATTGCTGCATATAAATCCATACACAATTTACATTCACTTGATAAGCATTTTAATATTGTCATAAAACTTACTTTTTGATTAATAATGACATCATATATAAGCCAGATGTTTTCGAGTATCATTTGAACGAAAAGCGGTTTCTTGGCTTTTTCTTGTGCACCTTTCATGATTCTTTTGGTTTTTGGATGTAAATAGAAATCTCCCCATAACGTTTTCTTTAGAACATCTGCTCTAACGCCAAGTTTGTTTGACACTAAATTTGCAAATGTTTCTATACTAGAACCACTCGTAGTAAATATAATTCGAACACAAATTGTTTTAAATTATCATCAGTTTAGAGCTGTGAATTTATAGCGAATGCATTGAACAGTATAGTTTTTTTGGTACAAAATCCAAATCATATATTCAAAATATTCAATGTTCAAACTTTTATTTTTTACACTTTCAATTCATTTTTTGTTGTATCATATGATATTTCTATCAATTTCCACCTTATAAAAATTTTCTATTATTATATTTTTTTTTCAAGTATTTGACATAAACTGTATCAAAAGGTAGTGTTAGAGACATCAACAATAATCTTAAACATTTTTTAATGCAAGATATTTAATAAAAATTGTCTGAATATTTTTGTAACCATCAATACATAAAACTGTAAAATATCTAAAAACTGATTAGACTTTTTTTTACATTAAAAATTACATTTTTCAATGATTTTCAATGCAATAAATTCACAGCCCTAATTATTACAACTTATATAATATGCATTTTACATAATGTTTTTTAACATAGTCAGTGATATCAAAAAGTTTTAAAACAAAATTTCATAAATCTATGTAGTGTCTACTAAAAAGATATTTTTAGTTATAAATTTTTTACAATAATGTATTATTGCAGTTTTTTGGCAAAACCTAATTGTATTACAGTAAAAGCATTAAAAATACTAATTAAATAATTTTAATATAAATAACATTTGAAATTATATTCAAAGCATCTTTTAAAAATATTTAAAAACTAAAACACTTTTGAATTATGATAGGGTTACAATAAATAACTACCACAAATCTTAAAAATATAATGTAAATTAATTTTAATGAAAAATTGTTTTAAAAATAATGTTCTCATTAACTTTTTATTCTTATTATTTAAGATCAGTTAAATTTAATTTCTGAGATATTAAAAGATGTACAATAATATTAAAGCAGTACAAGAATATACCTAAAAGCCCAACCATCAGCAGCAGACGCGAAAACTACATTTCCTTGTTGCGGCGAAAAATACAATTCTGAATCATCGGCAGCTTCAATGGCAGTACTCCAATCATTATACAAGTCTTCGCCTGATTGAATACCGACATATTCTTTAGTATCCGCTTCTTTATCAAATACATCATTTTTAAAAAGTTCTCCGACAACAGCATTTATCTAAATATTTTTAAAAATAATGTCATTAAATTCAATGCAAGACATATGCCTATCTTACTTGTTCAAGAACTTGAGTTAAATGAATATAGGCATCTAGCGGTGTCAAGTTTAACTCCAATATTAATCTATCGATTTTATTTAGTACCAACACTGGTTTTATGTTTTCAGACCAAATTTGTTTTAAACAAGCCTACCAAAAACAAACAAATAACAACCGTATATCAACACTTCGGTACTAAGTACAATAATAATTTGTTATTAATATATTTTACTTGTGTTTGAGGACAAACTCCTTCTACGACATCAACAAGAATAATGGCTCCGTCGCATATCCTTAGGGCAGTAGACACTTCAGAAAAAAAATCTATGTGTCCTGGACAATCAATAACATTGATAAGATATTCCAATTCATCTAAAATGTGTTTGTTAAATTAACATGATGATTATTGTTTTAAAAATAAAACAAATACTTTTGCAATGGTACAATGCTATTGACGAGCTTTTCATCGTGATTCCGCGTTGTTGTTCATCTCGTCTGCTGTCCATGTACCTGAGTTTTCCGACCATTTTCTGAGATATGACACCATTACTGGCGACCAAAGAGTCGGCTAATGTCGTCTTACCGTGATCAACATGAGCCATGATACAAATGTTACGTATTGTATCAGTTTTATGTTGAAGTTCGATAAGTTTATTTTGAGCCATGTCTCTCATTTTGAAATTTTTTTTAACGAATTAAACGGTAATAAAATTTGAACAATTACGGATTACGACGATTTTTATTTCACACTATTGTCACGTGTCGGATCCAAATCCACAAAATACGCAACAAGTTGTCAGAAAAACATAGATTTTAGTGCTATAATTAACGTAAACGACATACGAAAATATGAAAACATGTAAATATAATATATAACATATAAATTATTAGTTACCGTTGGTGAACAGATAACATTAAAATTTGAAATTGAACAACGATGATAAATAGGAAATCGTAATTTCTGTCAACGTATTTTAAAATCAAAATGTTGATTTCTTATCTCGCACCTTATCATTGTCACACTATAATTTAACCTTAAAATCCGTTTATTAATCGTTCTAACCTCATTGGTCACGTTATCATATTTTGCGGTAATTTCTAATTATTATTCAAAACAAATTGTAACAGTCCTTAAATGAAACGCCTCGTAATAACATCAACAATTTCGAATATCATCGTATATTCAAGTTGTATACACCCGCCTTGACGACGAAGCGAGGTTACATTGGAAATGTTATCAACCGAATTTACGAATTGTAATCCTTCACCGGAAATCGTTTCCTATTTAAAAATATACTTTTACTGAAACACCGCAAACAGAGCCAGTATAGGATTATTTTCGTACTCTCGTCTATACCAATAAAAACAACGTAACAAGAATAAATCTAACCCTCATTTGTGCTTTGCATATGACATATGTTCGATAAAACAAAAGCCAACATTATTTCTGTGCGAAATTCAAACGTATATACATAAAAAATATACAAAAATATTACTGAGACGATATAATACGATACCTTATCGTATAATATTTTTGAGTTACGCTTGTAGAACAGCCACAGTTTCAAATTATTAGACGTTTTCGACACTAAAAAAAAAAAGAAAAAAAAAGTTCGTGGAGTTATTTCGAAAATTAAATAAATCGTCAATTCAACGATATCTTCGCGACGAAAACGACGAATGGAATTGGATGTTTTTCAACATCCGCAGAAATAATGTATTAAACAAAATGTTACTTTTCTAAATAACTTTGTGATTTTGAATAACAACGCGTTAAATTAATTAGTTACTCGCTTAAAATAGTAACTCGTTAGGTTATGAATAATAACAAGTTCTAACTTAACTTTTAATTCGTTTACGCCCAGGCCTTGCTGTATGAGGCGCCATTCGGGACAGGTGCCATAGTTCGCCGTTTCGAAAAAGCAAAAAATGTATACTATATATCATTATGGATTAAACGCCAGACGTATCGATATTATTATCCGATTAATTATACATTACTACACATTTTTAAATACAAACCAATTTAAATTATAAGAACATATCGGATAAATATAACAATATAGTACAACAAATTGTATTCGTTTTTATTTTATTTGATTGTCATTCTTTTAAAGTTATTTTTCGAAATTAATTATTTGATAATTATAAAGATATACATTTATCATTTATGAGCGCATTTAGATTGACATCAATTATATGCGTGTTTGCAGACTTCAGTCCAATTCAGAATAATCGTGCGGTACTTTTGCCGCCTGAAATAAATACGTACAAATATTTCGTGTTCCTAAATACATACATGCATAGAAAATCTCGCTTATTAGGTACATACTACTAAATAACTATAGCATATTTCGCCGAATCGATACAATTATTATTCGCCCGTTTCTCTCATCATTTTCCGCGTTAATCACGAAAACGTGAACATTGTACACGATATATAATGAACGATTAATTAACGAAGAATAAGGCCGAATGGACATTTAGTTTTTGCCGAACCGCACATACCATATCGTGTAATACAAAGTTCGTGTTTTGTCAAAATTCAATAGACGCCGCCACCGACATGGTGCACCTCCTAATCGCGGTTTATGTAACACTCTCCTCTCTAGTCGTAGCGGTTTCCACTCGTACACATCACATTTGACGCACTACGTTTAACAATATTGTAATAATTGGATTATTAAACGCAAGCCTTTTTTTTTTTTTTTTTAACTTTTGTTTTCTCGGGTTTCTCGCAGTCGCGACGCACACGAAACTCTTCAAAGGTTAGGACCCCAGAGTTATTTCATATCCGCTCGATTCAGCGAATTTCAAACCATATACACATTCCTCCGCGACGATAACACATGGTCGAAACGGTGTAAAATGTTTTGAGCAAAACAAACGACTTTTAGTAAACCGCCACGCGTGTATCCGTGTGTATGTGTGAGGAGTGTACATATAATTGTATAGGAAGGTCGCAGGTTACATTTCACCGTATCTATCGCCGTTTTATAAACGATAACAACAACAACAATAGTAATAATAAGTCATCTCTTCCTTATTGTATATCTCTGCCTCGTACGTCAGTACAGTGCGACGAGCAAATGAGTAGTGGTGACGTGAAAACGTATTTTTCTATTCTAAGACTTTTATATAAAAAAAAATGTTTAAAAATATTCTATGTATCAGTTCCACAACATACATATAATCATCGGCGTGTTGCTTGTGTCAAATATAGTCACGGGTCCTTGCCTCAAAAGTTAATAGATATGAGGCCCACAAGTCAAAAGAAAACAATTTTGAAAAAATAAATGGCTCGTATTCTGACACACGAACATCAAAATTCTAATATATTGTCAACACAGACACACACATACAAATTTACTATAATAATAATAAAATTTGACAACGAATTGAAAAAAAAAATTTTGATAACGGTAAAGTTACAAACGAATTACTTCATAAAGTGGTCCAACTACCTACTATCACTGAACTCGCTAAAACACACTACAAACGAGTCCACACTAAATTTTAAATCACTCAAACCCCCTCCCCATCAATAGTATGTTCTTTCTCTACGTTAATTCGAATACATATTCAAGAATACTCTTAGAAAGTTCTCTTTGCTCGGATAAGAATACTTCAGATTCTTTCCGTCCGCCGACACCGGCCGGAGACCGTTACAAAGTTTTACAAAATTAATTTTGCAAAAACGCTAGACGGAACATTTTTACTCCTCACTTCACTTTATTCCTATACAAAGTGTTGTATACCTATATACAATAATATATATAATATGTTGTGTATATATTAACGCGAGAACGAGTTACGGTCGTTGCCAATTGTATTTACGTATACGTGTGTGTGTGTGTGGATTTGCGTATAAGTACGCGTTTCGCGCGCGCGCGCTACAGTGCTAATACAATCATGTACGTAATATAATTGCGACTTTTTTTTTTTTTGTAAAATAATTATTTTTACACACACGTAATATTGGCATACACGCGTGCGTTTATCCGCGTACAATATGCGCCTATATTCACAATTGTATAGTATAAAATTCTTACCGTTTTGTTCACTATTATTACGAAAGAAAATACATTCCGTGACGTATCAGACACCTGCAGAATTTTATTATTTTTTTTCTTCAAAGGGGGTGTCACTCCATACGCATTATACAAAGTTCTTGGTGCGGGTATTGATACGTTGTAGTCGCGATAACCGCGATGTGTATAATGTGCGATCCACCGAAAATATACGTACACACACACACATATACACGGAATAAATAATACGAACCTTTATAATATTTAGTATACGGTTGTCGATTGCGCTGCTACAATGTTCATATATATATATGTAATATTTAACATTCGCGAAGAAAATCGTGAGATGACGTTAAACTCGTATTGTTGTTCGTTCGGAGAGACATGACAAACGTCATCTCTCGTTTTTCGAAACACAACTAAATATACTAATCGAAAAAAAAATATTCAAAACGATCGGTTTTGGCGAAGAATCAGTTGTGCTTTACCGCAAATATACATATATACAACAACGTTGTGATGGTATTAATAAGAAAATTATAAATAATTAACAAAAAATTCTAAATAACGTTTATTCTCGTCACTATAATAATTGTTTTGATAGGCATGGGAAAATAATAGGACCACGAACGAATGGAATGTATCCAGTTTTTGGTGTAACCCTTATGTTGTGACGTCTACAGTGCATCGGTTACCGCGCTGCCGCAGTACCTATGCAAATAGTGGTTAGAGTTAACTACTGATTTTGCGTTGAAACAGATCGTTTTGGAAAACTGATCAAATTTTGAAAAAGAAAAATCATAATTCATACAAAAATGAATCAAAATATACGAATCGTTATTTTTTGACTAAAGCCTACTTACACACACACACACACGTCCCCCATTTAGAAATTTAACGATTATTTACATAAAACATATATATTTGTTCTTTAGACATGTTTCAATGTGTGAAGGCCCGTACAGCCCGTATAAAGGTAAAACGTGATCCCCGAGAGCAATATCATATATAATAATAACTTATAATAAAAAATTTAATTTACAGTTTAGACGAGATAATAACACTTAAACTATATTCATTAATTTAATGATTATCCAGTAATAATAATAATAACAGTTCAATGTATGGAAAATGTTTTTATAATAAATTCCCATATACACTGCACAGCTATTATTACATAATTATAATTATTATTATTACTATTATTTTATATCAATTATACACATATTTATAAATATATATAAATATGTGTATAATTTATAGAAAATAATATTTTAAAAAAAAAAACTATATAGAAACAGTATTTAAGAAGAAGCCACTTCTTCTTCTACCACCCACACGCGCACGCACTTTGACCCTGGACGGTTCTTTTATGTATTATATTATGTTCCGACATCGCGTATAATATTGTCGGCGTGGTTTACTTAAACGTCCATATTATTGTTATCAATAACAATAAAATCTATAAATTATATATATTATACACAAGAAAACAATAAAAAATGAAAAAACCCGTTTTCGTTTAATATATACATAATGTAAAAATATCAATCTTTGCCGCTGTCGCCTAATCAAAAAAACGCCAAGCGCGGTGTGTTTGAAAACGGATTTTAATGTCATGCACACGCGCACGTACTCATGATTCCGGCGGTAAGGACACTTATATTTAATAATAATAATAATAATAATAATACTGTTAATATTATTATTTATATACATATATACGCGTCGCGTCGGGTTAATAACAAAGATGGCGAGAGATTGCGAGCGCGCGAAACAATAGAAAATCACTGCTGCAATACATATATGCCGACAGAATTCTATTGATATTATATGTATATCTATATAATACATTATACGAAATTATAGATTAAGTATATACGTATAGTAATAATGTATTCCAAGTGCGATAATAATATGATACGCGTGTATGTAGGCTGCGAACGCGAATCGAAGGTCTACGTAGCTGCCTGTATATGTAATTTAATATAATATACAGAGTGATTGCATAGAGACGATGGGCGTTTTTGAAATATAAACAGTATAAAATGGTACTCATCAATTGTTGCGAGTTCGTGCGGTCAAAAACGATTATATATTTATTACTGTTATAATACTGCAGGCCATTAAATGTTTAAAATTAGTTAAAAATGTGTTGAAAATTAATTCTGTTTTGAAGTTTAACGAGACAAGCATGACTTTTTTAACTAGATTTGTATATTTTTTTATGTTGACTTATATATCAGATAACTCAGCCAGCTTTATATAATACTACAGCATTTGTAACTACACCCGTTCATATGGCTAGAGTCGTTGAAAATTGAGATTCCGCTCGTGAAGTCTAACATATTATTACAATAGAAGGAGAAATGATAAATACATGTAATACGCTGCGTGGGCGTTCGGGTGTCATAGTTACAGAGATCACCCTATACTAATATTAATGTTCTTACCTACATATTATGTTATACACTTGCAGGAGAACGGCGAAACATTTATCTCCATATTCGAAACGAATACACGAAATCCTTGAAGCAATAAACAGTCATACATAATATGAAATCGACGGATGAAATATAGAGTGAGCGTTTATTGAGTGCCTACAACTTGCATGAGATCGACTACACGTACATACATATAATATATGTATACTATTACCAGCCGTACATTACCCGTGGTTAAGAGGTGGTTTTGATAAAGTTAAAGTCATTCAACGTTATGAAGTATGATGGAATAAACGTTAAGCTTCATGATTAAAGAACAAATAATTTGGTGACAAATAATAATAATAATAATAATAATAAATGAACATGGAAGCACCGTGTTTCCTTCTTTCAACAAATTAGCAACAAATGCAGTATATTTTCCGATCTAAGTTTGGCCAACCACACATTTATTTGATATAAATCTTCTCTGTTCTTCTAGACGCATTTCCTGGACCTCGTATGATTTACGACAATTTTCCCAGAGCACCGTTTTTACATATCGAATCAATGACTTTTTGTTGCAGAGTGAGACCCTTAACGGTAATTTTAGAGTTAAATTTGATGTTCTCTTGACTCTTAGAGAAATCGTTGCAATATCCGATAACGCGAAAGCCAAAGCTATAATTATTGCCTGTATATTGTACTTAGCCTATATTACAATTCTTCGCTTGACAAATCACAAAGAGTTTCTTCTTCTGAAATGTAAATGTGCTTAAACTGTGCCTGACGTTTTATTTTATTTTTATAAATAGTCGTTATGGATACCGGTGTATGATTATGAAACAACTCTATTTTTGTGTTTCTTCTATCTGATTATCATGATGGGATGAGAAAATTATTGATGGCCTATGGCACTCCACTAGCGAAAAAACTAATAGCATTTCAAAACTCATCATGTTTATTACAAATAAAATTCGTATATATGCTAATTAAATAATTTTTTATAAGACTCCGCGTCTCGGGTTATCTAAATGAATACACATCATTGCGGCCGTGATTACTACCTTTAACATTTCCATTTTAGACAGTCGCTAGTACTTCGCGTGGTTGGCACTTGTGTTTTGATCCAATTTAAAATTATTATTAGAATATCAAATGTGTATGTACGATAGACCTATTATTGTATATTAAATTTTCAAATTATTAATTATTAAATTTAAAATCTTAAACTTCGTATCAAATTAAAAGCGAAATTTTTAAAATGCTATATTTTAACTCAAAATCGATTGGATTTTTCATTTATATGTATAATATTCAAATATATATATAACTAATAAAAATTACAATTTAAAAAAAACGAAATTCGGATGTATAGACAATTTTACGTGGGAGTTTCCTTTTATTGCAATTTTTCGTTACGCCTAATATTTGAATATTTCATTTTGTTTCACCAATTCTAAAGTGATCGATATAGGCAAAATCATGATGCACAGATATATTACAATATAGATATGATAACGTTATTTTGTCAAAAAGAACGTTTAAAAACGTATCAACGGCATTTTGATACACGCGCGCGAGCACACGTACAGTTAAAAATGAAAAGCGGGTACACATCACGGCGTCGTGTACTCTCGAGCGTACCCTTCACTCCTCTACGCCGCTGAATTAATGACTGTGTAATAAGTTTTATTCCTTCGCCCGGTTCCCTTACATAAATAAATAAATATATATATAATACAAAATTTTATTATCGTATTTTGATTGGATCCAATGATATATATTTTTTTTATTGTCCTTCAAAAGGACGAACACGCTTCCAATTATGAAATATACCACCCGCATATACATAGTTTTTTTCTACGAAATGGATCCCTGCTATAACCTAATCACGTGCCGTGTAATAAACGCGTTACGTTATATATATCCGACAGGAAATAATTATAAAAAGGAAAGAAAATTAATTTATAATACGGTCTATGGGGCCCTGCGGGGACCAGAGTACCGGGGTAAATATTTACACGGGAAATCGAAAAAACGACCACCAATAGATCATTGGTCGATTTAAAATCATTTAGAAAAAAAATGATCGGCATCCTTAAAGGAAAATGATAAAATTGATTTTATAACATATTTTAATATATTATACATGATTATGTCGTTTACAATCGATTGACCGGGTATATAAACGGTGTGCGGTACCCAAACACGAGATTGCCCGACGATTTTACAATAATTATTTCCAAAAATCTACTACTGGCACCGAACAAAACTAAATACTACACATACTTTGTAAATCTATATATATAGCGGCAGTAGCAACGTCGACAGAGTTTGAAATCTGAACGTAAAAACGCACTGCTGATTATTACACTTATAATTGCGGTTGTACGGTTAGGTTAAGGTTACCTATACCGGTGTCATCGTTAAAAAACGAAAAAAACAAAAACACCTACCGCGTGCGCATATACGGTATATAAAAAGGGCTGTAAAGTTCTAGTACTACTATAGCAAAAAATTATAACAATATATTGTCGTCTTAAAAGTCGTAGACATTTATTTTGGTTAATAATTTTAAAAATTATACATGTATATTTCCTGGTAATCAACTTTCTACATATAATAAAAATGATTACAACGGAAATGCGTTAAAAACCGTGATATTTAGTGAATTAAAAAAAAAAAAAATTGTATCCGCGAAATTCTGCAGCAAAATATATAACAATCGTCAATGTTTTAAAAAAAACCCTCCCGTAATTTTTGAAGGTAAAAAATGCGATCTTCTAACCGTCAACATTCGAGACAAAATGGAAAAAAAAATCATGTTATATTAATATAATATAATATAATATAAATATAATAAATTTAAATTTATTTAATACGTACAAATATAAAACTGTTCATACCATACACGCGATGCTTTTCGTCGGCGTTGGAAACACTCGAAAAACGACTGTCCCACCACTATACCATTTTATTTAGCCGTCTATAGAATTCGTCGAGGGCGGTTTAAAACCTCGCCGCGCGCAACGCGTGGGTGTACGTTTTTCGTAAATAAATCATTTTCCTGCACCCGCCAACATACGCGCGCGTCGTATGTACAGTATATACGGAGCACAAGTCGGGTGCGCGTGCAAAAGACGCGTGGTTTATCACATTTTCGCGCGAAAAGAAAACGAATAAAAATGTACACGCCAACGCGCTCGTATTGTAACACGTACGAAAACGTATACGTATACGGCGTCGCGGTGTGTGAATGTATTATACAATCTATATATCGCATACGTGTAGATTATCAGTAATCGTGCGAAAACGGAACGCGTTCTCGAACAACTTCTACTGCTGCTGGAAACGAAAATGGGGCACGTGAAACGCGTGACGTGACGTTATATATATATACATATATATTATAAATTACCCATGGGAGTAAAAAGATAAATAATTTTAAGGGATTTTTCAATTTTAAACCGCGTTGAACCGTTCATCGCGTGAGATTCGGACTTTGCACTTGAAAAAAATCGATTTTTCATCATTTATTTGAAATCTCGTTCAATGTCCACGTCTTGCACTACGTCATAGAATTTAAATTTAAAAATTAATCATTTATTTGTCGGATTCTAATAACTGATTTTATTCGATAATGTTTTGGAACAAATTCCAAATTTAATTCATGTTTTAAGTTAAACAGTTACAAATCACAAAATCGTTCAGCAATACGGAGTTACATATAATGTTCACAGTAGTGTAATTTCACGTGCTCAACCCTGGAAAGCCTCCCACATTTTCTCCGTATACAATATATACATCGTACGTTTAGGCCATATAGCCCCCTCTCTAAGATATTAACCCAAGCTGAGCCTACAGTTTTATAGCCCGATTGGTGCGGCGGTACGTCACGTAAGTCCGTAAATAATTTTATAATTAATTCGTATTATACAGGATATGATGTACGTATATGCGTACACACGACAAACAACAAGTGACGGCCGCTGTTTTTTTTGTTATGCCTATAGAATATATTGTACACGTGGCGGCGTTTATACACGCGTAACACGCGGTCAGTTTTGTATTATATATATTAAATATCCGATGTTATATTTTTTCCATACACATACACAAACACAGAAAAACGCAACATATATAGAAAGTGTCGACTTATTTGGCGGAAAAAACTGATTACAGATTAAATTTAAAACGAAAAGAGAGAGGGGAGAGAGAGAGAGGTAGAGAGGGAGAAATAGTGAGAGAGAGAGAGGGAGAGGGAGAGAGAGAGAAAGGGAGAGGGAGATGGAGAGAGAAAGAGAGAGAGGAGAAGAGAGAGAGAGAGAGAGAGAGAGAGAGTAAAATAACGTCCATTGAGACACACATTGTTGTCGGAGGTGTCGTTAAACTTTGATCGGATGTGTGTGCGCACGCACGCGTGTGTGTGTGTGTGTGGTGTGGAAGGGAAGGAAAAAACGGTTATAATAAAATTCCGACAAAGAATGGGAACCGTGATAATGTAAGTACCAGGTGACAATGGTGCGCGGAAGATGGTTTTCAATAGAATATTTATATATATAAAATATATGGACGCGCGTTCTGTTCACACTGCCAAGGCACACACACAAAAGAACCCGGGCCGACTGCAGCGGCGAGCGGGCCGGTGGGAGGTCGCGTCAGGATTTTTCAGAAGAATTTTTCTCTGGAACAGGTTTGTGTTCGACCGTCGTCTTGGTAGATATACACGTATAGCTGTCGACGTCGTAGTTACTCAACAAACGCACGTATAGGCCGTGTAAAAAATAATAATAATAATAATGGACGGACGGGGCCCCGCGTGTTAATACCTATCTGGAAATTCTTTTTCATTCAACATCACACCACACACACACACACACACACACACACCTACACACACCCACATACACACGCACAGACACGCACAATTATAATAAGAATAATACACCCGCCAGAAACGACGTCGAAATGTCTATCGGCGGAGTTCGGTGAAGCTGCAGCATGTGCGGAGGAGGAAAGACGCGGCGACGACGACGAAAACCTTTCCAGAAAGAAAGAAAAAACATAATATTATATTCTTGCGGTCGAATTTTGGCGCTGATTTATTTCAAATATATTACACCTAACAATCGTTTATATATTGCACGATACACGGAGGCCCGGGACAGGGGAAAAATAGAAGAATTACGTTCCGAAATCCACACGCGGAAAATTATTATATTCATACACTGCCCGTGTGCACATATATTATAAAGTCGACAATATATCATTACAACTTACGATTAATCTTTACTTGAAAACAATTATGTATACTCCATTCTTACTTATTTTACATGATTTAATATATTATTATATATATACGAGAATACGTGATAATCGAATCCTCCATATTTATATCGAATTTTCAAATACGTTTGAAAAATCGTATACACTGAAAACCTTGCCATAGTCCGAATACACGTGACATCGTATTATTGAAAAAACATTGCATTACAAGCACTGGGGGTTGTTTGGAATTAGAAGGAAAACAACGTGTAGAATTATAATTATATAGGCATAGTCGTGCGGCGTTTGACCGTGTTGGGCGATGGAATTTTTCGAAAGTATATATTACAGAGTACACTAACGGTTGTCGAGAAAGTCCGACGGCTGTGAATTTCCGAACATTTGAAAATCGTCGCTGCGAGTCGACGACACGCGAGCATGTGGCCGAGGGGGTATGAAACGTGTCCAGGTATTACCGGTCGGACCGTACATATATTATAGGTTAAACCGTAGGTTAAATGAAACCGTATGGACCTGTGACCGGTGACCGCGACGGAGGCGTCGACTGACGATGGGTCTTGGAGCATGCGTCTCGGATATATAATAATAATATAATAATAATATAGATAGGATCCGTAATCGGAGCCGCGCATGTTTATTTACACACACACACACACACCACGACACACCGGTATATACACTGTATTACATGATGTTCGGCCGTTACCTACTTTTTTCGTCCCGTACAGATATTATAATATATAGATACGTTTTAAATATTTACGTGTACAGAACGTTAAAAAATATACATTCGCAAACTTAACCTCCACTCGTTTCAAACGTATACCGCAGTTTCTAACACCTTTTATGAGAGCACGGAAAATGGTCGAGTTACGAGAAGCATACGTGAGTTCGTCTAATCCGCAGGTATAACATATTTGAAATGTGTATAAGTAAGTATTCCTACATGAAAACATTTCGAAACGGTAAAAATGAATTCCGCTATAATTGACATTTTGTTTCTTTAACGTTAAGAATATTTTATAGTCATAGTTTCTCTCGTATAGACATAACATTCACACAAGCATATTATAACGAATGAGAACAATTTATATTTATTAATCATTTCAATCAATCGCTCTGGATAACTTTAAACAGTGGCGGATTTAACAATGGGCAAAACTTCTGTAAAAGAAATTTTTATTTCAATAAAATTGCATACATATTAATACGTGCATGCTAAAATTTAAAAGGAAACGTAGTAGAGTTAAAACGAATAATGCAAATAATTTTAAAAGTAATTAGAAAGTTATCATTAATTAACGATCTTCAAATATTGCAATTCAAACGCATTTTTTCAACGTTTTTCTTTTCTTGTTAGTATATGATTTTGTATATACATTTTTGATCCAATTATATGGTTTTTGAAACATTTTTAAATAATATTATATTTGAATGTGTTTTTTTGAGACAACATTTTCCGTAGTCTGAAAAACGCCCATTTTGAAAAATTAAACTTTTCATATTCTCTGTCATCTATTCCCGAGATATAACGACAAATCGAAGTTAATTTTTGATTTGCGGAGCGGCGACTAGTGCATAACTCGAAAACCAAAACGATTTCCGTTATTTTTTTTTTTTTTTTAACGTCTACATGTGGATGTTAACATATATTTAATTTTCGTGTTGTACACTTAAACACGTTAAGTATTACGGTCGTAAGAACAAGAAATCATGACTAACTGCCGAGCGAAAAACGAAATACGTTCCATATGGGGCTACTTATCGAACGCGCTCTGTACCTATATATAAATTATTTTATACTCTACACCACACGTGTGTTGGAACACGGCGTAATGCGTACGCGTATATATATATATATATACATATACAGTCGTCGTCATCGTCGTCGATTTCCGGGAAACGGTGGCAAGTAAACATAAAAAAATAAAAAATTCACGACAGTTTTAATAATCGCAGCCGCTGTAATAATGCACATGGTTCGTGTCCGTCCGACGAAAGATCATAAACACCATTTACTGTGTACCCGCAGCCGGGGGCTCGACTCGGTTTACTTTAAAACGTAGACATTATCTAATATAACGTCAAATTATTAAATTTTTCTTGCCGAATCGAACTTTTAAACGATCGAGCGATCAACATTATGTTACAATGATTAAACCGTTTTTTATAGTATACATAATATATTGAAAAAAGACGCGTGCGATAAATCGGCGAACATTTTACGGAAAATATTGATAACCAGTATAATAATCGTTATGATATTTTATACAACTTAAACGGGCGAGTATAAAACGAATGTTATTTTCGTCCTTAAATCGAATGTTTATACGCATAAATGAAAACGTAGTAATTGTATACATAACTAACCTCGTACATGACGTGTTTTCGAACACTGTGTTCGGGGAAATCGCCATACTCTCTCCGGAAATTCTCTTCGACGCGACACTAAACAAAAAACATTTAATAAAAATAACGTACGAATATCGGGCAAATAATGGGGGGTTTGCGATTAGGTTAGGTAAGACGGAGATTGCGGTCGTTTGTCAAACCATGCAATAATGAACGCAGGACAGGGAGTTGACATTTCTTTAGAACGGTCACGCCACAAAAATCCAAAAAGCTTTTAAACTTTTTCTGCGCAAGAAAATCTAAGAGAAAAAAATGTATTTCATCTTATTACGATCAAAATACACCATTGACGGGACTTATTATTTAAATAATACGCGTATATTAGTTTCCAAATAAGTATTCCGATTAGCTTACTTGAAAATGCTGGATTTTTGAAAAGATGAGATCCTTTTGTTTACGATCGTTTCGAAATCTGCGAAATTCATAACTAGTCGCACTGCAAATTAAATTAGGAAAAAGAATAAACGAATAATTCAAGAATCTATATCATTATGTTATGCGTGTTTTGTATTTTTAACATAGGATATCTTTAATTTTTCACAGATTTCTAAATATAAATAACTATGCATAAATTATGTTTATATACGACTAGTGGATGTGCGGCATCCCCGCCGCGTTTTCAAATGGCAAAATATTTAAAGATGATTACACGGATATTATTGTTATTTTAAAAGCATAATCGTTGTATTATAAAACACATTTATATTTATATATTTCAATCGATATAGAACGGCATGGTTTATAGGCTATATGTAAGTAAAAACAATAGTATAGGTATAATTTAATTAAACTAATTTATTATTTAGTTACAATGACAAAAAAAGTTCAACATTCGAGTCAAAAAATAATTATACAAAAATTATCTTGTTAACTAGTTAATGTCCACCTTAAGATTAATAACAGTGTCCGTCAACTTTGTGATAACATCGAGTGAAAATAATTTTTTATTCTATTTCATTATTATTATTATTTTTTTAAATACGAATAGTTTGGGAAAACACTAACCTAACTGATAAGTGTAATGTCGAACGCGCACAAATAATATATTATTAAACGTGTGTACGTAGTAACGATGTATAAATGTTATTGTACGTTTCGCGCGCTTAATATTTTTCCTCTTTACGCAATGTCGCGGAAATACGCGCGACCGTTGTTGTTATTATTGCTGTTGTATATCTAACTGCACGCGGCGGCGGCGGCGGCGCGGCGGCGGCGGCTGTAGGCTGCAGGCGAAACGAATCCGCGCCGCCACAAGGCTGTTCCGTCCGAGACAACGCGGCGTCGGCTTCGATATCGTTATACAGCGTGGTTCAAATGTCACCGTTCGATTTTATAAATTCGTATATATATTATTGAAACGAAAACGTGCGCGGAGTGGCTGCAAGGGGTAAACCGCGAAACATTGGTGAGATAATCGAGTCTTAATATGCCGTGTACAAATATCAACTTATTACGTCACGCGTGTAGTCAAAACATCTGCGAACGAGTCATTAGTATTGAGTCTAGTTAATTGTTTTCGTACAAAGTCAAGTTCAAACGGGAAACGTTTTTCATTTTTTGGTTTTGGTGTTTGTTCATCAATAGCGTTAAAATATCGTTTACGTTTAACGTTTGATATCATTTTTGAGAAGTTGCTCTTTTTAAACGTTATTTTTTTATCAACAAATTAAAAAGAGAAAAAATCGTATATGAAACGATATATCTTTACTAAAAAAATATCTCATCAAGAAAACAGATATACATTTCAAATGATTCATGAAAAATTAACGTATCACGATTTTACAGTTAAACGTCTAAAACATTCGATTTGATAAAATGCATTTAAAAATTTATTAGTACTATTAGTTTTTTAATTAAAATTTATTTAGAAGTTAAAATATATGTAATAGGTTTAAACAAAATAATCACCGTTCAAAAAATGATGTTAAAAAATAAATCGTGAGATTATTAATAATCATTAGTGTTTTATAAAATAATTCTGGGTTTTTTTTTAATTTCGCAATTATACAAAAACAATATAAATAATAGTCGGTTCCCATTTAATAGCGTTTTCTATCTTATTTATACGATTTTGTTTAAATAATAATTTTTCTTTTGTGATTAAAACGAAAATGTACACGAAACTAAAAACGTTACTCTCAGTAACTCAACGTTATCTAGTCAATATTATCATATCATATGTTTGCCCGTCGTTGAATTTTAGGAATATTTTTCAGTCAACCACGTTCCTATAGGTTTCATTTTTTGAAATTGGACGAAACATTTTGAATCCCGCTGTATATTTTTTGAATATTAGTACGTATATAGAAAAAAAAACCCGTAATTTATTCCAGCGCAACGCGCTTATACACGTCACTTATAAAATATAGTAATGTATACGGAAAGATGGATGAACACGCGAGAGACAATAGCATACACAACCGAATACAGTCGTCGTCGTCCGAGAGCCGCCCTGCATGATTATTATTGTTATTATTATTATTATTTTTTAGTAAAATATAAATTTATATTTTTTAAGTATTTCCCTTGACGGTGGAGGGAGGACGAGGCAGAGAGGTATCGTCCTACGCGCAAACACAAACCACTAAAGTATTGTAAAGAATATAGTATTGAAAAGTATTCACAATATGTAATGGAATATTTGACATTTTTTATTTTTCAACATTTTAAGTGTTTTTACAGTGGCGTTTCATCAATATATGCTACGGCACTTTGAATCTTCAATAATTATCGTGGGAGGGGGGGTGATGAATAAGGTTTGTAATTTTAAACGAAAAGGTAATTTGTTTTTACGAACAAAATTAAACATATATACAACTCAAAGGTATATAATGAATTTATAGTAAGTCTCTGCCTCCGAAAATTATCTCGAAAACTAAAACGAATAATGGAATCGGCAACATAATATTACACAGGTACGGTGGCCTCGACCGCGCGTTATAATAATAATAATAATAATAATATGTCAACCGGTTAGGTTAGGACGCCCCGCGGGTCTAATACGTTCGGTATTTTACTTATTTTCGTTTAAAATATATTTTTGTTTTTTTTCCCCCCGATCGGTGGCACAACATTTCTTTGCCGCCGCTCGTATACCTGAAAATATGCGACCTTTCTGGTTTGTACCGCGCGACAGCCACCGCCACGGACAGACACCGACCGACCGACCGACCGACCGTTTACACGGGTATCGTCGCGTGGGGCGGTACGTCGTCGTGGCGTGCCACGACCCAATAGGTGGCGGGTAGCGCCGCCCGGAGGGGTCTCGAAAGGGCAGACAGCGAGGCGCTGTCCGAACCCCGCCCCTTCCGCCGTGTCATCATCAACGCGCGCACGCACGTCTCCGCGGCGCCACAAACACGCGTGCACGCACACGTACACACGCGTACACAAAGGACAAAGGAAAGTCAAACGACGGACACACGCGACGACTAGTGGTGACGGGAGGGGACGTGCCGGACCGACGACGGTAGTGGGGGGCGCGGCTCGGCGTCACCCTGTCTGGCTTGGCCGCTGCGGACTGAACGCCACGGTGCCATGTCGTGCCGATGCCACGACGACAGGATCGCGCGCGGTGAAAACGTCACGTACGCGCGAGCGCGCCAAATATTATATATATATATATATATATATATACTATTATAATAACAACGCGGTGCGCTTCGAAGAAACCGACGCCCGACGGCCGTACATATAACCGTCTTGGGCTCGTCCCGTATATTTTATTTTCTGTTATTGGCACGATTGCGTCACCGCCACCGCATCCGACGGCGACGCGGGTTCATACGATACGCGCACACACACACACACACACACACACCTACACACACACACCTACACACACAAACACATATATGTTATGTCGATGTTTTGAAGGCAAATCCGTACTTCAAGATTTACCAATTTCGAACGAGAAAAACAAAAACCATTCGTTTGTCGATCGTATTGGTTGATTTAATTTTTTGATCAATTTTTGGAAGAAACGTGTTCATAGAAACTTGTTTCCCAGATTTAATTAGATTTTTCGAGAACTAAATCAGATTTTATGTACACGAAGGAACATAACTGGAATTTCGTTTGTTTTAAAAGGAACGTGAATGCCTTTTATTTTCGTTCCTTTCTTCAACGAAAAAGTATCGCTTTTACAAATCATATACTTAAGATATTTATTTATTTAATTCGATAGTTTAGCAGTTATGATGATTGTAATCATAAAATACCATTAACCACAATCACAGTTAAAAACGAAATATGAAATATTAATTATTAATAGGTTATATCTATAATATAACTTATTAATAATTATTAATAATATTATATATATTTATTTTTATAGTTCTGATATAATAAACTATACAACTTCAACGTTTTCTTTTCAACCCTTCATAGTTCACACAGAACGTAATAACACGAAGTGTTACATTTTGTATTTATATATATAAAATAATTCAAATTACAAATTGATTTCTGAAATTTTAGAAGGGCTACAATGCCCACAGTACACCTGGCTATACAACTCGGTTTTAATACAAAAAGTAGAAATAAATAAAATAAAATACAGTCACGCTATATCGCGAATATTAGAGCCGGCGCACGATTTCTATAATATAATGTTATTATTATATTTATTAGTCGGTTAAGAACGTTTGAACATTACCGGACGCGGAGCAACCCGCTGAGCGGTTTCCTGTGCCCTCGGGTGTGTTTTATTCGTTGACGATTTTTCCGCGCGAACCCTATTGTTCCGAAAACGTTTCTGGTTTATCTACCTGACCGACCGGAGGCGCCGAACGTGCTTTTTCACGAGTTTATCTCTCCAATATATTATGTCGCCGTTTCCGTTTTGTTCACGCATTTTTATTCTTTTTTGTTGTTGTTGTTGCGCGACGCAACCGCTTAACACGATTTTACACGTAGCGAACCGTTTTTCGGGACAAGGGACCAGCCGAGAAAATGTACAGATGTACTATAATAAATATATAGAAGTATACGCGATGTCCACTGTCGTTTCGATTCGAGCGAGATTTATTTTTTACCTACATCGTATACTACGACGAGACGAGATACGGATGTACATATATATATTTCGTTCTATTTATGAAGCTTTTTCTTTTTCGAAATACTACCCACCCCGTTGAGACACGACACGGTTTACAGCGGATCAATGTCGAAATCTGGCCATGATAAGCATATAATATATATAGTAATCGATAGAGAATATCGTGTGTTACATATACAATACATTTGGTATCTGGTAAAAATGTGAAAATATTGTTAATAGTTAAAAAGAGAGGAAGTGTAAAAAATTGTTATATTAATTTTTTATAATCGTTTTATAATAATTCTTATTCTGTAACAGACAAGCGTATGAATGACGTTGAGTAGCATTAACAAAAAGGAAAACATCTCCACAATATACTTCTTAATCGAAATTCCTCGTAGACTTAAATACGTTACTTAACCCTTTAATATTATGTTTGATAATTAAGAAAAACATTTAGTTTAGAAAATTCTATTGGTAATTTTTGACTTGGACATATTTTTTCCGTGGTCATTATTGTTTCACTGTAGATTTTATACACGTGTAAACGAAAAAAAGTCACAATGATTTTTATTTTAAACATTAAATCATCTCGACGTTTAAAAATATACGTGATCCGCATCGTATTTATATATATTAAACTCGAAATACTTCCAAAATGTTTACTCTCAAAATCACAAAAATAGTATATATAATGTCGTCGCATATGCTAATGAAAAAAAAAAATTTTAAAAATACGATTTCGATATGGTTTTAAATATTATTTTTCACCGCGTGCTGTTGTTTGTCGTAGTTCGTTCATTTTTTTAATAATATATATATATATATAATGACGTCGAGAAAAGAGAAATTGCAAAACATATATATACGTTTATATGGTATACTGCAATATAATCTTTGGCATTACATAAATAATTATTGAAACAAAATTATTATTCTACTTTATACTCGAAAACTAAAAAAATACCGAAACTCTTTCTTTTTACCCCCATTAATATGTATGTATAACAATTGTTTTCATGAAATGGATGTCCAAATTGTGAAATTAAACAAAGTTACAAAATGTGGACATGCAGTTTATGAAATGGACAAATTCGTTATCTACTTTATGTAATTAAATAATTTAATTCATAACCTGGATGACTTTTTATGAAATTGAAAGATTTTTGTTTGTATATGATAATAATTGTATAATTTATTTCATAACGTTCATTTTATGAAATAATATATTTCAATAAATTGTATTGATAAAATAAATTTAATACTATTATTGTAATAATACTATATTATACTTAATTATTTTTATTAGTTAGTACATGTTTCATCTATATAACAACGACTATTGCATAATATATTTTGTTTTTGTAACAAACACACCTGTTCGATTAACAAGGAGTTTTTGCCTTGCACGAACATGACACAAACCGGCACTGCCCCCTTGATATCTTACGTTTAAAGAACAATATATTTTTGTTTATCATTAGTTATACAAATTATATTTCTGCGATTTGTTTAAACAATTACCATTAAACCACCTCTTTAGAACAGTGATTCCCAACTTCGGGTCGTGATCCAAATTAGGGTCGTGGAGATTTTTACAATGAATTGCGAAAGCATATTTTACATTTTATTTCATATTTATAATTCAATGACAAAAAAAAACACCTACGAAAATATTAAAAAATGTCCTTATCGCTGTAGACATAAAAACGTAAAATAAACGATTAAAGATTAATATATTACTACAAAAATCGTTTTGATCATCAACACGATTTGCGGTGTGCACTCTCAGTTTATATTCAACCCAATATCGAAAAACTTGTGGAAAGTGTTCAGCATCAAAGAAATCATTGAATATATTATTCTGTATTAAATTATTGTTAAAACAAGCAAGTTGAAAATAGAAATTATGATTTCAATTACTACGATTATTATTATTACTTTCTTTGAGGGTCGCGAATAGTTTAATTTAAAATCTTAGGGTCATGCTCATAAAAAGTTGGAAACCACTGCTTTAGTACATCATACTTAGTTCTGAGTTAAAACGTGTGAAAATGCTCTCAAATTATGATGACACTAGACTGAAGACAAGCATACAAATGTCAACTGAGTACTTTTATTATATGCCTGCATAAAAATTTTTAGTATCGTTTTTTTCAAAAAAGTATCTAAAAACATGATTTAAAAATCGTTCTAAACGATTATTAGATTAGGTCCGACCATCAGTGGTTAGGCTACCGAAAATTCGAACTTTAAATTATAAATTACATAACTCATACGTTGGTAAATATCGCACCACATACTCGTTATATTTATTATTTCGTTCTATAAAATTTGAATTAAAAAAAAAAAAAACGAAATAGTACAATAGAAATACGTGTGGTGAAAAAACAATAAATGTGAAATTATCGTAGTTACACTCATAATCACTTTACACTGATTTAAAAAAACTATTTTTTTAAAATTTAAAACCAATATAATTGCGTATTTTATAAGTCACGCATACGAAAGACAAAAAAAAAATTAAAGAGACAAAAACCATTTTTAATACAACCTAAATAAAACTAAAACAAAATAAAAAAGTCGTAGTCTTCAAAGACTGCACACACTATATATTATGCTTACATATCGTTTACAATCATTTTTAATTTGAAAATCCACAAATATTTAAGTCTCAACGCAATGTAATATTTGGACATTTAATTATAGATAGTCTACACGGCATATTTATTATATACATTTTTCGAGACTACGATTATAATAATTTGAGCTGGAAAAATTGAATTATATTACATTACATCGTAAATACAAACTACAGATCCATTCGTTTTAAGTATAACAAAATTACAATTTATAATACATACATAATATGACGAAGTATTGTAATTACAATTGTTTAAATAAAAATTAAATTAAAATAAAAAGATTTATCTATGTACAATATACTTGGATAAAATACTTTTTACAGACCATATCGTACTTATAGCAGAAACAGAACTCGGCTTTCAAAAATATTCATGGTAGTGAAGCAAACGGCTATATAAATTAATATCATATGCATATAAATTCAACTAAAACAAAAATATTGATTTGTACCCGAGAACCAATACAATCGATGCAATTATGTATTTAGGAAATTAACTTTTAATACATAAACCATGTTTAAGTACTTAGGTAGTTTAATCAAAGAAAACAGAAGAGGTACATTGATAAAATTAAACAGAGAATAGAACAAGAGAAAACATGTTTTATCAAAAAAAACCCATATTAGTCTCGAGAAAAATAAGCATAATAATAAAAACTTATGAGTGGAGTGTTGCATTATACGATTGAGAAACATGGTTTACTAATGAAGCAGAAAAAGGATCCTGAAGTATTATTGAAATGTGGTGTTGGAGGCAACTGGAAAAAATAAGTTGGAAAGAACAATGAATGAGGATATATACTAACTCAAGTTAGGAAAATAAGAACCATAGTGAATGCCATTAAGCGACCACCAAGACCAGTAAATATGTACAAATATCAATTGAAACCAGATGCAGGAATAGATTCATACGTCAAACTTTTTCTATAGAAGATCGTAAAAGACAGAGACTAAGGTCTGAACGTTGTAAGCCAACTAAATAATAATAATAATACATTTTCTGGAAAAGTATTCGAATACATATTCTGATAACCTTTAAGATAATATAATTTTTACAAGACTGTATTTAATTATTTTATAAACTGTGTACATCATTTGTTCGATTAAATAAATTGTTCAAATTTTAAACTGCATAAGTATTTTACTATTTTTGTAGCACATATCTACAAGTATTTTTTAGTGCATAAACATCTATATTAACTCTAAATTAACAACAAAAATCAGTATGTATATATACATTATATATAAAATATTTGTGTAGGTATTCATAAAATATACGAACATTGGCAATTATATTATAATAAATACATATACGTGATATATATATATATATATATACATGACATATATATATATATACATATTTCAGAGTCATATAATAGACTATATTCATTTACGAATTGCATTATGATTGCATAACTGAATTAGTTTAATAATATTAGTTATACATAAATATATGAATATATAAAAATTCTATAGATTAAAAAGTCGATATTTATTACCAAAAATAAACATATACCCATCGAAATAATCTACAGTACATTATAGTTCTATGAACTTATTTATATAATATATAGAACTATGGACTGTGATATAGAATACTTCAATATTGTATTATATACACATAAATATTGAATATATTAATAATTTAAAATAAAATGAGCATTATATACTATATTAATTTCGAGACTGGGCAAGTTAATACATTTTTTGAATTAGTTAAATGCAGTTAAAGTTAATTAAATGTTTTTTTTATTGTAAACTTTGAAAAATTAATTTTGTTTTTCACAAACATAACATGAAAAACGAGATAATACCTACTAGCATCTTATATTTATATATTATAAATCTTAATATTATCAAACACTATAAACAATATTATACTATTGTACAGTATTTGATGTCATCTTCATCATTGATTATTGAACTAAATATACCTACTAAACTTAAAATACCTATATTTGTATAAAATCAACACGTTATGTTTTTTTAAAAAAGTAACGCATTAATTAACTCGCTTAAAATTAACTTAATTTTTAACTCGTTAATGCCCAACCTTGTTCAATATCATTAAAACTATATATATAATAACTACTTGAATTTCATATTGATTTTATAATATTAGAAATCGACGATGGTAATATACTTATTAGTTAATAGCCAACAGGTATACAAGTAAATATATTGTCTGCTGTCTACACATACATAATATATAATTAAATTTGAATGTATCATAACATATGCGCATTATATATATATATATACTTTCACGTTGCAAAATTTAAAATTGTTATGACTCACAATAAGAAAAATAATCAAACAGGTTGCGATAATATGAATGAGTTACACGCGATACAAGTTTAAATTCATTTATTGAACATATATAATTGTAGAAAAGTGTAATCTTTAATCTTGTTTTAAATATTCAACTCTTACACACCGATAATACCTGTGTTATTACTTTTAGAATTATAACGAAAAAACTCAAATTAGGGTATGTACTAAAATTTGCTTGAGAACTTGTGACTGTTTTATGCTATACACTAAACCCAGTTACAAAAATAATAATACACTTTAACTGCGTATACGTATTTCGACAAATACATTGTCATCGTCATCGTCAGCGTACATCAACTACTACTCAAAGGGTTTGTGTTGACCAGTGATGTAGTCTTAAAATAATTTATGGGTGTGCAAGAAATCCTAAAAATATATAAGGTTGCCCCACATCTCCCTTTGATATCTTAAACATATTTGTATATAATATAACTACAATAAATTAATTGTTTATACAAATATTTAGGTACCTACAATGAAGAAATTATTTTTAAATAAGACTTACCAATTTTAGTTTTTTAGCCAGTGTCTTAGTTGATATCGACATAGAAATTGGATTATCAGGATTTGAAGTCTCATCTAGATCTGGTATATCATCAAGTTATTCTATAAAATTAAAATAATATATATATATATAAACTTAGGAATTATACTTTAATTTAATACACAACACATAAAAACAATCAATTTTCGATAATTTATGTCAAAATATTTCTATAATTTGAAACCACAATTATAATTCAAGCACATAATTGTTTACCTATATATTTACCTTTTTTTTTTTAAATCGGCTATACACCCATTGCCCAGAAAGCCTGTTAAGCAGTACTTGGAGCAAACCTATATATTTACCAAACCTAACCTGACAGTTAATAAAGTATATTATTGATTTACCTTTTCAGATCGTATTCTTTGTATAACAAATTTATTCATTTGTTTCTAACGTTTTAACTTTTAAACAATTTTCAATTATTATAATATTCAATACGACAAACGACAACAGACAATTCAATACAGAATTTAAAAAAAATCAAACCTAAAATACGAAAGACGTAACAATAAATAATATCATTATTATCACTTGTTATTACTATTACTATTGTATACAATTATATTGTATTATTATTACTCAGTTTGAATTCCCATAAAAGTTGTTCTAAAAATAGATGACTGTCAATATAATAACTATTCAATAGAAATATCAAACCGCCAAATTACCAAGAACCACCGTGAATCTCAGTAATATTCAAGGTGTAATCTCATGGAACATAAAACTCACATTATCATTAATTTATTGTACAAAATATAAAAATTGATTTATTATAAATTTTTCATCAACACATTATTTAGTGTTTATTATGTTTAATATATTTTGTTACTAAATGTTTTTTTAAGTGGATATACGCACATTTTCTACCGCATATTCGTGGTCTTAGGTTTTTTCTTTGGTGTACGCACTTCTTAAAATTTAGGAAGTGGGTATGCAGCGCATACTCGCGTATACCCTCCATTACATCAGAATTGACTGTAATTTTATCTATTTTTTTTTTTGTATAATTTTACGGTATTTTTTCTTTTTGCTTAAAAAAACCACTAGGAAAATCGAAAAATGTATGACATAGATGAAATTTGCTATACCGGAGCATTTAAGTTACAGGTTAAAAAACACATATTATAACCAATATTCATTCATAAATACCACATTCTTCGCTTCGCTATCAGGAACCAAACGGCTTAAAACAACCCAACAAATCCAAAAGATTAAAACTATACAAAATAAACACGACATGATTACTACTACGACTCTTAACACTAAAAAAAATTTTTCTTATTGCATTTTAACCCAAAACTAAAAAAAAATGTATTTTAAATCTTTTTATTTTTAAACTTTTGATAAATATATAAAATATAAAATGATTTAATTCTGAAAACTTAATAAAAGCTAAATTTTAAAAATAATCTAAGAAAAATATAATAAAATGAAAATATTATTTACATAGTTTGGATTTTGTAGAATTAATAACAATGAAGATTGTTAAGGAAAACCCGAGATATGATAAAAATATTTTGTATGATGTTATATAATACAAAATTAAAAATTATAAATATTTCTATATTTAAACCCCGTGTGAATTATTTAAATTGTTAGAATAAATAATAAATAAAAAAAAGGCACAAAAAGGTTGTACGAAAAACAGAATTTGATATTGTAGAATAGTGCATACTTGAAATATATTTGTAGCTTATCAAGTATTCCATAATAAAAAAATGCAAATATATTGAAATATATCGACGTGCAATAAACGCGCGTTTCTATTTGGAAAAAAAAGAAGAAAACGTTGAAGATTTTCCAAGATCACGTTTCCGATTGTAAGTGTATAAAAGAACCGGGAGAAGGGAGTGATTAGGTTCATTTTTATAATCCTAAAAATAGGTGAAAAAAAAATGATAAAAATCCTTAAAAACATTTCGCATTATTATAACAGAATAGCGCGTTTTCGAAATGCGTATTTATGTTGGAAAGTTGGTAAGCATTTAAAAAAACAAAATCAGATGTAAATACATTGAAATCCTAGAGTCCTAGAGCTATTCCTATACATGACACGGAGGGCGTGTTTTAAGGGGAGGACGGTGGGGAAAAAGAAGTAAAGAGCCTTTTGTATTTTCGAAAAACACGTATCCGGTCGTATGTATGTAACATAAAAGAACGGCAGTGCACGACGGGTCCAGACGAATATTATTTGTTATTTTGTTATTTATGTATTCACACACGGCGGTGAACACACTCGCCGCCGCCGACACGGTTTTATCGGTGCGGCGGTCGGTGCTGTGGCCGCAGCGGTGTGGCGCTGCCGACCGGATTTCACGGGAGCGCGGCAACGCGGCGGGGCGGACCGACCGACCGACCGACCGGCAATCCGATCCGCCGCCGGCGGCCACGTCGAATTCTTTCGATACGTCAGACCGCCGAGTCTGAGGTCCCGAAACCGGTTGCGACGGTTCGTTGGAGCAAACGTGACCAGGAGCGAGAAAACGAAAACTGATAAACGCGTCTATACGGAAAAACGACGACGAACGCAAAACCGTTTACTCCCAGAACACCGTACCCCGCGAGAAACCCCATCGGAAAACAAAAAAGAAATACGACGCGACTCTTCGGTCTCGCGTATTTTGTCGCCAACACGGCTGGACGGACGATCCGTGCCGACGGAGGCGGCGGCGAGTCAAGAAATCGGTCCTCGTCCGGTGAGTTTGTGGCGTGGCAGGCGGCGGGCGGCGACCGTTTCGTGCCGGCCGTCGTAAATACGTGACTGATAGGGTGGGAGTGTGGAAGAGTGAAGGGGCAAAGAGAGCGATGCTGCGGCGGCCAGGGGTGACTTGTGTGAATGCAACGCCGCACGCGCACGCATGCGCGTTCGCACGCACACGCACCGGCGGCAAGCACGCACGCACACGCACCGCCCGTAGTCGTCGTCGTCGTACGCTACACAGACAGCTTGGCACTGATTTTTGTACCAGCAAGCGCCACCGCGTCTACTGCACACGCACACGCACACGCACACACATACCATTTGAAAAACGTACAACGCCGCCACTGCCGTTGCCTGTTCTGCCTCCGCCGCCTCCGCTGCCGCTGCCGCTGCTGCTATTCGTACTCACACTCGCGCGCACGCAGTCTATGCGTACGTCTGTTCTACGCTCTCTCGTCTCTTATTTTTTATTTTTATTATTTTGTTCAACTGTTCGTTTTAAGCGTTTTCTCGTCTGTTTTTGTCGACGAAAGACTATTGCGTTTTAACGCACGCGTTTTTGTTTTGTTTTGTTTATTTTGGAAAAAGAAAACATCGCACGCGCACGAGATCTCCACTCCAAGTGTTGGTGCCGTTCGTTTTCGCTAACGTATTTACACGCAGACACGCACGACTTGCTGTTACGACTGTTGTCGAAATAAATAACATCGTACTCACCGCGGTCCGTTCGTATTTGTAAATCCGTTGTAATTATTTTTTTCCTACTCGTAAACATGGCTCACGGCGCTCCGGACGAACCCGTCGGCAGAGTGGAAGAAAGACAACGGCCCAAAGCACCGGTCGGGTCCAGGCGTATATTTCCACCGCAGTTCAAGTTACAGGTAATGTGGATTTTTTATTTTTATTTTTTTCGTCCCTGTCCATTTATCTCTCCGCGTTCACCGCTTCGATTTCTTCGGATTTTACGCTGCCACGTTCGGGTCCTGTGCCAAAAACGAATAAAAATATAACACACACACACATACACACACGTCGCCGTTTCTCCCCTTCTCCCCGTACACGGGTTTGTGTATTTTATTTTTTTTTTTCTTTCACCTTATTAATTCACGGAGGTTTTCCTTTTTAGGTGTTGGATTCTTACCGTAACGACCCGGACTGCCAGGGGAATCAACGAGCAACCGCCCGTAAGTACGGCATTCACCGTCGTCAGATCCAGAAATGGCTCCAGACGGAGACTAGCTTACGGCTGGCCGTGCAACAGTTAGGTTCCAAACCACCAAAGCTTGCCACCTCCTCCGCAGCCGCCGCCGCTGCGGCGATAGCAGCTGCCGCTGCTGCTGCTGCAGCCACGATGGACACAACGTCTGGTTCGGACAGTGACGTGAATGTCGAAGACTTATCCGACGTGGAAGACTCTGCTCTAGACTTGTCGACCACCTGCTTAGACTTGACTAAGCGCAAGCGTGTCGAAGACGACGAACTTGAACCATGCAAGAGGCGACTGCTTTTATCGGCTGCTCCTATTGCGCCTGCTGAACGTCCCATGTATGTCAGCCCCATTGGATATCCGTACGTTGACTATCCTATGCAGTACTATTGTTGGCCGCCGTGCTGTTACAGGCCATGCTACGTGGAGCGACCTGTACCCCAAAGACTGACTTGTTCATTGGATTTGAAAGTGTGCGATTATGAACAAAAGGAACCGTCCCTTTTGGACATATCGTACCCTCAACATTGGAATAAACAGGATCATGGGTATCCAAGTTCGGTTTGAAATGCAAAATACTCTTCAAAACATTGTCTTGGTATATTTCGTTATTTGTATACTCGTAAGTATCAATAAATATCCAAGGACTTTGTCGACCATCTATTGTATATAATCGTTTTAAATGAATTGAAAGAAATGACGTTATTTTAAATATCCTTTTGCGTAAAAACTTTATTGAAATATTCTGTACCATTATATTATTATTTTTTTTATATACCTATGACGGTATCAGATACTAAAATGGTATTAAATATTTAAAAAAAAAAAATTAAACAACTCAATTCTTTCAATTCATTTTGGCTCATATAAAAAACTATTGTGAAGTTATCGGATTGTACACACAAACACTCTGTATTGTAGTATGTTCTTTAAATATATATAAAGTTATGATAATTTAATTACATAAATACCATATCATTAAAAGAAAAAAATTTTTGTTTTGTTTTTTTAAATGCTTATGATTTGTATTTTAAACTACTTAAATAGTATTAGGATGATTGGAACAAAAACTTCTTTATTAATCATAATAACTTTGCAATAAACCAATAAATTATTTTAAATGATACTCAATAATTCATCTGTTTAAATATTATATTTATTAATACTCAAATTTTTAATATATATTTATTACCACATATATTATAAATGTTATAAAAATGAATGAAAATTATATATTCTATAAACACAAGCGTTAAGGTTTATTTGTTAGAGTTCCTATATTAAGGCTAGATGTATCAAATAATACAACTTTGAATTCATTTGAAATGGCTCAAAGAAGCAATTTTAAATATGTGCCAAAAAAATTAAGTTCAAAAAATTTGCTCAAATTTTGTTTGTCTTCCGAATACTACAATTTTTTGTTTTTTTATTTTATTTATTGTTTTTTTTTTTTTTTTTTTTTTGGTGCTGTCAATTTTTTTTGTATTATGTGCCTTATAACAATTTGTCATTAATAAAAATATATATGTGTATGTAAATGAAGTCTGAGAATGACTGACTTCTTGCTCAATTGAACCTTGACTATATATATATATATTTATATATTATGATTAAGATTTATATACTATTTATAAATTAAATAATTTATTTTATAAATGTTGATTTGTAGATTTATTACATTATGTATATATTTTTATAAAATGAAAATAATGTTTTGTAAAGTTACATTTATTTTAAATGAAATTTTATCATAATATATGAATTGTTATTGTTTTAAATGTATTATTGAAACTTTTAAAACTAAGGTTACATTATAATACACATATTTTCAGTTTGCATAGATAAAATAAAAAATAAAATATTATTTGGTATTAAATCTAATTCAAACAACTGTGTATTTATTATTTTATCAACTTGAAATCCTAAGTCCTGATCCAAATTTAAAACGTTTCATGAATAAAAACATAACTGTTGCTTGCTGTATTGTTATACTCACAACAATATTGTTAAAAATACCATAGTGGCTAAGTTGGGTGAAATAACCCTATTGCTATTGAAAGTGCAATTCAAATTCACTGAATTAAGGAACAATTTGTAGTATTATGTTAATAAAAGCTCAGCAAATTTTTAACACATTTATGTTATTAAATAATGAATAAAAAGGTTTATTGTTATCAATTTTTGGGAAAAAATATTTTGTTAAAGTATTTTAATGCTAAAATATAAGTTTGTTATTGATTACAACAATAAAATTTAATTTTTGTCTAACAAACAGTTGTCGGTGAAGTAAAATTATACTTGTACTTATTGTCTACAGGAGAGAAAATCAAGATAACAACAATGTGACATTGTGTCAAGAGTAATTTAGCAAAATGTGAAATTACTATAAAAAACTTTTGTTTTAAATATTTTATCAAATATTTGACAATAAATGTATTTAAATACTTTTATTCAAGTAGTTCATAACTCGTAGGTCTATTTAAAATGCATATATTCTATACTTGTTTGTAAATCAAAATATTAGCAGCTTTGTCATAACAACTAATAAAATATAACATCAATTTACCTTTATTTTTGGTTCATTTAGATTTTTTAATGAATACAAACAAGATTTATCGTTATCAAATACATGCAGTGGCGGCACCAGACATTTTTTCTAGGGGGGGGGGGCAAGATCATGGCAAATTGATCATGGAATTTAATGAAAACCCGTCTATACGAGTGTAATATAAATTAATAAAAATACATGGAAAATACTGTACTATTAGCGTTTTCTGATAAAATATAATCAATTTCGAAATCAAATTAAATGGTGGTGTATTCTGTGGTGTATTATCTAAACGAATGCACATAAAAAAAAATACGACGAGTTACTCAGCGAAACATTATTATACTTGAAATTTAAATTTTCGTTTGTTCTTCAACAGGTAAGGCAAAGGTGAGGCAAAACCGAATTTGGGTAGGGCGCTTGCCCTACCTTGCCCTCTCTAGCGCCGCCACTGAATACATGTGATCGTTTTTCTTCTAAGGAGACTGTCCTCAAATAAATTCTTGAAATAAATTTGATTTTACGATTCACGTACTGAGTAATAATAAATCTATAGACATAAATGATTCGTATTTCAAGTTTTTTCTCTGCAAAACAAATATAACTTACCAATAGAAATGCATTGCATTAACTTTCGCGATGACATCAAAATCAAAGGGAAAGGTGCCAAGTGCCAAGCCCAGTTATTTCGGACATAATATACGCAAACGGCTACGTATATGAACGACGACGATGTCCCACGCAATCCCTCCGGTCTATTTGTACGCGGACGTCATTATAATTGATGTTTAATTAAATTTATCGCCAAATTAAAACCATCAAACAAACGCTGGTAATTTTCGCCTTAAACGTCGTATGTACTCACATAATAGGTCTTCGAAGTTAAAACGTCCTTTTACAAAAAAAAAAAAAAAACACTTTCAGATAAAATTGTGCAAATCGTAAAGATATGGTATTTGGCCTTAAATCAATTATCGTTTATAATTTTTTCCCAAAACTGGGCGGATAATAGATTTTTAGTGACCGAGTCAATTGATCGTTACTTAGATAAGTAACTCGATCCATTAAGAGATCCATTAAGTAACTCGTTGAGTTACTATTGTTACTCATAAACTAATTTCAGTTACTTATACTGTTAGATTTTAAAAAATATTATTTATTAAAATAATAAAATTACAACTACCATTGTAGTTGTTGGTACGATTCTTAACTGAAAATCGTGTATAAGGAACTTTAACTTTTAAGGTATACCTCAATAGTATACGATAATTAGGTAACTAGTTAATAGAGAAATAAATTAATTTAAAAATGTTTACTTTTGTCTAATTTGTAATATTCACAATAATCAAAGAGATCGGAGGAATTGTTGGTGGACTGGTTGAAGCAAATTTTATTTGTATTTACACAGGATAGGAAATTTATGACAACTATTAATGTGCAACAAGTAATTAGCAAAGTGTTGACTAATATAATTGTATTCTTCTATCGGTTAATATCAAATTAATATAGTAGATAAGTAAACCTATGCTCAAATACGGGCAGCCGCCCCCCTACTTTAAGGTGGGCGGTGGTCGGCCATTTGGTACTAACTTATAAAAATAGTTTAACTTCATGTGATGTAATTTTTGTTAGTAAATTTTTATAAATTAATATTATAACCTATAGCTATGACCAATTCACCAACACAAGCAGTTTAACAGTTATAATTTCTTACTAATTGTAATAATGGTGGTATTTAGGTAGGTAGGTATAACCATGTTTATGGTATAGTGGTGGGTGGTGGGTACTCCAAAGTTAATTTTGCCCCTTCAATTTAAATTTAGTTCGGCGCCACTGTGTACAGGTATATATAAACAGAAGTCCCGCAACAGAATAATATTAAATACGAGATTAACAACGAGCCGCACGCGTACGATTCATTCGATAAAGTAAATTATTAAAAAAAAAAAAAACAAAAATACACTTAAAACTTGGAACAGAATCAAATATCTCACGCGGAGTTGTGACTTTCACACAGTTTCGTTCCGTTTATCGTATGTATGTCTACACGGAGATCCGCATAAGTATATAATATGTACAATGTTCAAACTGAAGCAATACTGAATATTAATAAGCGCCTCGTTATCCGTTTTTAGATATATGAAAAATTGGATATGCTTTTGATTCTCGAGTTAAACTGATGTTATACTGAAGTATAATTTTGTGCTAAACTGAAATGTAAAGACTGAATCGATCGAAAAAATGATGTAACACTTTTTTTTAGGTTAAAATTTGTTTTAAGTCATTATTTTTAATGTTAAACGATGAAAATGTCAATTTTTGAGATAAGAAACGAATAGGTAACGAGAGCCATGTATGTATTCTTCTTGTATGTAATCTTATAGGTACCTAACATGTCCTCCACTTACCCATTATAGCATGTCTATTATGAACATCGAATAGTAAACACACTTTGTAATCGATGGGATTTTGTTACATAGACAACAATAATCTAATTAAACTAATTTAAAAAAAAATCCAATCAAATCTTTAAAAAAAAAGTATTGTTTAATTGAAAAAATTGTTATATTATTCAAAACGCATAAATGTTCGAAAAAAAAATAAAACATATTCAAAAATTATTTATAAAAGTCGGAACAACCTAACTCAACTGCTTTCGGATATACGCGTATAGCATTTCGAGATGATGTGTATATAATAATAAGCATCGATTTGATGTTTTAACTCAGATTTATCTTCTTAAAATCCCTCAAAAATAGTTTTACGATATATTTTTCAAAATTCAATTTAGCACAGTTGTTTCGCGACTGCATATGTGAACTTTTCTTTCACGGGGAGGATTTTATAGTTTCTAAACGAGTAGTATTATGTTTATCGAAAAGAAATTTTGACTTTTTCGAAACTTTGAATCGCTCGTATGATATATGTATTGCAGACGTCACTCGCGGGGCCACACGCAAAGTATGTGTGTGTGTGTGTGTGTGTGTGTGTGTGTGTGTGTGTGTGTTAACTTAATGAACGTATATCTGCGGCCAACATGTTTTTTTTTATATTTATATCTTTCAGTCGAGTATAAATAAAAACCAAAAACGAAAAGCAATCCGCAGAAACGATTAACTCGCGCGAAATTTACTATCGACCCTACATGTTCCGCGATGTTTTCAAAAATAATTTTCAAAAAACAAAAATATGTAACCGAGTCGCACGTGACTGTCAGTTTGAAATCGTTTAATTGTGTATACATTTTATGTGTATTACGAATTTGAAAGCGACGATTAAATGGCGAGTTATATTTGAGCAACGGTTTTGAATTGGTTTTCCGTTCGAATTTGGAATTCCGCACTCTTTTAGACGGTTCACATCTTGTCGACCTTTGCAAATTTGACAAATATATTTAAGCAATTAAACTACGTTGAAAATGACAATTTTCCACTCTCCTAATTTCGAAGTTCTACCCTACTACTAAAATGAATTCACCATTATCTGTATATACTCGCGTAGAATTTGGAATAGAAAAACTAATGGCCTCTTCATTTTGATGGTACTGTGTGATAGTCCTCAGTGGTGTAACTAAGGAGGTGCAGATCACAAGATATAGGCAGGCCCATGTAAAATTGAGGCTTTCATTGGAGCTTTACTTCTCAATTGCATAAAATTATACGATAAAAATATAAATTGAATTGTTTGATATTCTCAGAATTACAATTTAAGTCTATTAAATCTTGTAGTAAAAAATAAAACACGTCTTCTACTCCAATAAAATTAAAAATAAAAACATTATTTTCAACAGCACAGATACACGTGAATGATATTGTGTAACATTTTTCAATATGCCGCTTTTAAATATAAAAATATTTATATCTGAATACTTTAAACATGCATATATACAATATTAGAGCAGCAATGATGCAATTAGAATCGATGTAGTTTATTAAATCATCAATGTACATTTACACGTCTTAAGGACATTTCACTCACAATGTCATACAAATTATACAGAAATAACAACTATAGTTGTTGGCAAATAATATAATATTCGGATTTGCATCAACAACCAGAAATACAACACAACACACAACAGATACATAAATTATTATTTTTTTTTTTTATATAATTAAGTAAAAGATAAATAATACAATATATTCATAAATCGAACACGAAACATACTCATTAACACGACCATCATCATATAATAATATTATTTTTAATTGGTAATTTTTTTTAATACATATAAATTTATCGATATAAAAAAAAAATAATCGATAAATTAAAACTATAATTTTTGACTAAACAACAACTTAATAAGTATAATATTTGTATTTTTTTTAAAAAATATATTATATTGTAATTTTTAACTAGTAACATAGAAAAAGAAGAGAGGTTAAATAATAATAATAGAAACAGTCAATTTTATAAATAAGAAGACAAAATAATAATAATAATAATAATAATAAAATAATAAAAATTAGACATTGTCAATTAAAATATAATATATCTATATATATAGATATATATAACATTAAAATAATAATAAAGATTTAACATAAAAAAAGTTTAGAAGAAATCAGTTCTAATTTACTGTTAATCTTTTTTTAAACAAACAATACACGTTTAGATTAATCATTTCAATTGTCACATATACACAAGTGGTCCCCATAATTTAAAAAAAAATTATTACCCACTTTACTACAGAATTAATGAAAATATTACATATATATAAACAAAAAATTGTTATTTTTGAAAAATTTACCAAAAGCATATAATATACTCCACGAGACAACAGAAAGATGTGCGATTAAAACAATAGAAGTCGAATTCAAAACAGTTACACATATTCGCTTTAATTGTTTAACTAACATATTTTTTAACAATAAAACGGCAATGTGATTGATATTAGAAAAAATATAACAATATTGTTTTAAGCAAATTCCGAATAAAGAATTATATTATGTAATGTGTACCTCTGTTTTCTGTCTGGAATTATCAACAGTATAATGTTTTAAAAACAAACAAAATATTAATATAAACCAATTTATATATATATATATATATATAAATTAATTTCGGTATTACCATAACACTATTATTTGTGTTAAACAGTTACATTTAATTTGTGTTTACGCGCATTAATAATAATAATACATTATTATAATAAATAAATATGAATTTACATTTGTAAAACAATATGGGGATGGATGATTTTTGTTACAATTCGTCAATGGTATATAATATGAAAAATATACATGATTATTGTGAATTGGTATGTTTAAAATTAATTTTTGTGTGTAGATAAGACATGTAGAAATCAAAAAGAATGTAAGCTAAATATAGACTATTATATATATAATATAGACTATTTTGCTTAAAACTTTAAAATAATTTAACATAGTACAAGTATACGAAACAACATACAATACAATTTTCTTTTGTTTTAACTAAATAATTAATAAAATTGTTTTTTTCCATACTAAATTATAAAAAAATTATAATTGGCTTATAATTGAACTAATGCAAAAAGTACCCATGAAAAAAACAAACTAAAATAACAAATGCATTTTTGTTGAGCAAAACTGCATTTTAAAACAGATTAATTTTTTTTTACATAATGGCACTTATATACTTTTAAAATAAAATAACTGCATATTTGATCAAAATTTCATCTATAAAAATATACTTTTTTCTTTGACATTAGCGAAAAAGTTTTTTTAAAGATAAAATTTTTTGTCTACGATTTTTATATAAATACATATCTGGTACCTAAACACAATAGATACGGAATATAATATATATATAAATTTTTTTACATTAATACGAAAAACAAAAAATATTAAGTACAATAAAAGTTTATAACAGTAATTTAATTTTGTTTTTTTCATTACCAAAATATAATATAAGAATATTTATACTTTAAAATCAAATGTTAGTTTTAAAAATTCAATTTTTAAAAATGCGAAACAAACAATAAAAATACAATTTAAACAATATTTTACATTAGCTGTTGATTGGTCAATATTGTTTTTGATAATCAACAAATTTAGTATAAAGTAATATGAAAAATTTTAAATGATCTTAAAAATCAAAACGGAATTTGCGCATCTCAAAATATATTGAACAATTAAAAAAAAATTAATAACCATTTTTAAGTCTATGGCACGAATATATATATATATATATATATATATATATATATATATATATATATCATTAATAATCAAGCGCAATATCAGTAAACACTAAGTAAAAAAGAAAAATATACATGATAATAATAATAATAATAATAGTAGTAGTTAAAATAATAATAACGAGTGTGTGTGAACTAAACACTAAAAGCGATTAAAATAAGTTCTGAAAGACTTTCGTGGTGGTGGTGGATGTGTCTATTGAGAGTTTTAGAGATCGACGTTATTATTATAATTAGGTTAATACACATATTATGTAATATATTACATGACTATAATTTAATAATAATCAAACAGTTGAGGTATGGAATATATTAAATGTCAGTGTCTATTAAACAGGTATCTAACATGTGCGCTGTTTAACATTTATTATATAAACGAGTCTCAACCTCAGTCTATTTATAAGTAAATAATTTAATATCTTCAATAATTCTTTACCCTATTTATTAATATCTACGCGCGCAAAAACATCGTAGGAGACCAACAAATGTAGATACTATGTTTAATACCTACACTAATGTTTATCGATTTGGTTAAAAAAAATAGTCAATAAATTATAATAATGTTAGTATATATGCTAACAAATATTAAACGACAGTAGTGTTTCATATATATTATATAATAAACATCTATTTTATTATTCTTATGTTTAGAAAGACCTGAAGTTTAATAATATGATATTCACAGCGTGAATGTGTTAGCTGGATGTCATTACACTGGGAGTTTGCTGGGAAGGCGGCAATGTGGATGAACCTTAAAAATAAAACAAACAAGGTAATTTTCAAACCATAACATTAATACTTATCGATAGTTTTTTTTTATCTTTCTGGAGTAACTAAGAACTCTAAAGGTTATTTCACATCAAACGTGACCCACTGGTTACAAGTAAACACTTTTGATATAAACAAATTGTAACTAATATTTATACTATTAACATTGATTTTTACAATGAATCAAGTTAAAGACTAACCCAATAAATAGTGAAATAAAATAGGTTTAATTGATGCAAGTATAATATTTTTGATAATTTTAAATATTTACATAAATAATATTATATTATGTAAAATTATAATATTATAATATTATATTAAAATTAAACATTTTTAAGGATACAATTTTTAATAAACAATGATGAACCCATATAAGAATAAAGCCATATAAGCTATATATAAAAAAACAAAAAATAAATTTTTTTTGTTCCAAATTTTAGTTTTATATCTTATAAAATATAACTTTTTTTTTTTAGCACCGAATACTTTTGACTTAAGACAGATTTCACTGAAGTAATATATGTAACAATTAGATTATATAATTTAACATCTATAATAATATAATATAACAACAATAATTTAAGTTTTTTAAATACTTAATGTTTTTAATTTAAGTTTTTGGTTAATGAATAACTTAAAATTATGTTAATCCAGCAAAGTTCTTAATTTAAGAAATACAATTTTCTAACTCAAGAAATATATACATTTTTGGATTTTAGACTATGTCGTTTTTGTTTTGTTTTTATATAATCACCTTATTAGTAGTTACTGTTCTAGATATTTTTGTTGAAATTTCAGTCTAGTAAAAGAGCTCCTTGTAGAAACGTAAATTCTTACTTGGAGTATTTGATGTAGACGAATCATTAGGACTGTTTAAAGCACTTGCGCTACTCGGAGTTAGTGTGTTTTGGGCCATGAGCTTTTGACGCACTTCTCGTATCTTGAGTTGCAACGACGATTTATTAGGGAAAATATCAGCGTGAGTAGTCTGAAACAAAACAAAATCGTTTATTAAGTTAGAGCAATATTTTAATAAAAATGTAAATTTTATGTGAATTTTAATAGGATTTCATAACAGATTTTTAAAAAAACAATCCATTGGAAAAAGTTTAATCATTGAAATGAGTTGAACGTAATTCAATACTTTTAATTTCTAACTAAATAGTAAATAGTTAATTGTACTTCACATGGTTATGAATAAAAATCATACAATTACGACATATTATATATGCACTGTACACTGTACCTGAAATGTCGTAGTTGATACCGTTGAAGGAAACATGCCTTGCTCATGAAATAAAGTCATAACTAACTGTCTTCTTTGTTCTAACATCTTACGGTGTCCCTTTTCTGCTGCTGAATTGTCATTTCGTCCACTAGGCGTTTTAGGTGTCCTAGGCGAAGCGGCTACCATGTCTTCTTGGTCCAATACTCCCTTGTATGCTTCTGGGTTAAAATCTGGACCAAAGAATGTATTTCCAACAAGTTTCCCTGACGATTTAGGCGTTTCCACCTGAGCGTCACAATCTTGCAATTGTTTCTTGCGGAATGTTTGAGCGTTGAATACATGGGGGCTGGATGGTACTGATATTGCACTCGGAGAATTGCATTCATCGGGTTTGAACTGTGGTAAGGAGGAGAATTTCATTTCAAAATTTACTTGTTCTAAAACACGATCCATGCCATCTTCTATGTTCTTTTTGAAAAAACTTCGTTTAGCTGAAGGCGATATTGGAACATCTTCAACTACGTCTTCAATTATGTCAGAATCTTTATCAGGTAGAGAGTTTGGCAACGAGTCTTGACTTGAAGATACTACAGATGTAAACATAGAAGTTGCTATTTATTAATTTGTCTATATTATTAAATAAAGTACTTACCCATCGATTGTCTTCTCTGTAAGGGAGCTTTACCCAATTGTGCTGGGGTAGGCGCAAGAACAAATGGCTTTTCTTCTATGTCATTTTTTGCCACTTCATCCTAAAATAAAGTTGTTAAAAATTAATAAATATTTTTACCATTATAATTATATTATAATTTTAATTTACCTTGACATTGTCATCTTTAAAATCAAATATAATCGGTGATCCTTTTTCTTCGGCATTGGCATACTGTGACTTCTCAAAAGACATCAAGTTTTCGTCGTTATCAGCTCTTATTACAATGTCTGGATCTCGTTTTTCTATAACATAAAGATTATTTTACAATAAATGCTTAATATATACCACTTATCTTAAAGTAAAAAAATAAAGTTAATTTTTCTTGACAATAACTTACCTGAAATATTGGTTGTAGTTCCAGCATTACTGAAAATAATGATAAAATAAATATTTGTAAAATATTTTATTAGACTTTTAAAAAAAAAATTATTTATTTTTCAAAATAATTAAAATTGAATTGTTTAAACTCAATTGTTTAGATGCTTACTTAGTATTAATAACTAACGGATTATTATTAGTGCTGACGATGACAGTAGATGCTTGGGTAGATTTAATAGATTGTGATTGACTGGATGATGTATCTGTGAGGTAACAAAATTATTTAACAAAATCAATACATACAAATGTTATTTTATATTATACTTGTGTATGTTTGCTGTGGTAAATAGATATTTGGTAGTCGGCCAGGTATCAAATATTGTACAGTGGTAGTTTCATTATTCCTTGTCGATAAATTTCCACCATCATTACCTTTGGACACTAACAAATTAGTGACTAAAGAAGTAGCAGAATCTCCAGAATTTAAAAATGCCAAAGTCAATGATTGTTGTTGAAAGCCAGACGACTGTTTAGCAGCAGTTTGTATCAATACAGGACGTCCACCAATCACTTGTCTAACAGAACAAGCAGGTTTTTGTTCGTTATCTTTATTTGGTGAAGAAGTATAATGAAATAAATTCTGCTGTGACAAAGGCGTTACAACAATTTTTGAATTAACTGTTGTTGTAGTAGTTGGTTTGTTAACTGTTGTTGTAGTTGTCGGTTTGTTATTGTTCCATTCAGCAGTCGATGCTGCCCAAGCATTTGTATTGATCAATTTTGTTTGATTCCATGTTTCAGACCCGGACGACGTCCATGTCGGTTCTGAAGTTTGTTGTTGAGGAAATTGATCAGGAGCGTTTTTAATCTTTGGAGAAGCTGGCATCAATTTAAACGCACCACCAGTGGGTTGAAAAGGTGAAACTCCGACAGGATTAATGGGAGAATGATATGGATATAAAATTGGAGTCGTTGGTTCTCTTGAATTGATCGCCTTTTGCTGATATTTGTTAGAATCTGTTGAACCTGAAGAAACCAATCTAAAAAAAAATATATACATATATATAAATATTACACTTAATAATAATTTTTAAAGTAAAATAATTAAACATATATAGATTTAATAGGAGTATGTATTTAATTTACCTAGCTTTTATAGGCTTTGGTCGACATGTCACTTCACTAGAACTGGTCGATTTTACAGGACTAAACCGTTGTTGAGGAAATGTTTTATTCTCGAGTAATGGTTCAGCATCACTTTGAGATTCAGTATCGGAATCTGTTACTTTTTCTTTACATTTTAGATCTATTTCAGTACTTTCAGCAACAACCTTAATAAATCACATGCAAATTTATAATATAACATATATATAGTCATTTTATATATATATATATATGACTAGAAAATTGTTATGGATAAAATAGAATGTACTTACCATTTGTTCGTCTTCTGAATCGTTTTTCATTTCCACGTCAGTATCATTTTTTTCTTGAACTTTTTGTTCATCGGACATTTCTACAGTTACTTCTACTACAGGATCATGGTCCAGTGGAGTATGTTCATCAGTAGACCCCAATTTTGACCGACCACTTCCACTCGACTTTCTTCTGTCTTTACTACACCACTTCCACTCAGGGTGCGCTTTAAAATGAGCTTCTTTGACTTCGGAAGCCAATTCGTGATATTTTTGTTTCTGATCTGGTTCCAACGCATACCACCATTCTCCAAGAATCTTTGACACGGTTCTATTGTCTTGATTTGGGTGTCGCTGATGAACCAATGCCCTATGCCTCTTACTAAATATCATAAAAGCATTCATTGGTCGTCTTATACGATCTTTGGCCTTTGTCAGTGGACTTTGTGGTTCTTTTGTGTTTTGTAAAGAACCAAGAGATTGAGTTCTGCGTTTTCCAGCTGCTATGATGGCATTTTGATCATCAACATCGATGGGTTCTTGTTCAAATACATCATCATCATCAACATCAGGAGATTCTGCAGGTGGCGGAGTTAAAATAGGCGGAGCCGATAAGGGAGGAGTAAGAGATTTTGGCACAATTTTAATATTTGGTTGGATTATTTCTTCAGAATTAAGTATTGGTAACAATGTATCCCAAGAATAAACGGTTAAATTTCCGTTTTCATTATCTAAAATCAAACATTATTGATTATTATTTATAATAAATATATAAATTTATAATTATATTATAAAAATAGAATTACTAGTGAGCATTGAAGTAGGTTCAGGTGGATCATCTTTTCTTTCATCCATGACAGGCAACACAGGTAACAGTTCAGTAGGATGGACTATGACTTGTTGAAGCACAGACTTATTTTGATAATCCTGATATTCATTCTGGAGTGTAGTGTAATTGTGTTTAGTGACAACTGAGGGTGTTGTGATTGAGTTTGGAATGTTTTGTACCCGCTAAAATAATAATAATAATAATAATAATAATAAATATAATATTTGGTTAATAAAAAAAAATTAATTTTACTTGATGATATCCAGTATTATGTATTAAATGTTGTGAAAACGGTACACTAGTCACAGAAGGTTCTTTCTTTATCACAGATTCTTGGAAAACAATAGTATTATTGTCTCGACCAAAAACTTCATTATTTTCACAAATACGATTGTAAGCATCACTGCCACCATTCTATTAAATATAGATATTTAAAAAATAAATTTAGATTATATTCACTATAGATGTGTCATTTATGTTTATATTACAAACCATTTCAACTGTGGTTAATGCTTTTTCTAATATATGACCATGTTGTTGAGAAGACACCACAACACTTGGATGTCTTTCAACTTGCCATTGAACTGCAGATTGTTGGTTTGTGTGCTTAGGTTGTTGCTGAGGAGATGATACAATGCCCCTCCAACATACTTGTGCCTGAATATTACTGACAGCAATACTTGATTTGGGTTGTATCGTGTGTGGAGAAATTCGAATGACACTAGTTTGACTGGATATTGGCATCGACTCATGTATACCATGTTGTGTGTTTGGTCTCAATAATTCTGGCCTGTAAACATTTATTGTCAGTATTATTATTTATCATTGAAAATATATTATAAAAATTATACAAAATGGACAATATATCAATTTTCATACTTTACAAGTTGTTGTTTAAACTGATTATTAAGGTTATTATTTATGGTAGGTGGAGTGGTATGTCCATTTCCAATAGGTGTTGAAGATGGATAATTTTGATTTGCTGGCAAAATAATGGGTAGGAACATATTTTGACGAGAACCGACTGTAAGTGGTGATTGTGTACTGTTATTACCCAATGGACCAGGTGAAGAGTATAATGGAGTTCCAGATCTTGAACTTCCTAATGACACTATAGAAATAACAATTTTAACTGTTAAGACATGGTAGAATTATAGGAATGACAATATTCTCAAATTATAGATATGGATATATATCATGAAATTGAACATTTTGAGAATGCTAAAGATTAATTATTACGTTGTATACCAAGCATGTTAGCAGCTTCTGTTTCATCATGATCAAAGCGACCAGCCAATCGTCGTTCAGAAAAACTGGGAGAAGTTTGGGATTCCCGTGATGTTTCATCTCCATCTATAGTACTTCGATTTCCTCTAAAAATGGTTTACATAATTAATTTAAACGATTGTATAATTTTATTTATGACTTACCTAGTAAAGCTTGTACTACTTGAAGCACAAGACCTTAAACTACTGCCTTTTAAACTCAAATGTCGAGAACAATATCCTCTTCTTTGAGACTCTTTTGAGCAACCTTCTTTTGAACATAACCGCCGCCACTGTTTTCCATTAAACTTTTTTCTAATTCCACTCGGCGTAGTTACGATATCACCTTTCTTATATTTATGAGGGGATGTGATCTGAGATCTTGGAGTAGCTGGAGTTGATCTAGGTGTAGTGCTACCATGATCTAATATGCTACATGTACTACCTCTACTTTGCATACTGCTCCTTTTACTACTTCCTGATAATTTCCCAGCATCTAAAAATATAATCCAACTTTTATTATACTGATATATAATGATATGAAATTATTGAAAAAATACAAAAATTAGGCACTTAATAAGATTATTTATACAATGTGAATTTGATTGTAAGCAAACTATTTAATGCTTTACTAAGAGATTGTATATACTTCATAAGATACTAATTGTAGCACATAGACAAAAAAATATACATTATTATACGTAAAATTTCAATTCAATATCATAAAAAATGTAGATGCAAAATGAGTACAGAAATTGCAATTAAAAGCATAATAGTAAAAGTAATATTTATATATATTTAAAATTAAAATTGTTTTATTTACTTATTGTTTGCAATAAAATTAACATTAAAAAAGTGAAAGTGAATATTATATATTGAATTGAATGTATTAAATACCAAGTTTCAATACTAAATTTTAATTATTTTAAACATACCAGCATCTGACATGAATAATATATCTTCTCGTCGGAGATCATCATCACTTTCACAGAAGTCATCAAAAGGACGATTGTTTATAGGTGGTAAAGGAGAAGTTACTGTGTTTTGATAATAATTAGCTGGTTCAATACTGGTGGGAGGTGTTGGCTCTCGTATTAACGGAATATGACTATTAGGTGCACCATGTTCAAGTTCATCCCACCACGGTGGCAACAGTAAACGGAGATCTGCTCTTTTGACGACATATTCTTCATTGTTAGATACAACATTTACTACAAATCTCACAGGATTTGTAATTATTTTGTGTACAACACCTTCGATAAATACTCGAGGAACCATATGACCTTCATCAGGTTGTTGAGAACAAGCGATACGAACACATACCCTAGCACCAATATTAACCTACAATAAAAAATAATAAATATTAAATACAAAGTACATAAGTTTTGTAACATGTGAATATTATACTAAAGAATCTTTCTTTTCAGTTAGAGCTAATACATAATGAATAATCATTTTAGATCATATATTTCATAATACATCATCATTCAGCATCATATGAAATTTTGAATTTGAATTCGTAAATTCAAATATCATTGCAAGAGTCTACTTAATACTTGTGTATTAAAATTAAACTATTTACAAATAATATTATGGAATAAAGAATTTTCAGTTAGAGCTAATACAAAATGAATAATCATTTTAGATCATATATGCCATAATACATCATCATTTAACATCATATAAAATTTTAATTTTAAATTCCTAATTTCAAAATGAATGCAATATTCTACTTAAATATTTGTGCATTAGTATTAAACAATTTACAAATGATATTAAGGAATAAATAATTTTCAGTTAGAGCTAATACAAAATGAATAATCATTTTAGATCATATATGCTATAATACATCATCATTTAATATCATATGAAATTTTAAATTTGAATTCTCAATTTAAATATTAATATATTATACTTAAATATTTGTGCAATAGTATAAAACTATTTACAAATAATCTTAAGCAATAAATAATGTTCAGTTAGAGCTAATACAAAATGAATAATCATTTTAGATCATAAATGCCATAATACATCATTATTCAGCATCATATGAAATTTTTAATTTGAATTCGTAAATTCAAATATCATTGTAAGATTCTACTTAATACCTGTGTATTAATATTAAACTATTTACAAATAATGTTATGGAATAAATAATTTTCAGTTAGAGCTAATACAAAATGAATAATCATTTTAGATCATATATGCCATAATGCATCATCATTCAATATCATACGAAAATTTAAATTTGAATTCTCAATTTAAATATTAATATATTATACTTAAATATTTGTGCAATAGTATTAAACTATTTACAAATAATCTTAAGCAATAAATAATGTTCAGTTAGAGCTAATACAAAATGAATAATCATTTTAGATCATGTATGCCATAATATATCATCATAAAATACTTATTTAATTTATATTTTAATTTCCAATTAAAAAATATAAAGAAATCTATGCAATAAATATTTATCTATTATAATTATATTATTTACAAATAATTTGAAATAACCTATTTTTAGTTAGGGCTAATACAAAATAATCGTTTTCAATGTAAAAATATATACCAAAAAAAAAAAAAATTAAAAAAAATTGATGCGAGAACAAACATGATATTTCTTCAAATATAAAATTAATTAGAAGTGTTTATCATAATTTCTAAAAATGCTTAGCTAGTGCAAATGAAATATTTAATAAACTAAATCAAATACATTTGGATATGATTTTATGTATCACTCATATGGACATATGCAACATCTATGTATCATTTCATTTGCTATTGTTATTTTCTCATTGTATTTACCAAAAATGCAACTGTTTTTATTATTCTTATTAAATAAATAAATTACTATTATATAACTAACTTGGCTTAAAGAAGGGCTAGCATCACTGATAACGTCATATTTGCTAGTATTTAAAACATCTTTGAATGAAACATATCGCTGGCCTTCACCAGCATAATCAAATTCTATCCACACATCACCATTTGAAGTCGCTTGTCTGATTAAACCAGGCAAATAAACTCCATCTTTTTTAGCTAAGACTCTATGATTAGTCCATTCTTGTAAATCAACATCAAGTCTTGATGTTTCATCGTGTCCATTTGTGTAAGAAGCATCTTCGTTTTGCTCGGAATGGTCTTCAACGATTACTGGCACATCAGCATAGTTAGGTCGATGATCAAACCCATCAAGTCTAGAATAATCAACAGCCATAGACTGAGGGGGTACAACAACAACACTGGCCACACAACTGGTGTTGCATTGTTTTGAGACAGGTGGTAGTGGATCAGAAACTGGATCACATTCCTCAAGTTGAGACAAATCGAATTTCCGTTTCTTAGGCAATTTTTTAACTGTGGTTTGGTTATTGTTGTTATTAACATTGACTGTGATGTTAGGACGGCAATTGACTAAGTCCATGGTGTCATGAGGATTCATCAGTTGGTTTATTTCAGTGTATGTCTGTCCGCAATCTCTCATCTCTCTAAACCTGTAAAAAAAAAATCAATGTATTAGTAAATAATTTACACTCAACTAAACATAAAATAATTTTTTTTTTATATAATTAAAATAAATATATGGGTACTGAAATATCTTATACATTAATTATTATTTATTTATTTTATGGAAATAAGTATTCTAATACATCACAATATATATCTTGTGATTTTATGATTAGAATGAATGTAGTTATTTCTTTAATATTTGTAAACAATTGCCACAAACAATTTATAAATTTATAGGAAACAGTAGTGTTTTTGAGCAAATTTTCCCAAGTTATGCTTAATCTATACCTGTCAATGATTGATATTATGATGCAAATGTTAATTGTCCATAAAGAATTTCATATATTACTACTACTGACATGTATAATATCACCTACATATAATTGAGAGGCATATGTGAATAAACAAAAAGTATGGGATCTTTATTAAACAGTAATAAATGTATCCGTAGTTGAATAAATACTTAATGTTGATTAGAAAAAAAAAATGTAAATATACCTAAGTATTAAAATCTTAAATTTGTATTTAAAAATTAATGTGATACATGGTAAATAATTACAAAAATTAATATATGAGCTATAAAATTGTGTCGATGAAAAAATGAACACAATATTTAGCTATTTCATTCAAGAACTCAATAATCAAGTACCTAATAGTTGATGATAATACCTAACAAATGTATATTAAAAATGTTAAATAAAATATTACTGATATGTATGCATGACTATCAATTTTTTTTTTTTTTTAATTTGCTAAATTATTACGCTCACTAAAAATTTAATATGTGTAGGCATTTGTATATTACATATATATATTAAACAAAATATAAAAACATACAGTAAATACTAACCTAATCTATAGAACCAGCTACAAATTACGATTGATAAATAATACTAATTACAACAACAATACAGGTATGTTAGGTGTTGAATACTAATTTTCAAATCATATTATAATTATATTGAGTAGTCAAACTTAACTAATAATTATTTTAATATCAGGTACTTCTTGCCTACATACTAAATCATTAAAAAAGTAATAGAAGTTATTCAAAATTCATTGAAAAATAATTTGATATGTAAATTTTAATTAGGTATACTCGTTTGGAATTAAAATTGAATATTCATAAATTGGGGGTAATAAATAATTAGATAAAATTGCATATACTACAAAAACGTATTGGATATTACACATGTCTTAGGTACTTGAGAATTTTACAACTGAATAAACAAAATTTAAAATTAAATAAGAAAAAAATATGTTTAAGACATTAAACATAATTGAGGATACCACAATTTCATTACCTATTACTTTAGGTACTTTAGTATATACAATTAAATTTAGTAACCAGTCAATATATTATAAAATATATTATCAATCTAAAAAATGATTAGGTACCTAGTAAATAATATATAAGAAGTTATATATTTTAAGGTACACAAGCGTTTGATAATTTTTAACAGATTGGGCAAACTGAAAATTTATAATTAAATAAACAGAAAAACAAAAGTATAAATGAAAATTGAATCTATATAACATACACATTTAACTGGTTAAAAATCAAAGGATGTTTCTCTATAATGAACAGTCACTTGAGTAATAAATTTGAATTTTGGCAATAGTATGAACAGATGTACATTAATCAAATATTTATTTAAAAAAAAATGTATCTACCTAGTAATTTGAAGTAGTAGGGTAGGTAGGTACATATTTAAAAAAGTGAGTTATATAATTTAAAAAAAAAAAATAGTTTAACTTCATATTTATTTATAAATATATTGATTAATTCACAAACAATTCTAGTTAATTTTAAGATAGGAAATATTTACATATATGTAATTTAATTTTAAAGAAAATAAAAACAAAAAAATAATAAACAATAAAGAGTAATAGGTATGAAGAAAACCTGAAAACAACAATGTCCAAATAATATGCAATTGAATAAATTTACTTAATGCAATTGATATTTAACCAAATTCAACAATTTGATATATTATCTTTTTGTAACTACCTAACTATAGGATCATGATATAATCGACTGGTTTGTGGATTTGAATTTTTCATAATACTGAATTCATACGTACCTATGAATTATACATACTATGTGGTAGTTTAGCAGCGCACTTTAATACACATATAACACCTATCCATACCTACTCAGAAAGACACAAAGTTGTTATGATTACAAACTGAATGAAGAAAACAACTTTAATTGTATTAACAAAAAAAACCTTAATAAAATTCAAAGTAAACTAAAATATTGTAATTAAAAAAACCATTAAAAGGTAGACACCTACCTAATTTTAAATTGATTATTGTCTTACATAAAAAAAACTTATATGAAGTAATTATTTACATACAAAAAAGTACACCTATAGCTTTTATTTTGTTTTTATGTATCAGAAAAATAAGAATAAATCATTATTGACCTTGAACAAAAAAATCATTAAAAATAAAAAATAAATATAGAGTAAGTGTGTTTGGAGATATAATCTAAAACTGAAGGTTGTGACCAAAGACTGTTTTTATAATTTCTCTAGTTAATTCATAATTGATTCAATACAATAGCTCTGAATTTGAATGCTATATAATGTTGATTATAATATACATTTTCCATATCTTTTTTTGACAACTGAAAATATTTTATGACATTATCGACATTATGAATGTGTAGAAATCGACATTATTTTATTATAATAATTATGATGTTGGTCATTTCAATAGCAAAGAGTGAATGCAAGCCTAGGGGGTGAATGTTGAAATAATGATTCGGCATAAGAAACAAATACTTTCAACTGATCTACATACACCAAACCCAAGTAATCACAAGGGTTTACCGATCGATTTTCGAAAACAACGATTACAACACACTGAGGAACACGTGGCATCGTTTCAATGTTTGAGGGGGGGTGGAGCAGGATAGGAAGGGGTTTGAGGAAAACAAACTAAAAAAGAAAAAAATTAAAAACTACGCGATCGCATACTATTCCACTGAGTCGAAACGATAATTTTGTTGATTTCCTACATTTTTTTTTCTCTGTTATCTCCGAGAACGTGTTATCACGAAAAGCGGAGGCACTCTAACGACTCACTAGCGCAACAGATGATTAGAGAGAGAGGTATTGACTTGCGGGAACAAAGGATGAATGAATCCCCAAATACTATGCGCACGCAAACTCGGCACACACGCACGCAAACTCGGCACACACGCACGCATACGCCAGCACATACGCAGACAAATACGCGAACGAACTAAAGGTCGGCAATTCCGCGACAATAAAACGGAGAAGACAAAGATAGCGAAAGGGGGAGGCACTAAATAAGAACGGACTGTCGCGTCAGTCGACGGACGGCTCTATGTCAACGTCTGTCGTTGGTATAACGATCGTAAAAATACGTACCCCGTTGATGTGTTGCGTGGTGGACGCCACGACGGATCTACGACGACAACCTTTGACGGTCGGCCAGGACGATGGCTGCTGGTGGGTAACGGCGGCCACCGCGTACGGCTGCTGCTGGACGGTCCACCGCCGTCGGCGCTCGGCGACCACGGCACGAACGGCATCCGCCGCCGCCGACGTCACCGCGTAACGACAACATGACGAAGATATTATAGCGACGTTGTCAAAAAGGAGAGTAGTAACACTAGCGCGTCGAAATAGAAATCGACCCTCTCGAAAAATCTATGCACTCGATTTTACTACGTGACACACGCTGCAGCAGTGGTGCGCTATCTCGCGAAAACGCACAGCGACGACGACGGGGTTCCGATATTGAAAACGGGAGAGAGAAAAAAAACTAATTATAAATTACATATATTATAGACAGAAAAGAAACACCGAACACGTACGGCAGACGGTAAAAACGGATTGAGCGCGCGTTACGACGAGACGGCCGGCGGTAGTGGTAACGATGGTGCAGCACGGTGTACGCTGGTGGTACACTGTAAAGTACGCGCGTATGGCACGACGGAGGAGCAAAAGAGCTACGCGTGTGTACGACGAGTCTCTACGGCGGCGGTACTGTGGCGAACAGCAGCAGAAACGACGGGGCTCAGGCGTCAGACGGCCGTAGAGTCGTCGCACACAACGCGATGTGTGCGCGTGAGTACAGCGCGTGCGTGCGTGTACCGCGGTGGTCGTCGCCCCTTTCGCCGTCACCCCCCACCGGTACGGTGCGCGCAGCGCCGTTGTTTCACAATTGATTGGAACGGCGGCGGCGGCGGTGCGAGAAGAACGGGTTGATCGACGAGTGGTCGGTCTGTCTCGCTCGCTCTTCCGCGATAGTAGTAACCGTTCGCTTGTACGCCGCCGCCGGCGAGCGTGCGTAGTAACCGTACGCACACACTACGACACGCCGCCGCGCCGTAGTAATATTGTGTTTGTAAAATGCGCGCGCGCGCACGTCCGTACGCGCACGGGCTCTTCTCACGGTGCCGTGGCCGGCGGACGCGGCGGCGGCGGTGGTGTACGTCACTCCACCAGTGTGACCGTTCCGAACTCTGATCGCTCGCTTTGCGCACGCACTGTGGCCGCCGCCGACCATTGTCTTTTTTTCGAACAAATATCTATTGCCTGGAATTCGTTTTGGGACATTTTCGGCGTGAACTCTGCATTCACAGGGAAAGAACACACTTTAAATTATGCCTAAATATACATAAATGCATAATGGCGTATAAACCAGAGGGTCGCAATAACGTATATACATATTATACGGCTATGGTTTCGCCTCTTCTAGAATGAAAGTAAAAAAAAAAGTGTAAATCTATACAACCGATTATGTTATATGTAGTTGTATAACGTTTGAAGATCATGTTTATCGAGAGTATATAATCGTGCTCTGCATCTGGCTCCGACGGTGGGTGTACCCCAGCAACGCGCAGAGTTATTTTCGCACTTTTAAAATTCGTCCCGAATTCACACGCTGACCCCCAACTAACCCCCGCCCGCGCCCCATCGAACGCGTGTAGAGCACACGCTATCGTCCCTCGTAGACGCTGTAATATCCTATATGTATATTGCATGTGCGCCACTAGGCCGTCGCGGCCAATCGATGGCCGACTGACCCAAATATATCCCCACAATCCCTTTGCACTACGCACACACCGTCAGCGTTGTCGTCATCGTCGTCGGCGCGCGATTTCCATTGTGTCACCGGACCAATGCACCTGTGTGGTTTTGTGCGTGCCTCCCTTTTCCCATCTCCACACCATCAACAACGTCTTAGACCAGTCCCTTCCAGTACACCCCCTTGGCGGCGGTGAGGTTTTTCGCGTGGGAACACTATCCTAACGTTTCGCTTTGTACGGTGGAATCATTACACACAAGGTCATAGCGTCCGAAGTCAGGTGCAAATATCTTTGTAAGACGCTGGACAGGCGGAGTAAGGTGAATAGGCTACGTAGATAGTTATTGTTCTGAACGGATTTTTATAAGGACTGACATATTTTCAGTATGCGTATATTATAGTAATATAGTTTGTAATTGTGAATAATTTTGAGAGATATAATTAAGACGGTTTTTAAACATTTATAAAACGTGTATACAATTTTGCGAAAATGTTTTTAAAAATCGAAAAGACTGCATATTATAAATTTTGCCTAGTTTAAAATATATTTTCAATATATATGGTCTCATATGTAAGGTCTTATATATAAGATATATATATATACATATGATACACGTATAAATATACACGTCAAATATTAATAATAATATGATTATATAAAAATACACAATAATTACAATATTTATATATTATCATAATACGATTGAAAACTAGATTGAAATTAAATGACTAAGCCAGTTGATTAAAAACACATATATGTTATATAGGTAATTTAAAAGTGTCTTCCACGAAAATTTACTGCGTTTGACGCGAGTGATGGTAAAAAAATATTTGTATATTTTGTACAATAAATTGCGTGTATTCTTAATAAACGGTTCGATAAATTAAAACAACAAACTATGATTAATATGTGGATTTATATATATATATCATTATATGAAATTGTATAGTTTTAATCATTCGAATTTCGAACGTGGTAAAACTAAAATTGTTTAGTTATTATTTATTACATATTTTAAAGGCGCGTCATGAATGTATTTACCAATAACATCACCGTATATGCTTTAAAAAACACGCGCACTATATAACAGCTTGCAAACCGACCGAATAAATATGAATTACTGCATATACCCGACTCTGGTGTAGTAAAATCTAATGAGATACAATAGATTTTTTTGTTTGTACGTAAAATGCATATTGCGCATTCGTTGATACACAGACAGAAACAATTGAACAGATCCTACGAATAATATATTTAATAATATTTTACCTTCAACCCGTCTATAATACAGTTTATTTTTCATATGTGACGGAACCCAGGATAAGGAAAAGTTAGTTTATTTCCCCAATTATTATTATATACCCGATTAGAATAATATATTTAAAAAAACAAAGCTATATTATGTGACTTTTATAAATACAGTAGTATGAAATGTATGTTTTTATAATATTTTCATATAATGTTTTTCAGGAACGCTGTTAAGAAATATTTATAAAGTGATCTCATTTTTAAATAAAATTTAAATTTATTTTCTATAATGTAAAATTGTATTGCACAAAATGGTTTTCCCCATTTAACAAAAAAAAAAAAACCGCAAATGCTGTAAAATATTAAAACTCATATTTAATAATTTAATAATATAAAAATTCTCACCATACGTAATATTTTTCTCTTTGTGATTTTGAAAAAGTTAGAAAGATGACTAAAATATATATTTATATTGGATTAACCTTGCGTGTTCGTCTTCAAAAAACATAATAGTTAGTATTTTCCTATAAACTAAGATATATATAAGTACACTAACAATTTCTATTCTAAAAAATAAATTGATTTATTTATAATAAAATAAATATGAATATTTATATATTTTTATTTTATTTTTTTAATTTTGGTTGAAATCTAAACGATATAAAATATTAATGTTAATGTACAGCTTGAATTTGTTATACTGACCGTTTAATTTATACAATTTTAGTTTCAAATTAACTATATTTAAATACTTTAACGTGCCTAGAAAGTAAAACCTTTTGAAAGAATAACCAACAACTACTATAAGTAACAAGTGTATAGTTTATAAATTTAAAAGCTTTAAAAACAAAATGGTTATATACATTACTAATGTTATATTATTACTTTATTTTTAATTTTAAGAGTAAATTATAAGTTTATGATATCTTTAAATGAATATTATCTTGGTAGTTAGTACGTTTTGTTCAATTATTGAATCTAACATATTGGAATAAAATGTTTGTAATTTGTATTATATAATTTCCACGAATAGGTTATTTATTAATAATAAAAGAATCAGTTTTATTTATGGTCGAATTTAAAACTAAATAATGAATAATACATAATTATTAATTAATATTAATAATGTATTAATAATATATTAATATAATATATTTGTACTAAGGAGCACATCAAATATGTATAATAAATAGAAAAAAATTATTTTATATTTTTCTAATCATTAAGCATTTTTTTCTTTTAATTAATTCAAAATTTTATACAAAGTGAAATAAAAATTTAAGTTATTTTTTTTAATTTCCAAAATGTTTAACTTAATTAATTTAGAAGTTGATATGAGAAAATAATGACATGACTCAATTTAAATTAGAATGCAACTATAAAAGTAACATTATTTTAAATTGTGTATATTTAAATTAACCTGTTTACTTAAATTCAAATTATAAGTATTGAATAATTATTTGATGTATTTGATAATTTATAAAACAGATAATCATATTAATTTTAGAATTTTAATTTTAAGATCAAATTATTCAACAATGTAACAATTAGGTATTGTATTTTTGAAAACAACAATCAAAGCAAAAGTATCTACTAATTAGTTACTTAAACAATGTTCGATTAGAATATTAGAAATATGATTAAATATTCTATATTTTCAATTCAATGCAAGTTGATGAACGTCATTAAAAATTGTAATCAATTTTAATCAATTTTAAGATCAAGATAGTATAAAATTAACTTAATTAATTTAAAGTTTTAAACTTTAATAGAATAAATAAACTAAATAGACTTTATTAACTTATTGAATATAAATGATAAAAATTAATAAAATAAAAAATATTTATAATTTGATGTTGACTGTTATTAATGTCAATATTATAAAATTGCTACTTTGCACACTTGTAGTTTGTTGCTGCACATAGTGTGTTACTACACACAAATTTAGGCCTTGCCTCTAAACAGTTGTTATATATGTATATTTTTTTAAATTTTATAAAAATATATAAAAAATATTTAAACCAAAATGTCAATAGAATACTTTAAAAAGTATTATAATTTTTGAATACAAATATCGAAAAACAGCAAATAATATTATGTACGCGAACATACTTATATTAAGAGACCTGGTAAATTCATGATACTAAATGCCATTTACATAAAAAAACTTTTAAGTTTTAACTGACTTTTAAATATCGGGTTAACGAATTTTAACTGGTTTAACCCGATTTCGTGTCGTTTAAATTACAGTTCGGTAAATCTAGTATCTTCACTAATTTGTCATATTTTAGAACTATACTACACGATGAAACCATATAATAAGGTATACGTTTTGAATATGTAAAAGAGAACACAACGACTGTTGTACTAATTTGTGGGGGAGGGGAATCAAAATTTAAAATGTAATTTGATATTGTTAATGATTGTGTTTTTGACCTGATAATAATATTATAGTATATATATATATATATATATATATAGCCATATAGGTGTTATACGTGAGGTTATCTGTACTAAAAAGTCTTATATTAGTTCTTACAACATATATAACGAACCGATATAGGAGGTTATTACCACAATAACTATGTAAAAATCAATTTATCAGAAACTTTGTTTTGTTATTTTTTTTATGTATTCGGGCATAAATAACGTCTATTATATATTTTATGTACACGTATATCAATTTCTGAGAGGCGAATCAGGGTTAGCTTATTTCCGGTTTTTAAAACATCTCGCACGCAGGAGCTTTCGTTTTTATAAAGTAAAAAAATAAAACCGCCAAGAAACTTTTCGGGTTAACTGCACTATGTCAAGCATTACTTCCCTCTCACTCACACGCCCTCTCTTTCACTCACTCTCTCTCTCTCTCTCTCTTTGCACACGCGATTCGCGTATACAGCCGTTCGTGGGCTATACGCAGTATAATCGTGTGCCTACGCCAATGATTATAATATAGGTGTGGTCGTCGGTCATATATATATATATACATAAGTATTATACATACGGCCGAGTGAAAGCGGTTTGGCGGACGGATGTATTTAACGTTCGCAGAAAATATAACAAACGGTCGAGTTGCTAGTACTGCCACTGCAGTTATCCGCGACGTGTGTATCGTCCAAGGACAAACAATATTCGAATAATACATGTTCATATGAGAGAGATAAGCACCGCGAAAAATAGAAATATATATCGTCGAGACAGAAGGTAAGTCGAGAACAATATGTATTATAATAGGTGTATATTATGCATTTACGCGCGCGCATAGTGGATGATTATATGACATTTTGACCCCGACGCGATATGACCTCGAAAAGTCCCGTCGCTATCCAACTTTGTATTAATTTTTTCATTTTAACAAAGTCCAAATCCAATCCAAGTCCAATATATATTATATTTATATATATTTAGAATATGTACGTATAACGGATGTTTGTTCGTAAAATCGTTTGAATGTAGTTCATAAAACTATGTACGTTTAGCGTTTAAGGTACTTACCACCTATACAGTCTCATATAGTCTATACACATATATATATATATATACGAAAAGATCCAGCATATTTATTATTCTTTTACTATACGTCATTGTCGGTCTTGATAAATTATCGCTTTCGAATAATAATTAACGGTGTGTTTTATTTTTGTTTCCACAAGCTTATAATAAAGAATAATAAAAAACGCGCGATTTATTACCATAAAACGAACTGGTATAATTAGTATTTTAAACGTGTCTCTATTATTAATATTAGTATTAATATTACATAATATTTGCACGTTTATAACACATTCTTCTCGAGTACGTCGTGAAAAGAAATAAAACCGCGATCGTTTACGCCCGTCCGAAATGTTTTCTCCGTCGAAAATACCAGAGATGTGTAACAATCGTATACCGCGTTTCTAACATATACCACAATCTTCTTTAAACAAGATCGTGCTGCATTACGAGTAAGATTTTTTTTTTCTTTATGTTGAGTCTAAAAATGCTGTAACGTTGAAATCGCGAGTAGAAAATGAAAATTCGGACTCTCCGTCATGATTTGAATGTGCAGTTAGGTATTCATTTTGCGTGAACGCAGTTATCGAATTTTGTTCAAATCGTCCTACTATACGATTGTAATTTTCAAAATAATACTTACACCGCGTACGGATTTTTGTGATAATTGTTTAAATGATTATTTTATAACAGACTTAAAAAAAAATTCATAATAATTTAACACGCTTGTATTTTGTTTTTCTCGCAATCAAAAACTATTAAGATTGTTTTCAACAACATATATCTGCAGTCGATTGAAGGGGTAACTATTATAATCTGATATATATGTTGTACGTGTATCATAATATAAATTATCATGATAAAACCAAAATAACATTCTGACGGAGCAGTCTTAGTTGGAAAACGATAATATAGTTACACAAAAACTCCAGCAAACGATGAATGTCTTAATAAATAAGAAATAATTGTCATCCGTCTATTATAATTATAAATATACACGTATAATAATTTAAGTTCGCACCTTTGCCCGAATGCTTCTCAATGAGAACCCGACGAAAATTCATTATCGTAAAATTCAAATACGCGTACCGGCGTCCGTGTAATGACTGTCGGTGAAAAGAAAAGAATGAATGTACATTATAATGTATATTATAATATAATATATATACAATATAATTTACGTACGAATGTACGTTTCGTTTTCCGTCGAATGCGAAATGCTCCAGGGATGAGCATTAACGGTTCGGATACCGTGTTTGTGGTATTTGATAACCAGTTAAATAAATGAACACGCCGGGCGTTGACGTTATATCAGTATCACCTCCATGAATTTTGCCAGCGTTACATCATAACCGCACATTACGTACTTGTTGACATCCAATTCAGAATTCTGAACTCGAATTTCGTTTTGACAAAACGTTTAAAATCGGTTTATTAATTATCAAAGTATACAAACGTTTTCGCGAAAATTGAAATCCGCGTCATTATATTTTCAGAACTAGGTCCTAATTTTTGAATAAATTGGCAATATCAAATGCAAACAGAAGATAAACACGACGCCTTATAATTTGGGTTCGTGACTAAATATTATACATTACAGCGAATAATATTGCTTTTTCAAAATAGGTACTTGCGTGTTACATCAATAATGTTGACGAAATTCAATATTGTTTAACTCTCACATTTTCTTCAATTCGCACAAAATTGAAAATACATTATTCTACATTAAAAGTTTATTATTATTATGATTATTATTTTTTTAGATTCATTAAATATTTTGTTATAATACAGATAGTCATAGGTAGGTTATAAGTACACTTTTGGTTTTGATTTGGTATGAAACAAAAACGTACGACGCGTGGAGGGGCATTGCCAAAATTAAAAAAAAAAAATTAGAATTTCATTTCTGCCGAAAATAATATTTTACATTCAAAACCATGCATTTCATTAATCAACAAAATATTGAATTTGATAAAGATTTTCGGAAGTCAACGATTTCCGGGTTATGTAAATTATACATTTTTATCAACATTAATATAATTTTAGTAGAATCGATAAAAATGTCAGATTAAGTATGCCGGAAACGAATACAGGTATACTACCCTATCCACGTATTGACGCGCTGTATATATTATCAAACCTACTTAAGTATAGTGTCAATATGTGTGTATATAAATAATAAATGTCCAATTTTACAATCGAGTCAGGTCAAGCTAAACAAAAATGGCTAGTTTTATTAAAAAAAAAAACAAGTATTTTTATTCACTTCGAATTATATATATATATAATTTTCACAAAGATTCCTATGACGTTTAAATTCATATTTTGGTTGTAAACGGCCAAATAAATAATTAAAGCTTGAAACGTGTATGGCAGTTACTCGGTTAAGTTTGAAGTTATTAATGATTAAACTGTGCAAAATCTTTAATTTGTAATGACTAAAAAGCTATGAACACAACTTATATTACATATTTAAATTACTTACATTTTTAATTGCATAAAACTTGATAAAAAAGTCTATATAAGTAAATAATTTATATTTTCGAAATAAAAATACACTATACAAGTATTCGAATACTTTAAACTATCGGAGCCGATGTGCTTTTAGTCTAAAAACTAGACCTACAAAAAAAATTCTCACATCTCGTAGAATTATACAATTTTGTAAATTTTTTTTTGAAAGAGGAAGACTGTTTACAAGATTCTGATTTTTACATTTTCGAAAGCTCTAATAAACATCTGAATAATTCGAAATTTTGATATTTTACTAAATGTATTTTTTAACATTATTATAATGTTTAATCGGAAATCGGAGTGCTATCCGTTTTTACAGTCCAAATCAAAAAAGAAAAATTATTGAAATCTGAGTATTAGACGAGGTATAAGACAAAAAATCTCTATATTTTACTCCTTAATAAATAACAATAGTAATTAAATAACTCAATTAGAAACGATAGGTGTGTTCTTTAGATGACAAATACTATACATAAGATTTAAAAAAGATTTTTTAATAATTTTTCGTGTGTATATTAAACGTAAAATATGATTTACTACACTATATTCTAAGTGAGGCGAAAAACGCATTGGTTTTACAATGGTATGTGTATTTTGTTTGTTTGTCACTAACACATGTTTCTTTTCAGCTAAAGAGGAAAAACAACTATTATTTTTCTGTAATTTCTAAAGAATTAATTCAAAAAACTCGAAATTTACACATGTAAAGAAAACATAAAAGATCAACGAAGCATGAAAAAATATTCACAGACAAAAAACAAAAAATAATATATATATTATTGTAAAACCAATACACTTTTTGTTTCGTTCAGAATTTAAAAATTTTCCGGTTTTTAAAATTAAAGGCCTGAAAATTTAATATAAGTTCAATATTATATGATATTCTAATAATAATTTAATAAAAAAAAATCGACAAATATTTTTTATAAGCGTTTAAAATTGTATTTCTTGAGATTCATTAACTTAAAAAAAATTGTTTAGATATTTCAAACATACCTAACCTCACACAGTCACCCTAATCGTTTAATGTATTTATATATATTACATTACAAACCATAAAATATGTGTAACTTTGCAGCCAAGTGGGTCGGTCGACGTTACGATAAACCACTGAAAGGATGACTGCAGCAGTATCGTTGTCGATGAAGAAGAGGGCGGAAAACCTTGTGCTATTTCTGATCATTAACGTGTCATTTCTTGTATTTTTTGAAATCTTCTCGGTGGACCGCAGCAACAACATCGCTCCCGGTTACTTCCGGATGCCGTCGCCACCCGCGCCGAAGTTTTTCGTCGACGACAACGCACGGACGTGGCCAAAACAACAGCGACTGATCGACCTCGATGACTTCCGGTACGTGACAGACAGCAACGCATGCGAGTGCCAACATTCGCGGTGCACGCCCATACTAGTGCACAGCCACGCCGGGCACTTTGACCGACGCCTGGCCATCCGCCGGTCTTACCCGCGGTCGGTGCTCGATCGGCTTGGTTTCCGGTATGTGTTCATGGCCGGGCTGCCGAAACGCGCGGACATGCAGGCCAGGCTGCTGCGGGAATCGTCCCGGTATGGCGACGTGGTCCAGGGCAACTTTCAAGAGGCGTACCGGAACCTCACGTACAAGCACGTGATGGGTCTGACGTGGTTTGCGGAACGGTGCCGGTGGTCCACGCATGCGGTCAAGATGGACGACGACGTGGCGGTGAACGCATACGCGCTCGGCCACGTAGTGGCCCGCGACGACGAGTTGGCCGGTTGCGTAATACCGCGGGCCGAACCGGTGCGGGACCCGAGCAACAAGTGGTACGTGACTCGGACGGAATACGCCGGGGACGAGTATCCGTCGTTTCTGTCCGGTTGGCTGTACGCGGTCCGAGCCACGGCCGTGCGGCGCTTGTTGTGCACCATCCGGCCCGGCGAACCATACTTTTGGATAGATGACGTGTACGTGACCGGCATGCTGGCTGCCCGGGCACGGATCCAGTTGACCGACCTACGGCCGGACTTTGAGACTGATCCAGGTCCGGTGCACTGTTGCGTCCGCGATCGACAGCGGTGCGGTTTCCTGGCCGCGCCCGTCGGCGACGATCTCGACCTGCTCCGCCTATATCCCGATCAGTTAACACAGTGCAGGGCCGCGAACGCGTCGTGCGACGCGTTCCGCAAGTCCAAGTTCCATCATCCCTGTCTCGACTTGTGGAAAAAGAACCATGTCATTTCCCAGCGTACTGGAAAACCGTTTGTAGAACTCATATCCAACTGACCCGTTGTGTTCTAAAACCACAGCATGCCATTGTAAATCGAATATAAACGTCTGCGCGGCAATAATTTACACAAAATTTAAGCTAATTGCATTAGTAATGCACGACAATAATTGAGTGCAGTAAACGGAGTTGGAAAAACTATATACAAAATCCGAATTTCGGATTTCAAGAGGTAGCTCCAAAGGATCGAGGTGTTATTGAATTCAACTCCGCTGTGGTGTGGTTGGCAACATGTAGAACTGCACATGACGATTTCGTGTAGTTTATGCTGGTACGTTGTATGGGAACACAATCTAATAAATCTGATGGCATCTATAATCGTCGCTCGACGAAGAAAACAATCAAAGAATTGTAAAATGTGCGAAGGTCAACAAGATAGAAATCAATTCGGCATTGATTATGATCGGCCAAGACTTAAGAAGAAATGGAAACAATTAGGCGGAAAAAAGAATTTTGCGTGTGGTTTGATAAAACTGAGAATATGTCAACTGTTATTTATTATATATATTATACCCATGTGACGACCGAAGAAACAGAGAATTCGTTGTCGAGATCTTTTATATAATTATATTATTATTTACGTAATACGAGCGAGTAAACAACTAAGTTAATACGTTCATCATCAGCATAAAACACATGAGTATGGTCCTGGTGTTCGTCTGGAGACAACTTCAGTGTATATGAAGCAATTAACGAAAATCGTATGGTGATATAATACTTCTGTAAACGGTTGAAAAAGTTATTTGAATTACCGTTTTTGCCTGAAAAAGAAATTTCTAATTCTTTTGCCGGATCTCTATAACTACGCACAAAATTCGCAGAGTCTAAATAAACTGCCAAAAACATTTGGCGATACGAATTTTCGACTATAAATGTAGACACATCCAGTGGAAGAAAATTGAACCATAAAGACGACTGAACAGAGACAAAGGGACAAACAATTTATCGAGTTAACGATTACATCCTTAAAAACTTCGCATTGATACAGCTGTTGCTTGCATGAGCAATAAAAACACAGCAACTAGTCAATACCTTTATTTTAATTAGTATATAATTATTAAATTTATTTTAATTTAATTAATTGTTCTTTATTGTATTAGGAATCCATATTTGTTCAGAAGAGTTTAGAAGCATGGAGAGAGCATTTGAAGAAAACGACAAAATTGAATTCCTTTAATGGTGGTATCTAAATATCAAGGAATAATACATATTATAATAATATCATATTTAGAGGGTTTGGATTTATATGTCCAAAAAAATTATTATTGTGTACATTTATAACGCAAATGTGCTTTAGATATTTACATTTTTCTACTCTTTAGAAATAATTATAAAATACGTTTAACCTCCAGTAAGTAAAATATGTCTCACTTAACTTTTTACAAAAAAAAAAAAACACTACAACAATAGAATGTTCCAAATCATTGATGCCAGCACAGGAGCCGGCATAGCCCTTAATTTTTTTTGTAATTCTGTAATAAAAATTATAAATATATTTTTTTTAAAAAAGTATTTTTGCTGCAATATATTTTCTAATTTTGACACCAATTATAAAAATCAACAAAATTAATTGTTTCTTGTATCGTATCAATTTTAACAATTACAATAGTCTAAAACAGTGATGGGCAAAGTACAGCCCGCGAAAGTATTTAATCCGGCCCGCCGAGGGTCCATCGACATGGGTGGTATATTGCCCGTCATACATGTAATTACGTTTTGACGGTCGAAAAGTATACTATAATTCTGGCCCTCCTCTAGAATTTCTTAAACTTTGTGGCCCCCCATTAAAAAAGTTTGCCCACCACTGGTCTAAAACATGCTAGATGTCTGTTATTTTTTAATTTTACTATAAGAATAATGTGTAAACATTAAAATTGTGTTCGCATGTCATACATTCAATTTTATTGTTATAATTCTCCTAAAATATTCTCAAACATACTCGAATTTTGCCCTTATCCAACGATGAAATAAGAACAGACCAACATTTATGATTTGGCCTTATCGCAATTGTGTTTGAACCTTTTGATTTATACATTTATCATTCGTTGAAATTGTTTAGTTAAGAAAAAAGTTTGCCATAAACAAATTACATAGGCATCATTTTAAAGGTAAAATATCATAGTAGGACTATAGGCACCAATAATTTAGGGTTAGCTGCGCTATTCTAACTCTAGTCATGAACCTAATAATAATATATATCAATAGTAAATGATAATAAGGATTAATGCTATGCAAACCCAATCAATTATTCATCATAAAAACGGCCTAAACGCCTGGCAAACATTTGGCTATTTTCAGTTCTCTTATTTCTATTTTGAAATTTAACAAGTGTCTTTACATAGAAAAGTTTAAATTTTATTTAACAAATTGTATATTTTTATTAGTGAATACAATAAAATAACAATTTTCAATATAAAAAATGTGCTCTGATATCCAATACAAAGTAAACTAGTTGACGAACTCAAGTATCTTTTCATTTTATAAATGAGATTACTAAAAGTGGCAATTTCTAATTCCCTACTCACATACAGATAAACTGAGCATACATGCAAATGAAGAATTGCCTATACATAACTTCTTAAATATGAAGTGTTTGTAAGGGCCTTTTGTATACAGTTTTTGGTTATGACCAAACCAATAATATTGCATAATCTCAAGTATGTTTAGCATATACATAGTTTTAATTAAAACCATTTCAAGTTATACCTAGTGAATGAAAAACTTCACAAATGAAACATGTTTTTATTTACTCTTGCTTTTTTGAAATTTTATTATTTTACAAATTCGCATTTACTGTTCAATAAAAATAAATATTTGAAATAATTTTTAAGACATTTTTCTAAAATCAATTTAAGACGATAACATATATTCATAGTTTTATATATAAAGATATTCCATCAAAATTTCTAACTGAAATTACATGAGCTCCAGTATGTAATAACTTAAGTTTAGTTATTATTTTTAAAAGACATATACATCATATATATTCGACTAAAATATTTATACGTATTCTAGATACAATTTTTTTTTATGTTGATTACTATTTTGTTAATAACTCCATACTATAATGCATATATATATATATATGTGTGTGTGTGTGTATAAAATATAAACATATAAAAATTATATGAAATAACATTTCATTATTCTATGTATTATATAGGAAGCTTAGGCGTTATAGTAATAAAATTATAAATTAATATTACTTTATTGTGTAAATTTTTTTTTTTTAGGAATAATTCAATTCACAAACATTAAAAAACAATATTACTTTAAATAATGATCATGAATAGAATGTATGGGTTGTTTTTAAAGAATGACAATTGTAATAAGTTTTGCGTATACATCGTTTAGTATGAATTTTTTAAAGTTATATACCATATAAATATAAGTATTTTATTGATAAAACAATAAAAAGTCATCAATATCATGTTTAAATACAAAGCGATGTAAATTGTGACAAATGTTGGTTGAGCATTTGGTCATCAAATGATTACCATAAGCCAGAACTATATCCACCTGGTGGCACACGGCTAGTCTTCTTTTGTTCTGGAGCTGGCTCTGACTGGGCAGAGACGTGCTGAGCTGGCGTAGTCATTGGCTTGGCAGCTTCATAACCTTCGCCTGTCACTGGATTACCATCTAGAAGATAAATACAAATTTAACCAAATATTTACTTACACAAATACATACATACAAAAGTAATTTTCAAAATTAAAAATAAATGTTGTTAAAAAAAAAAAAAACAAACAATATAACTAAAATATTATTTGTACATTACTTTTAAAGTGGAAATAAAAATATGGAAAACTGAAAAAAATAAGAACTATATAAAATGTAAGTGTTTAATTTATTAGAAAAGTTAAAAAAATTGTTACACATAAAAAGTTATATTTTCTTAAACATAAAATGTCAGTATGCAGATTTTCCTATTAATATTATTAATACTCACACTGCTAAGATTTATTTTTTAAACTCAGTAATTAGATGACATACCTTTTTTCTTAAGAGACGATCTTTGATAACTAATGTTATCATTAATTTCACTTGTGACAGCAGATTTAAAACTAATAAAAGCTTCAAGCGAAAGTCATACATAAAAGCACGCAGAAAAATATAGGTGTTGCAAGTAGATAAATAAAACATGCAAAAAAAACCAAACAAATACAAAGACAAGATAAACATTAAAAAGCAAGTAGTAAAGTCATTCACATGATCACATCATGCTGTTTATGTAAAAGAACCGTTAACTTCAAATAAGTATTATTAATAATTCTCTTAATAACACATAATAAATTTCATGCCTAAAAAGTCAATAATAAATTGATTATTATATATATTTATATTTTAATTAAAGGTAAAGATATTGAAATTTAATGCAATTGTACATCTAATTTCAAAGAATATTATTTTTTCTTTTACTAAAACAGATATTACAATTTTTGATAATTTACTTTAACCAATAGATTATTCAATTTAATAATTACACTACATTTTTTATCATATTTGAAAGTAAAGAATATTTTTATAGTACATTTTTAGCCAATAGACTATCCATCAATTAGTTAAATTATTTACGTTAAATACAAAAATTACAATTATGACTAATTATGTTTCCATTAAAATTAACAAAAATTGCTTAAAGATTATGATTTTAAAAAAAGATATAAAAGTAAATATAGACAATGTTACCATCTTACCTTTACTTGGAGTTTCAGATAAATTAGTTTCCACAATGTTATCCTTTATAATTTGGGATTCAACGTTACTATCATTAGCTATTAAGGTATAATTTATTTGATTATAATGTTTGCCAATAATATTTTACACTTGAATCAAATTGTAATAATTAAAATTACCAGTTTTGTCTGAGTTTCCATTAGCAGCAACAGTACCATTGTTTTGTTTAACTGGTGATTGACCACCCAAAATAATGGAACTTTGAAGGTTCTTCTGATTTGTACCGCGCTTATGTGGATTAACCTCGTCAGATGATGCTGTGCCAAATATGTCACTGCTGCCACCACCAGGTGGTTTTAAGACCCTAAAAGAGTAATTTTGATTAATATTATATTTATAGCAGTTCTTATTTTAAAATGTTCTAAGAAGAAAGCACTCATGATATTATCATAACGAAATTTCAAAATAAGATATAGCCATTAAATAAATACTGTAGACTTTCATGAACAGAATATTATAAATCGATTATTTAATTATACACTGCAGTTATTTTGGAAAATTTGTTTATGTTATGGTCACCACATAAATACAACCTTTAAATATTTTTTATGAGTATCAACTACTAACAACCATAACAAAAATTAACTAACATTCCACTTCAAAAAATATTCTAGGAATCTCGACATAAAACATATACCATATGGTAAAAATAAGTAAGATGAACATTACTGTAATATTACTGCATTTAAATGAATTTATTAAAAAAAAAAGATAAATACTATTGTTCTACTCACGGTAATATCGCCTAATCTTATTAATATCCAATTTATTATTAATTATTAATACAGTAAATATAAGTAGTTTGAAGCATTAATTATAATTTATTAAACAGTTTATAATTAGAAGCACAAGTTTTAAAAAATTGTTTAATATGATTAAGATCATTTAAACACAGACTGTTTGATCCTCTTATAAATATAGTATATACGTAGTTATTGATGTACTTGCCTATTGTGACATGGAGATCCTAAGAATTCGGCACCCCAAAGATCGTGACAAAATCCACCAGGAGGCGTTTTATTTTCTTTACTAGGTAATTTAGACATATTTAATTTATTTGGCTCAAAGAAAACCGAGAAATTCCAATTTCAAAAAAAATTACAAATATGAGAAAAATAACAATGAGAGAAAAAATGGGTCGTGGTAGAGCACGTTTATTATAAGTGGGTAGACAAAGAAAACTGGACGATATTTGAATGACCTCGCCTTATTTGGAATAGCTGGTAACAATCATCCTACACATAATAGGGGTTTTTTTATTGAAAAAATAAAAAAATTATAGTATTTTTTTTATAGATTATACAAAATATTACTTAACAAAAAACCCTTACAATAATCTAATCGAAATGTAATCAAAAATACGCGAATTAAGAGAAAATTGGTTTATCAAGTGCGATGAACACAGCAAAACGTAAGAATAATTGAACGGACAACACGCGACTTGCTCTCAGTGCGAAAGAAGAACTTGTGCCAAGAGTCCAAAGAGAGTGTTATAGACACATAAGAAATCTAGAGTTATATGTGTAGGTTGAATTATGAAAGAAGTACAACCATCAGTACAGCCACAACAAAAACGTAAAATAAGCACATTGATCGGAGCGAGTACGAACACTATCAAGAATAATACATACACACGTTTTTATTACGACTTATCACTTATAAATAGTTAGAAACCGATCGATAATAAAAAAAAGTTATCAACATTTCGATGTGCAAACGCATAGAAAAACTCATTTCAATGTTACGACGAATTTTTTTTTTAATAACAGAATTTCTAAATAGGAATATTTATTAGACGCGCCGCAGGATATTTAAAAATACATTTCCTCGGATATCTAGGGATAAAATGATTATTTTGCACTTAAGTAATATCCGAATTTAAATTGTATTACTGTAAAAAGATATTTTCTCAAAGAAATTGATTTTTAATGGGTTTTGACGCGAGGCGAGTCGTCGACCCATACGATAATTGAAAACACTCATTTTACGACGACCGTTACTTTTTACCGAAACGAGCGTATAATTTACAGATCAATTGATTTTTTAAGCACGTTTTGAACAAACAATCCGATATGAGAATTTCAATGTTTATAATATACATCACCACCACAAATCACAATGGCCACGGCATATCCGATTACATACAATACGTGTATATTATATACGTAGAGCCCGAGGGAACCTCTTCCTATTCATCGACAAACGATGAACGAAGAAAAATAATAGTAATAATAATAAAGCTTCAAACAATTACGGAATAACAAACAACAAACGTCGGGGCCAGGATGGTCCACCAATGTTGTTTCTATACGACGGCGTTCGTTGACATCGTCGTCAAAATAAAATCGAAATTTATCGCATGTCTCCAATATACGAATATTACATATTCTCATTGTCATCCTCTCCTCTTCGCGATCGACACACACACACACACACACACACGTGAGCGCGCGCGGCTCGTTAAAGAATTCGACTAACTATAAATGTATATATAAATCTTTAATGACAATAATGATATATGCCTCGAGTTTCGTAGAGACCCCGCGTCTAAATCTCATCACGAACGTCGATTTATTTCACCCTACAACGACTCTATATACTTGGGGTTCGGCCCCAAATCGCGCGTGTTATATATTATTATACGATGTACGCGGCAGAGAGGAGAAAGACGTCCGGCCATCCGTCGTAGCGTAATCACGTTTTCCGATTCCGCGATGACTCATATTATGCGTGCGTAACGACGACGAATTTCCCTACACGTATAATATACGTACGATGATATCTGCATTGAATGTCGTCGCGAACGATTTATCAATAAAAAAACAATATTTCCAATACGAGAACACGCGACAATACGTTTAAAATGACGTGTACCGGTGAGCACACCTTGCACATTCTTTATTTTCTTGTCGATTTCTCGCATCATTATTGAACTTCAGCAAAACCGCAAACCGCCGATTAACACACAACATTGTTATTATTATGATATTAAAATACAAATACAATCGTAATAGCGCGGATTCGATCGCACGCTTGTTGTGTGTTATTGCGATTTTACAATGTATAAAACAAAACAAAACAAGCTATACGGGTTAATTTATATACATTTTTTTTCGTGTAACGCTTGATGCGTGTTCAAAGCCGGTATTAACATCGTAAAACTATTGCGAGGGTAATTTGTTATGTGTTTTACTCGAAAACGGACAAGGGTCAACGCACGGTTATTATATTCACGTACGTGACGACAGAGTTCGAGAGACGAACATTGAAAACCCGAGTATAGTAACAATAATAATTATAAGACAAAACTATTTTAGATTCCTAAGCGATTGCGTAGTCACTTGGTAAACTGAACGAGAAAATAATTATTAATGCAAGATAAAACTGTATATAACCCGCGTGGTTTATGGGTAAGTACACATAATATATTTCGGTCTCTCCAGAGTAGTGTAATTTGATAAAAACTCATGAAACCACGCGAACTTGTTTTTCTATCCGTACGTCGTACGTGAAATTATATATAATCGCCAAATTATTTAATATCAATCAGACGGCGGTGGTCTCATTAAAATCTCAGAGCTCGAATCACCAACGGTCTGGGACAAACTAAAATGTGAAAAGTATTACCGACACGAGAGATAGGTATTACTAATATTGAACATAATCAATCGTATTATATCTGTTTTAATTCGATAATAATGTAAATTAGAAAAAACCATACCATATATAATTTAACATGATGAAATGCAGCGTTTATAAAAAAAAATGTCCTAATCTATTCGATTATTGGGGTCATGTCGTAAACGAATGATACAGGGGAAAGTTCAATTAAAAGGAAAGAAACAATAAATAATATAACATTCAATTACATTTCACGGATTTTAATAACGTTTAACGTTCAAGTTCTGCCTTTGGATTAAAATCGTGTATAATATATCCTCATCGTACGAATACGTTCATCGCAATATCGACGATTAAATTCTAATCGATTTCATTTGTAACGTACAGAAAAAGTTATACTTACAATACGTGTGTACATAAACGATGCGTACTTTCCCCCAGTCGGATTTATTTCTGTATTCATTTGCCACACACGTAGGGTGGTCGTGATAATAATAAAACGGAATATTATTTATTGTCTCGATCCAGGACGCCAGCTACACATTACACACGAACTATGTGGCATGTGTAACGGATGACAACCTACAATAGATCAAACATTTCCTCTATGAAAGTGTAACACACGCGCACGCACGTGGACAGCAGACGGCAAAAACACACACACATACACACACACACACACTGTTTAAAAATATACTTCAAAAACTCAATGAACCGTTTGTTTTCCTATTATTTTATCTGAAAATATATTCCCGTAGGAAGTCACGTGCCACTCTGGTGTTGTAGTACGATGATGATGATTACAGAGTGGAATACCTCTGCTGTTATGTGTATCTATCTAAATATACATATACACGAAGCTAAGGTTCGGCGGACCGTGGCTATACGTAGCAATTCAAACGGGTTACAATACCGTAAATAAAACTGGCACACCTTTCTCTACTACTACCCCAGGGATTGACACAACGCGTTTTGCGGATAAAATACAACACAATAATATTAATATATATATATACGTATACACGATATAACGAGCCATTTAATTTATTGTGTTGAATGCGCACAGGTAATTGCGTTAGGTACTGAAATAATAATAATAATAATAATAATACTAATGGACGGACAAAATATTTTAGAACTGTGGGAATAAAAATGTGGATACACGATTCGATGTTTTTAAATCTGTACCAGACACCAACCCCACCACCACACACTACTTTCCGAATCCTATAAAATAGTCGTTTACGAAAATTGATGTACGCTTTCCGTGCGTTATTATGACTTATTATTCGCATGCACAATGCTAACACCGCCCTTTCCTTTACTTCCCCATATCGACGTAGTCATTTATATATGTATATAAATATATATTTTTACGGCGAATATTATATCGTAGTACTTTTATAGTTATATTATATATATATATATATATATATATAATGGAAACATAATATGTAGTTCAAACTCCCGAGGAAATAAATATATATATTATAGTTAAATTATTCTTTCTAAACGTTCGTTAGATCGAACGAAAGTGAAGCAAATTAAATGGGAAAAAAATGTTCATGGTTATTGTAGATGCATTGTACATAGTAATAGACTAAAAAAAAAATGTTTTTTTTTGAATACACAGTTATCTACAGTGTTAATGTGCAGAAACGAAATACGGAAAACGAAAAAGGTCAACTCTCACAAATAGACATGATATTGACCGTCAATCATAGACAATAATGATTAAATTATGTTTTAGAAGATAAATAAAAAACTTACAAAACCTACCCACTTAAATAAGCTAAAATAAATCACGGTTCGAAATCAAAATTAAATATATTTTAAATTAATATACATTTGTTTAACTTATATTTTGTAGAATACGCATACAAATTGTTTCATACAATTAAAATGTAATTGTACGTATACCTAATTATCTTTTTTAAAAGTAACCCACATTAAATATTAATATATTTTTAAAAACACTTATATTTAATTCAAATATACATTTTTAACACATTTAGAATGTTTATCGTTCCGTTGAGATAGTCTTTAAATGTTAACGGTTTGTTAAATATAGTATAAGTTAAGAATATTTATATAAAAAAAAAACACCATACACATTCGCGAATAAATATACTAGTTAATTATTTATACATTAAACTAGATTAATTATACGTATAAATTAAGTTGTAGACCATTCCGTATGCAATTTATGCAAACCTCAACTAGCTTCTAAATATTCGCCTAATTGAACACGATATTTTACTTAAATAAAAATAACCGTAATTGATTGAGACCCGCATAAATGATATGTTTACAATTAATTAAAAATTCATAAATGAATGTACCTAAAGTCCATAAATTTCATTTTGGATTTAAAAATTATGTTTATAATAAACCCTAACAAAACGTCTAATTAACACGCATTCACGCATGCGCAAAAATAGGGTATAATTAACAACGCAGTGTAAATTGTTATATCATGTTCACAGCAAATCAAATTGCAAACCTTAATAATATAAATGAAATATACTACGTCAAAACTTATCGAGTTTCAATATTGACGTGTAAAACATTGAAAATAGAATAAAATTACTTCTTTTTCCCACATCCCACGTTGTCCAATTCGATGTGTCTGTACGATGCGTAAGTAGCCATTGGGTAGTCTGGAAAATACGTGCGATTCTGCGGCGGAGACTTGAATGAAAAAACGAGAGGGACACGTCAGATGCGGAATACTGACGATGTACGACTGCGCTGGGCTGGCGTAGGGCCACTACTATACACTCTTGTTCCCTATAGCGTGTCGAAGCGGCGGCGGTGGCGGCGTTGTGATACGAGCAAATCGCCGACAGACTGTATGCAACGTTACACTTCTACGGACCCAGAGACCGAAAAAAAGAAAAGAAAAAAAAAGACGGGTGTCCGGTACTTCTTCTCGTAAGCACACGAACCCTCCTCCTACTTCACCTCGTTCATACTCGCTCTTTCACTTCGTCGAAGAAACACTTTTTTTCTTTTGTTTATACCACGTCCCCGACTACACCACACCGGATTTACACCGTTTAGGTATTCGAAAACGAAAGAAGAATCGGTACAACTGTCGAAATGGCAACACGAGACCGGTGGAGATGTCCATGTATAGGATCGGAAATATAGTTCCGCGTAATTCAAGCGTACGGTAATATATATTATTTCGACTACTACTGCTGCAGTTTTAGGGTTTGTTTCAATATACTTATTTTACGTGACGAATTAAATCGATAGTTCTAACTACTAGCCGCCTGCATAATCTACGCGGAAAGAAATATTCCAACAAGAAACCCCGACGCGGCGGTTCGAATATTGTTTTATTAAATAATAAAATGAATAGAAAAAAAATAGGTATATACCCAAAGTAGATATTTAAATTGACATTTTTGAAGAAATTTCATGCGATTTCTATTTAATTGTGAACGACGATGACCATGGATACCATAATCCATAAATATAATATTAATTGATTACTGTTCTAAATAAATTACTCAAAACTTAGAAGAAATAGTGTTATCGATTAAATTTGAATATTTTCTTAAAATGCAAATATGAAATAAAACATGTTTTTTATTTTATATTATTTCATTTCCAAATAGGTTATTACTTTTTTTTATGGATGAATAAATATAATATGTTAGAAAAGAATATTACCTATATTTGATAAAATAAATATTGATATTTTATCGTGTTTCAAAATACGTAATATTCAAAAAATTTAAACTTCACAGATTAATCTATCTTACATTTTTCGACTCTCAAACAGTTCACACTTATTATTATACTTCTGTGATAAGGTGAATTCAAGGTCTGCGGTCAAATACTTTACACAGTAGCATGCATAATATGGTACCGGATCTATCTATACATTTCCAACCAGTCTACAAATTACAAATTATCGATGGATGACAAATCCTACATTTAAACAAGATACGGTTCGTCGATCATTCGAAACCCGTCACCTGTTTCTATATATATCAGTTTGTTTTTTAAGCGTAGAATAGTTTTCATAAATAAACTAGTAATACAATTTTTTTTTTTAAGTCTCGAGTTATCATAGCAATTAATTGAAAAAATAAACAAATACGATTTCTAGTTTTCTATAAATAAAAATAGCTAGTGCATGAACTGTACACACAAAATTGAATATTAAAGGATGCGCATTTATTCATAACAATAAGTAGATTATTATGTCTGGATTTCTTAAAGCCGATTCGATATCTTTTAAGTCATTGTTTTATAATTTATAGTCATGGCTTGAACCATTGTTCTTTTTGAACAAGCTATCCGGTCTTCTGAATTTATTTTTCGTGTAACGGTATATTATTATAAAGTTTGCTGCGATATTGCTCGAACGTGTTCAAGATGGAAAGTAATTGAATAGGAAATAAACTCATTTTTGATTGTCTAAAAGTAAATTATCTATCAATTTCTTAACGCTATTCATACGACCGCAAGTACTACAATTACAACGATTTAAATATAAATCCAATTAAAAACATATCTGAATTAAATCGTGCAGATCCCACGTAACAAAGTAGTGTTTAAACGTTTGACATCTATAATTGAATGAGTTTGCGTGCTAACAATTTTAAATCCTTCGACTTTCTAAGTTGTAATGATTCCGTGCTTCACGATCCGATCTCCTGGAATGGTCTACTTTTGTAATTGGCCAACGTCTTTCTACTTACTCGTTTCAGTATCTTAATCCCTGGTTTATAATCTCACTGTTAGTTATTACAATTCGATGATTCTGTCGATTGTTATCATTTTTTTTTAAAATATGCTTCAGAATTTTCCTACGATGCCATCTTTAATAGGTTCGTTTTTAATAGAACATTATTATTATAAAACACGAAATTCCAGCAGAACAATCAGAACTAAACCGGAACGGTTATCACATTCATTCTTTTGTCCGCAACATCCAGTATTATAAATAATATATAATGACATCGGCCTCAAAACGGAGCGGAGAGAAATAGATTTAAAATAGACAATATTACATTTTTCAATTCGATATTACTTAGGTTAGTTTATTATGACATTTAATTTTTTTATTTTATCGAAAATATGTATGCTCACAATACTTTTTTTAACATCATTTACTAAATACAAATTTTCATATCTTTTATTATTAATTATAAAAATATAGTTTTTATAGAATTATTTAATTCAAACATCAATGTCCATAAAGTATGACATATAGTTAAATATACTAGGATGATTTTAAATACAAAATAATTTGTATTGTTATCGAGTATTTTAAAAGTACCTATATAGTAAAAATAATAATAATAATAATAAAATTACTGTAAATATACTTAACTCTCGAGTTTTGAGTGTTTTTTTCAAGATAACTATACACCCGTTCAGCCGAAAGCCACTAGCATACCAGTGTCTAGGATCCAGTATGATCATTATGAAACCCCTTTGCCTGGACAACAAACCATTATCCATGGTCTATAATGTTTCCCATGATGATGAGTGCATTTTCATTATCTTTTTTTAATGGTACCTTAGATGTTTACTACCTACTTCTCCTGGCAACGGGTTTCGTCATACAAAGAAAAAAAATTTATTACATTCATTCTGTGAATAGTTATTTATACTTTATGATGCTTTTATTAAGGACAATAACCCGGACGGTTGTATATTTATTATAATATAATTCATGTTACATTTTTTTTTAAAAATTAACTGCAATCCAAAAATATTTCACAAACTATTCATTATTTCAATGACTACAAACATGCCAGGAACACAATTAATATAAAAAGTATAATGTGTACTTATAGACATTGTTTGCATAAATCACATTTGCATCGAAAAACATATTATATAATAAAAATATTAATTTTTAATTAAACGAAATAATTAGGAAATATTCAGTCAATTTTTTATCAGTTGTTTGTGTAAATAATTAGAAGTAAAATAGAAATTTAGAAATTTAAAATATAATATTTTATTATAATTAAATATCAAAAATACTTAAATATTCATTCAATATGAATCATTAAGTAAAACTAATATTGAAAAGTATTACTAAATCATTATAAGACTTTTATTAATAATTAATCAATAACAATAAAAACGTAGTTAACCTATAGCAAAATTAAAACAAAAAGTGAATTTACTAAATTCCTATTTATAAACAATAATATTATAATAGATGCATTATTATATTTATTACCTGTCTAAAAATAACAAAGCTGTTCAACATATAACCAATTATGATCATTTTAAGTCAGACAGCAGTTTCTAAAAGGTTTCTTTTGATGTTATTAGCCTTCCTTAGAGTATTGTGTTACAAATTATATTTCTGACATTAAAAAACTGTGCTTATCGAATATAACATTATGCCACTCCTTATCATCTTCAATTATTTGCTAATAGAGTACAGCATTATAAACAATAAGCACTTAAGGGTTAATGATTAGGTATAATAGATATTCAGGAAGGGCGTTGTCTGTAGATAGTATTTGATTATAAATTGAAACCAATGATATAAAATTTAAAATAAACACTCCAATTAGTTCAAACTTCATAGGTTTGAATACAATTTAATCTTTAAATACATTTATACAAGAATAAATTTGCTTAGGTAAAAAAGCATTTTCTTTAAATTATATCTAATATATTTAATGTTAAATATTTGCAAATATTATAATGGTATAATGCAATATACTAATCATTTTGAAAAAATAGATTATAACAAGTTTACATTCAATGACACAAACACATGACTAATGTAATAATATACTTCAGTGTGCATTAGACCATAATACAGATTCATGGTACCATATAAACAAAATAATTTTTTTGTGTGTAAATATCTTTAGTGCGATAGTAATGATTTCATGCAAACAAGGAAAATATAACTAAAGCTTGACATGTTGCAATGTTTTCAATTATGTATGATTATTTAATTACTTTCATTATCAAATAATAAATGTAAATAATTGAACAATCGTAGATATTGAATGTAAATTATATTTATGTATAGTTTAACATGTCTTTCAAATGTTGTAAAAATCCTTAAAAAGTATTCAATACATTTATTTTTACGATCTGGATCAAACCTCAATAACATATCAACATTATTTGATCAACAAATTAAAAATATTATTACCAAAATAAGAACGTGGTTAAACTCTGCCTGACATAAATTTTAACTATTAGTATAAAGAAGTTTTTTTAAAATCAATTGATTTGAGAATTGTAAGCTAACTAAATATGTACAAATAAAAACATTGATATTTATAAAAACACAAAATAATATTGATTAAAAAATAAATAAAAAAAAGATATTGTTGTCTAAATTCATATTAACAAATTACATATTACCTAAATGATTTGATAAAATATTACGGAAAAACACATTAATCTTAATATTTATTATTCAGCGTGGAAAATTGAAAAACCTTAATATGAAAATGTGTAAAATTATAAAAATTTGATTGTAAAAACATTAGATATATTTTATGCAGCATACTTTTAATGGATGAAATAAATATTCATTGTTAAGTGAAAACCAGAGTAAAAACAAAGTACTGATTTTTACATTTGAAATTATTTTAATAACCATCACAAATTTGAATACGCCTATATTTATAACTCATAGTTTAAAACAACATAATGCCTATAATATTTATGTGTATTTTATAATAATATATTTCTTTAAATAATTGAATTTTACACATATTATATAATTATATAATTATTATATGTATGTTCATTATTATGCGTTATACAATTCTCTAAAAATATTTATTCCTAATAATTAATTAAAAATTATCCATGGTTTCTGTTTTCTGTACTATACACATAATTTAATAAATAAAAGTACATCAATGTTATCACTTGTATGTATGATGGAAAATTGAATTGTTTTTTAAGAACATTTTATTCATTTTACATGTGTAAATAATTTTAACTATATTGAATAGCAAATAGGTTACATTATAAATAATTCTTTAACATAATGTATTAATTAGATTAAATAATATATATTAGTTTAGCACTGTTATAAAATATAATAAGATCATAACCTACTGCTCTTGTGTTAACAACACAAAATTTATCCAACAGAAATATTATGGTTTATTAATAGAATTGGAAATATTCATTAATTATTATTGAATCTAAAATATGCTCAAGAAATATAAGTAAAAACAAAAAAAGAGAAATAATTAAATTAGTGAAAATATAGATTAAATATGAATTATCAACTTATACCTATTTTATCTAATTGCTAACCTAATTGCTAACATCAATTTTTAAATAAATTAAATTAACAAAGGAAATATATTCAGTTAACCAACAATGGTTACTTTTAGTGTTATTTACATTATTATATGTTTAACTAAATATTTTTTTGGTTAGATAGACCTACACATTTTTTAACACTTAAGATTATATCAATACTTTCAAATTATACCTATAATTAAAAATGTTTGTTTTATATGAGTCGGATGAATCAATTTTGCATACAATCCGTTATATTTTCAGTACCATAGGTGAACGCAGAAAAACAATTTGGGAAATTTTGTAAAAAATATCAATACGAATAAATAATATTCATCGAAATTTGAAAATTTTATTAATGGTTATTATATTAAAATATTCATTTTCGAGGTAATTTAGCCATTATATCAATAACTTCTTCATATATAACTTCAACATCTCTATACAATCTCTATATATCTCTATACAAGTTTAATAATAAAGAATTTGAAGTCATTGAAACTGTGATTGTATTTTTCGGTTCAAAGAACATAAAAATCAAAACAAAACTCATTTTAACAAAACATTCCAAATGTGTTTAATCCACAATAGTTGAAGATATAATGATTAAATAATACACAGTTCAGTAATTCACATGTATATTACATCATAAATTGCAATGATTAAACAACAATTAAATACATACAATATCTTTGATGGAGTAAACGTATTGTACATAAAGTGAATAATAATATTCAATAACAGATAACAAATATTTTCAAGAATTCCAAATATCCAACACTAATAGTTAATATATAAATTAAAGTTAATCCTGAATTTCAAGGGGAAGGGTTTTACTCAAAAAACCTCACCTGCATTTGCCTCTGCTCAGTATACTATCATATAGGTACTTGAATACTCAATAAACTCACCTAACTTATAAACATTTAATGGCAAATCACACATAATTTTGTAGACACTGCGACAATGGTTCACATATAAAATATTGAAAAATTAAGTAGTGTAACAAAATCTACATTGAGATAACTAAATACCATATCATCTTTTTTCATATTTAGCATAATTTATGGGTGTCAAAATTCAATGAATGAAATTTCATTTGGTTCAATATTAAGAGAAGAAGCAAATGTTTTTCTTTCTAAGACGCAATATTAACTGTATACCCATTTTTTAATATAACAATGCAAAACAATGGTCATTCATATGTATTTAGGTAATTCAGTAAATATTCAATGGACAAATATATATATACAAAACTACTCTGTGCAATGAAAAATAAATTTATTACTTTAAAATTTAAACACAAAAATTAAACATATTTTTTATTTTTCCACATAGTCACCATTCAAATGAATGCATTTTTTTCAACGATAGAATAATTTTCTAATATGTGTGGAAATACACAGCAGATTTTCCATCAAAGTACTCTGTAACTATGTTCATGACCTCCTCATTATGAAAATGAGTTCATCCCAAGTTTTTTTTTAATGGACTAAATAAAAGTTGTGTGGCAATTTTCAATGAAGTTATCTATCCAATTGTAACAGTTGTTTGATTGCCGCAAAGGTTTCAGTTTTTTCAGTTTATTTCAAAAGCTTCAGCTTGTTTGTCTCTCAACCCAAATTGAATTTTGTACACCAAACAATAAATGCTCACCATAATATTGAAATATCAAACAAATAGAAAGAAAAAAATTACCCAACTTCACATTCAACAGGAAAAACAAAAGTGAGAAGTATTGCAACATCCACCACATAGACTTTTTGGATCGTCGGTCTTTTTTTGTTGGGTCCATTAAAAAAATTTTTAGGAGGAACTTATTTCCAAGATGAAAATGTCATGAACGCAGTTATCGAGAACTTTGATAGAAAATATGCTTCATAATTCCGAGATGGCATTTTCAAGGTACTTCATTGTTGAGAAAAATTCATAAATCTGAATGGTGATTATGTGAAAAAAATAGAAAAATATGTCTTATTTATCATATAAAATTTTAAAGCAATAAATTCATATATTATTATTCAGTATATACTGAAAGTACAAAAATATTTTTATACCTTATTTATGGTACAGCTTTAACACATTTATGTTATATTAATAATTATGTATTCAATAAATAATAATAATAATAATAGTAATATTATTTCCTCACAATAATCCAATAGATAAACTTTATTTTAAACTTGTTTGAAATACCACATTGAATACATTATATAATACCAATGCTTATAACATTAAATAGAAAATTCCAATTAAAATAAAACAATCGCGCAAAGATTATTTTAAAACAAACAGTAATGGAGTATCATAATTACATATAAACTCCTTCCAATAAACAATAAATATTACAAAATCCAAATATACTTTTTCTCAGTCTGTTATCATTATCATATTAATATCAATCATAATGTCGATCGTTACATTCGTTGCAATTACAATATAAGTACACATTATTCGAGTGTAATACCCTTTGTTCTACATTTTAGCGGGAAAACATAAGAGCTGCAAATCTCACAAATAAGCTTGTCTGATTTCCTCACAATACGCGCGACAGACATACGGAAACCATCCAAGTCGCGGTGACCATATAAACGATATCGAAATGGTTGCCGTTTTTTTCCACCCGAATTTCACAATTACGATGATGACGAGGAAGGGACCGTATGAAAAACATTACGTATATATGTACAATAAATATGATGGCTAAAGTATGCAAGTTATTTTACGAAAACTTACTTGCTGGTGTTTCTTCTGATGTCACCGATGCCGACGTTGAAGTTTGTGGAAGTCATCTTTTAAACGATTAAACGGATAAGAAAAAAGCTAAAAAATAAAATCAGTTCCCACAGTTAACGAGAAAACAATAATTAGAGAATTCGTGCTGTGGTCGGTGACCGGGAGTGATGTCTAGACAGCAGAGCGATGAACGGAAATTATAACAAATGGTACCAACCTAATCTCAGTTCGACCGTTAGTCATTTGTCACTCCTGTTTTTGTCGTTCGTCGCTCAAAATATTTCGGTAAGTTATTATTATTATGACACTATATTCGATGAAATGTTTTTAAATTTTCAATCGCCAACAAAACGGATCTAAGACAATAATAATAGTCGAAATAATTTGTTGCCAAGTTTTCTACTTAAAAAAACCATTTTATCACTTATCCGCCCCATATGTTTATATACTCTTTGATATATATTGCCACCCATTCAAATACCAATTTTGGAGGGAATTCGTTATTGAAACCACTGCCAATTATAATCTATGATATTACCGTGATTGACACTTTAGATCATATAGTATAAGAACTATGATCGACTATGATTTAACCTAACCTAACGACGTAATAAGAACCCATTCACATCCTATACTATAGGTCTTAGGAAGGAAAGGATTTTTATTTTTAAAGTCTAGTCTATAATCAAAGATCCCATAGAATTTTATGTCGATTTTAGTACTCCTTTGATTTTTAAATAAATAAAAGTATAAATATTTATATCTTAAAAGGATAAAGTGAATTTAACTTGATTTATTTTGTTTAAACTATTAAATTCAATTGACTTATAATATCATAGATGGATTGGCCCAGACCACTAGTCCGCATTTGCGGACGAAGCCGCGGTCAAATTGTGGTCATTGGGGACCTTTTTTTACACCCATTAATACTAATTAAAAAAAATTAAATAATAATAATAATAACAATTATAATGATTATTATTAATATTATTATTTGTTGAAATATACAAACATTTGCTTACAAGCCCACATAAGAATAGGTTGATAAATTGTACTACGCTACCCGACCATTAGATTATTTGGTAGTCAATGTCTCCCCTATTGTGATCAGAATAGTATGTCCCGAAAAAAAGGGAAGCTGGATTTTTTAATAATAATTTGAAAATTAGAAAATTAGTGAAAGAAGTTATCATCTCTTTTTTTATTTGCTTATTAACTTTATGGTAATACTCTCCCCACTGTAATCTAGTTCATTATATTTTAGTTGGGAGCCTTTTGGAAAAATTGCGGACGTGGCTTTTTGAAGTCAGCCCGATACTGTATGGTATACATATACAAGTAAATATCATAAGTGCAATTTTGGTTGCTTAAATCTCAACAAAATCATTGATATTTTTGTTAATAAGAGTTAATAGTTAATAGTTGAGTTAATATTGATAAGATGTTCTAATTTTTACATCTAACACTGTATTTATACCTCTATGGAATGTAATTGTAAATAAATAAATGGATTTTTAACACATTTTTAATTATTATGCATATGGTCATGGTTAAATGGTTTCTTATTTTTTCAATCCAAATTAATGAATATAGATTGTGTTTGAATAGTAATGATGTTAACGATTTTGATTTTCTGTGTAAAGTTTTTAACTAATTAAGAACATGATTTTTAAAACAATAGAAAATATATAAGTTATAATATTAAAAAATACAAAATAATATATTTTTCTGTTCTTTAATTACTTCTATTATAAACAAATTAAATGGGGAGCATTTTTGGTTCAATTAGAATCTCATTGACAGCGCAAAACGATGGTTGTGTGAGTGCATAAACAACAGCATCTGCAATATTTGACGACTCGAGAATTTCATTTTTAGAAGAATAGTCATATTGTTTTAAAGCCTAGATCAAAAAAATATTTTTATAAAAATAAAATATAGAATATCGATATTGATATATAGAAAACAAATAGTATTTTTGCATTATGCTCAAGTTGGCCATAATATTTTTACCTCATAATCACTAGTTTTATTTAACAATTCAGTTTTGACATCTCCAGGTTGAATGCAAGTAACTTTTATGTTATATTTGGTCATCTCAGCCCTTAGTGCACTAGCTACACCTTCCATGAAAAATTTTGTTCCTGAGTACACTCCTAAGCCTGGAAATGACTGTAAAGTATTAATTAGATGACATTATTTTTTTATGATTGACCTACATAACATACTTTTCGACCAGCATTTGATGTTATGTTAACAATGTGTCCAGAATTTCTCGATGTCATGATTGGAAGAACAGCTCCAATACAATTTAGCATACCGTTACAATTTACTTGTACCATTTCATCCCATTCGTCTGTTTTAAATTTATCGAATGTTGTATAAAACATAATTCCTGCATTTATGATCATTATGTCAATTGGGCCAATGTTTTTTTCAACATTTCTAACCACTGTTTTTACCTATAATATATTAAAAATCATTTAACATTAATTTACATTTATATATATATATATATATATACATATAAATAAAAAATAAACTTAGATATAAAATAAAAATATAAAATATACATTTATTTGATTAGTGACATCCATTTCATATGGTATCACCATACATTCTTTAGTCGTATCAAATGATAAGATCTCGTTTTTTAATTTCAAGAGACGATTTATACGTCTTGCAGTTGGAATCACTATAGCTCCAGCTAATGCTAGATGTTTGGTTATTTCATAACCAATTCCAGAAGAAGCACCTGTAATAAATGCAACTTTTGATTTTAAAGATACCATTTGTACTGGTAACGATATCACTGAATCTAGAAAAATAAATAATATTAAAATTGTATACATTTATTAGAATTTTTTTCTAACTTTTTTTTAAGAGTTATTAAACATGTAAGACACATTTTAAGCTTATTAAGCAACATACATTAATATTTATTTTATATTAATTATGTTAAGTTAAAAAATTATAACAATTACTTTTTGTTTGAGGAATAAATTTCAAATTAGCTAATGTTTTCAATATTCTGCAACATTCATTTCTGTCTAAATTTGGATACTTTAAATCAACAGAAGCTAAATATGTTTCAATGTTTGTTTTTTTCACTGTTGCCTGATTTTCTAGATAATCTCTGTTCTCCAGAGTAGAATTCAACAAATAAGTAAATATTGCTAACTCTGGTTTAAGGTTAGAATTTTTTTCAATTAGTTTTGACCATTTTTCATAGGATAGACATTTTAAATTGTATCCCATGTCTCTCATCACTTCCCATAAATTTCTAGAAAAATAACAATATTATATTAATACATAAATTTAAAACTAAAAAATAAACTAATATTATAATGGGCATACTTTGAATCAAATGTATCATTTATTAAATGATAGATTTTGCCTGATGATTCACTCAAATTATGAGCCAGTTCTATAATAATATTGGCAATGAAATCGACAGGTGTTAGTTCAATCTATAAATAATTTTATATGTGTAATTCTATATTGTTTTTTAAAATTTGTATTATAATATAATATACCTTCCAATCTACATCAGGATATGTGTTTGTATACAATACACCTTGTATTATAAATAAAGTGAGATCTGCAGAGTTCCAACTAGGTATATATCTACTTCCACTTATGTTGCCACATCTAAATATTGATGCTGGTAGTCCTTTTTTAATAGCATTCAAAACTAACTGTTCAGCTAACCACTTGGTTTGTCCATAACCTCCTTTCAAAAATGGTGCCCAATCTTTTGGATTATCATTCTCATCAATATTGATATGCTTTTGAGGAAAAACAGCCGATGAGCTAAAACCAATTTAAATAATTGTCTACTTTTATTACATTTAAATGAAAATACTTTTAGGCAATTAATTTTTATTTTAAAACCGACAGTCATTTTGTTGAGGTTCGGGTAACTGAATAAGGTTAACAAGATGAAAAAAAAGAATATGTTGTAAAAAAACCAAAATATATATAAAATAGCAAAAAAGAAAAAAAATTGAACTAGATTAAATAAGTAAAAATAAAAAAATAACAGAAAAGTAAAAACAAAAACAATTAGAGAGACTAGGGGGGGCGAAAGAAAAATCGTGCTGTCTTCTGTACATGGTCGTACACTGAACGATCTTGACTACTTCAGCTTCCTTTCCCACTACAAGTAGGTTTATAGGGGAGAGGTGAGACTGGTGCTGTTATACCACTTAGTCAGCAGTTGAATAAGAGAATGGAGGCAGGCTCAGATAATACTAGTATTATTATTATAGGTGCACTAACATAGGATCAATTTTAGTACATAACATTATGAATTATTATATGAACAAGTATAGGTTCATACATTACTATATTGAATTTAACACATACTATTTACCTAATATGATGTAATGGTTTTATTTTACCGTCCATACAAAATTGAATTACATTTTTGGTACCAATAACATTATTTTTATATAACGCTCCAAATGGATATGATAAATTAACTTGAGCAGCTGAGTGTATAACATAATCAATTTCATAACATATGGCTTCATAATCGTCATCTGCCATTCCAAAATGTATTAAAGACACATCACCTAAAATACAATTGAAATAAGTTTATAAAAATTTAAAAACAAATGTTTGTTCTATAAAATATAATAATTGAATAGATATGTAATTTAATAATAATATATAATCAATATTAGTTATAACTTATAATGCGTATATAGTTAAACTACAAAAGTTCATGGCATTCAAAACTGTCCTTATATGACTGTATTTACATACCTTTTAAAACGACTACTTTAGAATAAAATGAGCTACTTGGAGAATCAATATTTATATTATACTGTTTCATTGTCTGTTCAAGTTTTTCTAAAGGTGTATAGTCCGCTGAATCTCTTATTAAGCAGAAAATGTTTACCTAAATAATACATATATTTTAGTACACAAAATGATAATGATATTTTCATTCCAAATTAATAACATGATATTTATATTGATAATATATTATAATAGTCAATAATAATAATTACTTGTGTCTGTAATAGTTTTTGTAAAATAAATGCACCAATAAATCCTGTTGCTCCAGTAAGAAGTATATTACCACTAGTGAATTTATTTTTATTTAGATTAACAGCTCTCCAAAATGACCGAAGAATATTTTCCGAACTAAACATGTTAATTAATTAATTTTTTTTGAAATATTATTGGTTAAAAAATATACATATATGGAGTATAATTATTACATGGTAGACGAATCATCAATAAGTTTATGTAGTTCTTCCATCAAATTTATTTCATTTGACACAGAAATATTTTGATCTAATAATGATGCCATTGTTTCAACGTTGGAGTTTAAAAATAAATCTTGTACTCTTAGTTCAACCCCAAACTTATCATTTATTTCACCAATTACACTAGCTGCTAATAATGAATGTCTAAAATAATAATAATATACAGTTAATGTTGGACACAGGTTACTTGGAATATTAATAAATATTATTAACTACTTAAAACACTAAAACAATTTAATAAGTATTATATAAAAAAATACTATTTGATAAGACAATCTATATTTTTTATTGAATGATCATTATGATTTCGTAATCAGTAATCCAAAACAATAAAAGTTGTAACTTTTATTCTAAACTATACAAGAAAAACAATTACAGATATCTAAAGTTAATCTATCTTATTACAATGATTTTTAATTTATAATAATTACTTAATTAGTCATTGGAAGTTGATATAATAGTAAGTCAATGAAGAGGTAAAAATATTAAATTTTAAAGATTTTTTTTTATATACTTTATTTACAATCTATATAACATGCAAAATAAGTAAATGTGATAATAACAATATAATGATACAGTTAGCTTGATGGGAACAACAACAGCACCTCCTATTTATTGCTTAGTGTACTCCCAGTAAGGGACTGTACTTTTTTATTTTTTATTTATGTCTCGGTAGGTTATTTGGAATGGTAAATAATGATATACAAAAGATTAAGAGACTTTAGTTTAAATAGAATTTAGAATGGAATTTTTTTTAGTATCAAATTGCTACTTCGGTTATTATTGAGATTTTAAAAACCTTATGCAGTGCAATATTAGTCATATATCACTAAGTTCTAATTAGTTTTTAAGACTTGTTTTTGTTATAAAATTGTTTTATATATTAACATTTTATTTTGTAAGCTCAATGAATGGGACAGTAATAGGTGGACAGATAATAAGCATATATTGTAATAGTTTCCTTTTGTTCTTAGTATGTTGGGCCCAAGTAATTATTTTGTCAAGATAGACTCCAAGTATTAAGTTAAATTTTAAATTAGTATAGTTAACTCATATAAAACAAACAAAATTTAAGCCTTTTAAAATTCTTATAAGAACCAACATTTTTTAAATATTTTTAAAATATTGCAAACTGTCTAAAAAATATTAAAAATACTTTTTGTAAATACAATTTTTTATTATTTACATATGAAGTTCATACATAATTCATTAACAATTGTTTATTTATATATTTTATATTAATAAATTATAACAAATAAACCACAAAAAAAAAATTGAAAAATTATTTTTTCTTACCCGCCATTCTCAAAGAAATTATCTTGAATATCAAAACTATATGTTCTTAGAACTTTACAAAATATTGTTGCTACAGTTTTTTCGGTTTGAGTTTTACAATTTGTTGTTAAAATACCATTTTCTTCATCCAAGTCAACTTTTGGTAAAACTGCTTTGTTCAATTTTCCGGTAGTTTCCACTACTGGCAATCTACAGTAAATTTAAATAATAATAATTTATAAAAATTATTAACGATTAAATTTAATATTTTATTCTAAATAATTCTAATGCAGAATATATAACAGCAAATCGAATTCATTATGTTATTATTATCTGTCTGTAGGGAATAGTGATAACCAAGAACATTTTCATTAAAAATGTAACTGAAGTAGTATGTCTCAAAATTGAATTTAAGAATGAATTTAATTGGATATAATTTAAATATTTTTGTAAATATAAATATTGAATTTAAATTAATATACATTTGAAAATAAATATTTATATACTTATTTTCAAATTTTAAATTAGTATTAATAAAAATTTACTAGAATAAAACTTGACATTTAACGATAAGTATTTCATACAAATACCTGATGTGTTTAAAAAATTAAAAAGCATGTAAATAAGCAAAGCCGTAGTAAGGGGGGGAGGTGAAAGGTGCCTGCGCCCTGAGCGCAAAATTTTAGAAATTAAAAAATTAATATAATAACAATATAAAAATGTTAATAATTAACAATATAAAAGGGCGCAATTTTAAGTTTTGCCCCAGGCGCAATATTCAGTTTTAGATAATATCGTTTTAGATTTCTAAACATAATATGTATACAACATTACAGTTATATTTACAATAATAAGTAATATAAATATATATATATTTTTTATTTAATTTTATTATTTAGGTACCTAATTCATATTTATTGAGTAAAAATTAATTTAACGAAAAATATTTTAATTTGGTTGAAATGTTGCATTTTATATATATTAAATAAGTAATATTTAGACCCTTATCTAGTGATTACTCACATATTAATATATTAATTTTATAATTTGTTATTATAAAAGATATATTTTTAAGTTAAAAATTTGTATTAAATGATATCAATCCAAATCATAAATTATATATTGATTTTATATGTCATTAATATATAATATAGATTATATATTACATATTATATTATACATACACATCAAGAAACAAGAAAAAAGGTGGAACCATGTAAAATGGTAATTTAAGCTTTAGCCTTTGTTTTAATGTTGATGCTGATAACTTTGCTTCAGCTTCTAATACAACATAACCTACTAAATATTTATCAGTACCTTCTTCTCCAATACATAAAACGCAAACAGAATTTATTTCAGGTTCGTTTAAAATTATTGCTTCAATAGCCTAAAAATAAGTACAAAAATAAAAATATTTTTTAATTATTAATGTAAAATAAATAGTATAACATTTTTATAGGTATACCTATAGTTTTTATAAGTATACCTGTAGTTCAACAGTATAACCTCTAATTTTAACCATAGTATCACACCGACCACAAATCTCAACATTTCCATCAGATCTCAAATAACCCCAATCTCCGGTTTTATATAATCGTTCACCAAATTCTTTTGGTACTGAACTAGGTCTTTTAATAAATCTTAAAACATTTAATTGAGGGCGATTTATATATCCTATTGCTAATGTCGGTCCTCCGACGTAAATCTGTATAGATTAAATTATTAAATTATATAGATTAAATAATGTACATTATTTAAATTAAATTAATACAATTTTACCTCTCCTGATATTCCTATGGTCTTTACTTTATATTCATTATCCATTATTACTATATGTACATCAGGTAAAGGTGCACCAACAGGTACAAATTTGCTTTGCTCTAGATCACAGGCTTTTGAAACATCTATAAAATGTTAATACATAACATATACTATAACTATACATTAAATAAGTTATATATATATATATGTATATATATTTCTTTTATAGCAGAGCAAAAATATTTTCCAAGATCTTAAAATATTGATGATCTAGAGATGTCTCAGAAAGTCTTAAACATGAAACTTGGTTCATTCTTTAATATATCAACTTAAATGTTAGGTGATTTTTTTTTAAGAAATTTAAATGGTAAATTGTAAAATTTTATTGTTAAATCTTAAATAAGCATTGTATTTTAGATGTTATACAAGAATTTTAGTTTTGATTTTTCCCCTTATATTATTTATTTATTGAAATACTTAATATTTACCAGCACAAGTCACATCATGACATTCAGATATACTATAAAAATTTAAAATTTTCACCCATGGAATGATTTTTTCCACTCTATTTCTTAAAGATGAAGTAAATACTTCTCCACATATCCAAATTTGTCTAAAAGTTTCATAATATTTTTAAATAAATATAATACTGAACAACATGAATATTAATTAATTAATCAATTATTCATTATGATATTTTACCTGATTGTTTTGAATCCCTTGGGTACATTTATAACCTTGTAATCAAGGACCGATTGTAATAGAGATGGTGTGAACATCATTCTTGTTATTTTATTTTTCCTAAGAAACTCCAATAATCTTGGTGGGTCATAAATAATGTCATCAGGAATTATATACATTGGAAGTCCTATAAATATATGCATATGTAATTTAATAATTAAAAAAATATAGTTATTAAGATGTATATTATTATATATATTCAATATTTAATTTGGGCAATTTACAAAATTTTACTAAATTTAAAATAAACTATAAATTATAATTATAAAATGCTCATATACCAATCTTAAATATAATTATTACTTATGACTATGAAGATTTTGTTTAAGTATTGTATTCTAAATAAATCTTTTAAGACATACTTCAGTACTGTTAATGAAATATAAAATAGTATAATCACCTTTAAGTAATGGCCTAATCATTTCCCAGATAAAAAATACATTACAAGCTTCTCTATCATCGTTCACATAAGGGTAAGCTTTATGTCTCCATGTGAATGAATAAACAGCTCCACGATGAGGACATTGAATACCTACAAATTATAATTGTATTAATTTATATTACGAGTTTGGACAAAAAAAAAAAAACCATACTTTTTGGTTTTCCGGTGGTACCAGAAGAGCACACTATAAATGCCAAGTCATCGAGTTTATTAGGTTCTTTTTTTAGTGAATTGTTCACTAATAATTTTAAACTATCATACCAACCAATATCTAAGTAAATTAATAACAGACCTTTGAATCGATTTTCAAAATTTTTTTTAGTAAGAATTGCTTTGGGATTAGAATCTTCTAAGATGGAATTGAGAAGTGGCAAAGGATACGATACTTCCAGAATTAAACAGCCACCTCCTATATAACATATTAAATAAGTTTTAAATAATAGATGTATAGAAAAATTTATCATTACCAATAAACAAATAGAAAAAATATCACTTAAGTAGTGAAATAGTACCAGCTTTATGGATAGAAATGTAACTAATAATGTACTCCAAACAACGTTCCATCATGATACCAACCACTGAATTTTTGCAAACACCAACATTCCTTAACTTTGTTGCTAATACATCTGTCATGTCATCTAATTCTCTGTATGTGACCTAAAATTAAAATAAACATAATTCATTAAGATTTTTAATTTTAATTAAAAATAGTAATTATATAATATTTATTTAATAATCATAATTAACCTCTGAACCATCAACATTAACAACAGCTATTGCATTTGGAGTAGTATTTGCTTGATTTTTGAACATCTCGTCGAGAGATCCTTGTTTGTCATAATCGGACATATTAACTTTGGGAACTTTTGACATTTTAAAATTTTTTTTTTTTACAAATGGTTAAAGTGTTCAAACACAACATCAAAAAACTCAATAAATCTTAGAGTTCATAAATTTATATGCTTATGACTAAATGATTACTATATAGTATATATTATTTTTATCTATAACCAATAATGATTGAGGTATTATGTATGCTGATATATAATAAAAGTGGCGTGATATTTTGTTTGTATAAAAAATACAATATAGTTTACTAAATTAAATAAATACTTAAATAATACTTTCTGAATTATTATTTTATTATAATATTTAATAATTTATGTTTATAATTTTAGTTTAACATTTATTAAAAGTAGTTAAATGCTTTTAATTTTAAAAAACATTTAATTTTCATTAGATATTTTTCATGTACATATTTTTAGAATCCCTATTAATATTATTAAGTAGACCTATTAATTTTATAGTATAAATAATTATAATATATTATAATTATACCAAAAAATAAAAATAAAAAATATACAAGTATAAAAAGTTGACAAAATAATTATTCTATACTGTAATGTGCTATTATTATCAAAAGAAACTATACTACTTTTAAAATTACTTATAATGTATTGTAAATGAAAAAATTGCTCACAATTTCAATCATTTTTAAATTTAATTTGAAAAAATTACTAACACAGATTGGATGTTTAGCCACTTCTCTCAGTCATCTTGCTTTGTCATACAAGACAGCATTTATTATTATTATTATTATTATTATTATTATATTAGATACTTTTTACTAACATTGTTATTATTAAAAATTGTACATTAACTATAACAAAATTATAAATGAATTGATAATGAAATAATACAACAGATATTAAAAAAATAGTTAAAGTACATTTTTACTACCCTTTTGTTTAGTTATTTAATAAATTTACAATTTAATTTATTAGGTTTTAAAAGTAATCATTGTGGTAAATTTTGGATGTAGATTTAAATTTGTCACAGTATTATTAATGACATAAAAAAATAAAATAAAAATAAATACTAAAATAACAACCTATAATAATTTTAAAGTCTTCATTTGTATTAATGCAATTTGCATAATGTAAATGTATAAAGACTCTATTTTTAATATTATATTTTAAAAAAACCATAAAATTATTTTTATTAAACATCAAAATGAAATTTGACCCTCACCACATTAAGCATTGAATATAAAAAAAAATTATATAGGTGAAACTTTTTATATATCATTTATGACATGTTTTAATGTAATTAGCGTAAGTACCAATATGGTTTATAAAGTTTATAGTAGTAAAGTTGTTATAATTATTTATTTATAACTTATCAGTAAACCTTTTATAATCCTTCATTTCTTCATTAATTATTATTCATTATGGTTCATTTGAGGATAACAATTTACAACATTTCTATTGTTTTCAAATTTTAAGTGCATATAAATATAGTTGTTAGTCAAGATTTTTGTTTTAAATATCAAGTCATAATAACCAATATATATATATATATATATAATACTAAAACGATAAACACATTTTTTTCTGAATAAAATTAACTTTTTAGCTATTATTACTATCATTTTTTACATGCATAACTGTAAACAACAAGAAAATTGACTAAGTTCTGAATAAAACATATTTTTCATTTAACCAACATATTTTTCTAAAGTTAAATAAATATAATTTTACAAAACCTTATACTTTTTAGATTATACATTTTCTTTGAAATATTTAATTTAAGATAAAAACATAAATGGAGATGTACATTTGTAATTTATTTGCAGTGTATTTTAGAATAGTGATGGCTTACAGTCAAAAGAAAGGCAACCATAGATAATAAATGATTAAAAGATAAATAGCTGTTTCATTTGATTTGAGTTTAAATTACCTTCACGATATCTTTCAAGTATGTACAAACAGTTTTGCACATGTTCTTCCGTTAATTACCATTCTTATTATTAACATATATGTTGTATTCCTCTTTATAACATATGAGATCCCACTCATACATGTTGACCTATTCAACAATATAAGGGCATAATGATATTTATTTAAGGCGTATAATCTAATAGGTATTAGATATATTAAGTAATAAATTTTGGTTTTTATTGAAATGCTTAAAATCATCATATTTTGAATACTTATAAATACAATTTAAAAATGAATTGACGAACATTGTATTATAAGTTAAAACAATCATAAAATTTAATTTTTTTTTGTAATTTTAATTTTTTTAATTATAACTAAAGATAGGTTTACTAAAAGATTTTTCTGCGAATATCGATTTTTCGATTTGAAATGTGGTATTGATAATTGTATATTATTTTGAGAACAAGTATATTACATTTATTATTTCTTACATCAAGATGTATCTGATTTTCAACTTTAAAAAAAAATTTTAATGACTAGGACATTATTAATGTTTGAAGACTTGTTTTTTCTACATCCATTACATTTTAAATTATATTGAAAACCTTAGAAGGACATGATAAGTAAAACATATTAAACAAAAAATTGATTTTGTAGTTCCAATACTGTGCCTGCTATACTCAACTTAGAAATATGGCTTAATAGATCTATAGAAAAACAAGAAGTTCTATGATCGTTTGGCAGAAATACATTTTTGTAACTTTGCATTACATTATAGGACAATTGTATAGTGACTCAGATTTTTTTCAATTGCCCAGATAATATTTTCAAAATATAACAAATATAAAAAAATATTGTTATGTATGATGAAAAAAATTTAACATTCTTATTAAATATGGAAGTAGTGTTCGCATTCAAAATCTTGAAATTATTTATATTTTTAATAATAACGAAAAATAATTTTCGACACGATAATAAATGAATATTTGCTGAGTTTAGTATACAAATACGAAATTTGAAACACCCTTTTAGATTTTAAATTGATTATAATTAATATTTACAAACGATTTCTGCACCATACGAAAAAGTGTAACATTCTGTGTCCTGCAACCATTTTCGAAATATTGGATAAATATTATTGATAGGAAATTCAAACAAATTATTGTCGTCTTCGTAACTTTAAAGTTTAGAAATGTATTTCGAAAATCTATCTGACCATCAAATTCAATTTAACGTTAACTAAAAATCAACCACTGATAACGGTTATCACATCAAATTAACACAAGAAAAATAAGTTGAAAAATATTTGAATTAAAATTCTGTCCTTTTCTTTTAATACATAACTTAAATTTCGTTTTTTTGCTTAAATAACTAATATCTAACTTATAGATCAAATTTTAAAAAAAATTTTTTTATTTAGGTTTTAATTATAATGAATATAAATGTTGATGAAATCTTGCAATTCTTGGATTCATCTTTGTTGTCTGAATTCGACTACAGCAATGTTAATGGATCCTTAGATTTCTTATTTCGGAAATCATTTATTGGTTAGGAAATACTTATGTTATTTATAAGTAGACTATAACAAAATTAAATATTGTTGTTGAAAGGATATAATTTTTTAAATTTTAAATTTATTTATGATATGACAATATAATATATATGTATATTACTTTTTAACATTATAAATGTATACATGTTAACATGAAATATTTAATATCATAGACAAGAATTAGGTGTGATCATTTATTTTATTTGGATAAATAAAAAATAATCTTTTTTTTAAGCTTGTCAGTCGGGTAATTTAACAGTGGCATTATCGAGTGTTGAAGCTGTTTTGGAAAAAGTATGGGAATCACTTCATACTGGTTCTTGGGCTGATGCTTCAGATGGTATGCGAAAACTTTATTCACATGCAAGTTTGCTCAAGGTTAGTAGTAGTTGTTTTATTTATAGGGAGTTAAAAGAGATAAAAATGATATATCAACTCCCTCGAAACCTGTTAAATTTAACAATAGTAAAATATATTTTATTATACTTTTCATAAAAAAGTACTAAATAAATCATTAGTTATTAATATTATGGTATTTAACAGTATAATAATTTGCATCCAATATAATGTTGTTTTATATTTTAGACCAAATTGTTATTGAAAACTGCATGTGATGAAAAAATGTTAAAAAAAACTATAAAAGCAATTGATATGGGATTACTAATGGGGAATGAATTTAAAAATGAATTAACTAAAGCCGCATCATTATTGTGCAAATCCCTACAACATTGTTCTTCTGGTATATAAATTGATAAAACGTATTTGTGCAGCAAAAATATTATTTTATATAACTTTGTATATTTAGAGTTTCCAGTAATCGTGTGTAATATTGATGGATCGAATGACAATAATTATGCACTTTACAGAATTGGTGATCAAGTTCCGACACTACATCAACCATCATTAGAAACATTTTTAAGAGATTTTCTTAAACAACAATTGCCCGTTAAAATTACTGGTAGAGTATAATTAAATTTTACCATAATGTAAAAGTTTTATACCCAAAGTATTTTACTAATGAAAATTTCATTATCACACTATTTTATATTTTTACATTTATGAGAAATATTATGTATTAAACCTAAAATTTTACAGGTAGTTTAGATCATTGGCCTGCTTTAAATAAATGGAAAGACTTAAATTATCTTATAAAATTAGCTGGAGCTAGATTAGTGCCTGTTGAAATAGGATCATCTTATGCAGATGCCGAATGGAGTCAAAAATTGATAACCCTTGAAGAATTTATTAATACTCGTATCATCCAGGAAAATGAAAAACCAACTTATCTTGCACAGCATCAACTCTTTAATCAAGTATATATAAATGAGTAATTATAGAATGACAAATTATTTATTTTAGTTGTGTATTATTCATTTAGATTCCAGAACTGAAAGATGATATAAGAGTTCCAGATTACTGTTATTTAACAGATATGGAGGGTGATGAACCAGACATTAATGCATGGTTAGGTCCTAAAGGAACAATATCTCCAGCTCATTATGATCCAAAAAATAACTTTTTAGCTCAAGTATATTTTAAAACTATTAGACAATGTCAAAGATTTTAAATATAATATATACAATTTTTTTAATATAGGTGGTTGGCTCAAAAGATATTATTTTGTATGATCCTAAATGGTCTAAGTGTTTGTATCCATATGATGATAAATTTCTTATGAATACTGCTCAAGTAGATCCAGCTAAACCAGATTTGAATAAATTTCCTGATTTTTCTCAAGCAAAGGCAATGCTTTGTACTTTAAATGAAGGTATACATTTCAAAATATTAAAAGTATTAAGTACTTAAAATTTGTACTATTTTAATTATATAATAATAAATTTATAATATGTATATATATTCAAGTAATTTAGTTTTTGTTCCCATTTCCAATAATATAAGTATACTTTTTCAATTCTACGCAATTAAAAATAAATATATTTAATATTTGAAAACAAAATAAATTGAGTAACAATATTTACACTTGTAAACTTAAACAGACAAGCAAAACATATTTTTATAATATTATAAAGAGTATACCTAACTAAAATGTAAAAGGATTTATTGATATTTATTTACTAAATGATTTGTTATTAAGTAACTCTTCATTTTTTCTCGTTTATCCTTTTTCATGTTTTCAGTTCATTCTTCAAATTATTCTAATAAGTTATTAATTAATATGAATGAAATTTGTTACGAGTTTATTTGACTTTATTTATTTATATGTTACAGGTGAAATGTTATTTATACCACCTGGCTGGTGGCATAGAGTTGAATCTCTTTCAGTGAGTTTTTCTGTAAGTTTTTGGTGGATATAATGCATTTCTAATTTTTTTTAATGTTCATCCACAAGGTTTAAATATATGTTTGTGAATATTTTATTATTTTGTCCTACAAAGTGTAATGTACTAATGTATTGATTAAAGTTGGAAAGATAAAATACTTTTTAATTATCTCATAATTTGTATATTATTTGTTGTTTTCATAATAAACTTGAGAAGATCACTCTATTATTCTTGAATACAGTTTTGTCGATCATGTAACACTGACACTTATCATAACCGCCAAAACTGAGTTTGATAACATTTGTTTGTGTTATTGACGTCATAAATTCAGTACAGACTACACATTCACATCTAACAAGTTCAAACTTTATAAATGTTCGTAAGAATTATTGAAGTTTTAATTATTTTTCTATTATACAAGACATGAGTACTACTTGCGATATAATGGACCTTATGAAAGGTTATCATACGGAATATAGCATGTCAACCGTTATGCAGTGTGTACAAGAATTGAAAGCCTGGCAAGAGTTGGAACAACAGAAATTATGCGAAAATCCTAATATGAGCACTTTGAAAAATGAAATGGAAGATGTGTTAAAGTCATTCGATATTCCACAGAATGTACAAGGTATCAATTAAATTTTATTTACAGAAATCATTCCTACATATATATTTCTTTTCAATTTCATGCTTAATAAAATATGACTTATGTACTCGTATTCCTTATTGAGAATAAGTCCTTTTCTTAAGTTAATAATAACCCTATTATTATTATTTCTATAATCAACAAAGTAAAAAAAAAAATTGCTTGTGTTTCTTTTTAATAACTAGTACCTTTGATTTACTTTAGAAAATCATTATGATGATACTATTTCTTCCTATTCTGAGATAGATGAGGAACTATTGAAAAATTTCGGTTATCAAAAAGATATCTTGTCACCAGTAAGTTATAATGTTCAAATGTAACAAATTAAAAAAAAAATTAATTATATTTTATTTAGGTTTCAAATTTGCAAGACAACGTAAAATATTATCTCCCATTAAAAATGTTGAAAAAAATTGCACAAGAAAGTCAGTAGATAATGAAAATAATCAATCTAAAAAGGTAAATGAAGTAGAATGTAATAATATTAAACCTAAGAAACCATATTTAAAAAGAGGAACAGGTTTGGCTAGATATGGATTGAATTTAGAGGAAGTAAAAAAGGCAAGTGGAAAATTAAAATTTCACAAACCCAAAATACCAGTTCTGCCTAAAATTAATATGCCAAGGAAATGTCTAAATCAAGTCTTGAAATTTCCCCACACAGACTTTGGTAAATAAATTTAAAGATTTTTTTTTTTAAACCAGAAATGAATATTTTATTTATTTGTTTTCAGTTCAAAAATCAAATGAAAATACACGCCTAGATTTAAATAAAATGAAAACTGGTTCGTGGAATAGGTATGAGCCAAAACACATATCAGATAATGAAGAACATGATAATAGTAAAGAACAAAGTGAATTAAATGCATTTGAAATATTAGAAGAACGAGCTAACAACTCAAACTTGAATGCATCATCACCTACCGTTTGTCAACTTTTGAAAAAAGGCCAACGTTCGAAGTGCAATAAAAAAATACAAACGTCTGGATTAGTCCGTTCTTTGAATTTTGATAAAGTAAACACGTCCACTCCTCAACATAATTCAAATGATTCTGCTGATTCCTACTCAGACTCTAGTCAAGAATTAGATCCATTAAATTTAAAAGAGGATACAGTTAAGAATTCATTTATAATTGAAAACAAAAGACAAAAATATAACATACAAGTTAACCATAATAATATACTAACGGAAAAAGAAAACAAATATTTAGAAAACTATACAAAAACGTCTGAAATTATGAAACACATTAACTTTGATCAATCATTTGATACAGAAATACTTACTAAGAGGCTTGAAGAATTGGAATCTGAGATCGAAACATTTCGGAGTGAAAATACTAAGTTAATGAAGTTACAGCGAGAGTTTGAGATTGAAAGACAAAAATTTTTCAAAGGGAAGGATGATTTTATGAAGAAATTAGACGAGGAAAAGAAAAAAGAGGAAGAAAATTTGGCAGAGGAAAGAAAAAAATTTATAAGAGAAAAAGCTTTGTTTGAGAAAAATGCCAGAGAGTTGAGAAACAAACCCAATAGACAAGAAAGACAAGAAATAAAACAACTCAAGGAGCAGGTTTGTTTTTATTTTATTATATTTTATTCTGATGAATGATGATTATGTATTCAATTTTGTATTTTAATTTAAAGTTAACAGAATTAAAAGAAGAATTTAATAAAAAAGAATCTCGATGGGCTACTGGTCAGGCACGACTGAGAACTCAAATGAAAATGCTGGAGAATAGTAATACAGCTTTGCGCAGTGAACTTGATTTGTTCAGAAAAACTTCATTGAACAAAAAAGTAATTTTTAGTAATTACAATTAGGATGAGATGAGAAAATAATGTACTATTTTATTCAGGTTACTTTTAAAACATCATCCGAGAGACAAGTTGCTTTAAGAAATACCAAAATCATTCATAATATTAATTCAGAACTCAGTAAACTTTCTCCAGACGATGTATCAGCAATGATTGACTCAAAAACCAAAAATGTTCCTGTATCAATATTGAGAAAACCCGTGTCCATTTCTACTGATGATAACGAATCTTCTGATGAGCTATCATCTGATGAAACTAAGTTTTCCAAAATTCCTATGCATGTCAGTGATAGTGAAGATGTTAACGAATCAATTAGTATTCGTCGAAATAGTTGTGATGTAGTCCGTGAGAATGTTTTAGAGGATGGACGCAAAGAAATTTTGTACTCAAATGGCAATTTGAAAAAAATTTCTGCTGACGGTGTCAACATAAAAGTGATTTATTATAATGGTGACGTAAAAGAAACCAGAGAAGATTCTGAACGTTATTATTTTTCTAAAAATAAAACATATCATACAACTTACAATACTGGTCTGGAGGTTATTGAATTTCCTAAGTAAGTTCAATATACACTTACAAAACAGATTTTTGTAAAAGTCAATCTACATTGATAAAAAATATAATAACCCTTAAATATATATAATATATATATATTATATATTTAATATTTTTTAACATTCTAATATTTTAATATTTTTTTTTTTTACTCATACAGTGGACAAACCGAAAAGCATTACAAAGGCGGAAAAATAGAAATCGAATATGTGGATGGTAAAAAGCACACTGTTTATCCAGATCGCAAGGAAGTTTGGAATTATTTAGATGGTTCAGTTTTAACAGTTGATCCAAATGGAAGTCGTGAATTAGTGTTACTAAACGGCCAACGTGAAATACACACTAAGGAATACAAGGTATATGAGTTTTCTGTGTAGATGATTATTTTTAGAACGGTTATTATTTGTCTTATAGATAAAAAATTAGCAAGAGTGTAGGAAATATATGAAATATTTTAAGAATATTATTCTGCTCACAGTGAACATTTTACTAGAAAACCATTATTTGTAACTATGTATTTATAGCATTAGGTAAGGGTTTTTTATTTATCAATCATAATTTAAATTTGATAGAAAAGGATCTATCCTGACGGTACAACAAAAATTGTATATCCGGACGGATCACATGAAACCAATTATCCAGATGGCAAAATAAGGAAAAAAGACAAGGACGGAAACTTGACGTTGAACATGAGTATTTCTTCCTAGAACAAATTAGTAATTAGCAATTGTTGATTTTTTTTTTTATTACATTTTACTCTCATTTTTATACAATTATTTTATATTTTATTATAATAACTACTTAGAGTTTTTTATATAACTATATATACTGTAATAGTTTATTTGTGTGTATGAATTTATTTTATTTTTTTATGGACAATAAACGAGTATTTATGAATTTTATGAATTTTTGATATTTTTTTGTACATTAAATAAATAGTGGAGATTTTTATAACCTAAAATTTAAATGACCCTTCAAAACATAACTGTTTATTCATCGAATAAATTATAGAAGTCAAGTTACAAGAAAAATAAAGTAGTTTATGTTTGGCTTAATCATAGACCAATAATATTATGCTATGCTTCTATTATCAGTGAACAATATTGCAAATTGTAAATTGACCAAAATGTCAAAAAACTAATGCCATGATCATAATGTCATATCATGTCCAGAGATTTGAACAGGTTTTGAGTAATTAGTATGTATGGATTACCATCAGTGTCATATTATTGCAATTTCCTGTTATTAATGTAGTCAAACTAGGACATAATGGACTTGTTTATTATTAAACATATTAAGTAGGTGTTTGTAAAAACATTTTTTTTTAAATTTGAATATAATTTCAGGTATTTTTTTTATATTATTAGTTATTTTATTTGTAAGTTGGAGTATAAAACTGCAACGATAAAAAATAAAAACATTTTGAATTTCAAAAATAAATAGCTTCTTTTACTAATCTAATGTTTAATTATATAATATAAGTTTATTCAAGTCCCTAAATATGTATGTACAAATATTATATTAAGTATTACAATGAAAAATTGTTGTTAGGTATAAGACATGTATAAATCTAGTAACCTACAAATAAAAAAAAAACAAAGAAAACCCACAATAAATGAACAAAAAGGTAGTACTGAAAAACTGAAAATGAATAATCATTTGAATTTAAATTCACAAGAGTACTTTACTAGATATACACACAAAAATAATTGTAGTTATTTGAATTAATCGTCCTTTTTTGATTCGTTTCCGACAGTCTTTTGGAGCTTCTCGTGTTCAACCATGAGCCTGTCGTATTCTTTGGTGACTGACTCAGCTTGACTCTTGATCGCGTCACGGTCGGTCTTGATCAATTCCAGTTCCTTTTTGAGTTTGGTCATCGCTTCATTCTCACTGTCATCGACCTCATCTTTCTGCGCCAATAGCGACTGGGCCGCTTTGTTAGCACCCTGTGCCTGTTTCAGGGACGCCTCGGTCTGGGCCACCAGCGTCGCCTGCAAGGTCATCAGGGCTATGAAACGTTTGATGACGAAGCTCAAGAACAGCGCGATGCCGCTGATATAGAAGTTGCGCTGGGAGCGAAACAGGCGCATGTTGGCCTGCATCTCGTGGTCCAAGTTCTGGTGGGTGTCGTTCAGATCCGGGTTGGAGTATTTGCGCATTTCGCGAATGGAGTCCAACAGGAACAGCACCAGGATGCACAGCAGGAACGTGAAGTACCACTGGGCCTGCGCGCTTAAGCGCCTGATAGAACCGCGACCGGAACAGTGCGTTCCACCGTTTGGCCGACATGTACGGCACCAGGAACAACATCAGCACGCCTACCTCGAAATAGAGGAACGTTGCGATGATCGTCCACTGGAGACTCATGGCGATCGCGTTCACCGGCGGTGTTGATTTCGGGACAGTAAACGCGCTAGGTATATATTATGTATGGAAAGAGACGTAGGGCAGGTCTTGTCGACGGCAAAAAATAGCCGTATGTAAAGAAAAATCGAGAAGAATAAATTTAAAAACGACGGAAAACAACAAACACGAACGACAATGAGTTTACGGACATGAATTATCAACGAACGGGCGACTCGATCGTGTGTTTAATCACTTTTCTATGGTGTGTTGAGAATGTGACGTTATCACCGCGACGACGAAATCCAGTATATCATTGCACACAGACGAATATTTTAAACACGTATTCGCATGCGTACGTCTCGACCAATCCACTGCTCCAGATCGCCCGGCAATTTGTATACTATAATTACGTGACGATGACGACGAAGACGACCGTAACCAATTGTAACGTTGTGAGGCGGTCTATAAGTCCATCATGCGCTCATATCTAACGTTAAAGTCCACTCGTCACTTGCAACGATTACGTGACGGCGATGTGTGTAATATATTATACGTCATTTAAATAATCATAACGTAAAAAACACGTATAAATATACTGCGTTATTTGTAGTGACGATTTCCAAATACATATAATACGTTATTATTATTCGCATCTTTATGTATTTACAGGTTTTTCAAAAATTTATTATTCTTTTTTTTAGTGTTTTAACCTCTAATAACGAGTGTTTTAAACATTACATTTGTTATTTTTATAATTCGATTAAAATATAATACACCAAAAAAGAAAAATTCACGTATATGTAATTAAATAATTTGTATTTACTTGAAAAATTACATCACCAGCATATAGGTACACCTATACTCAGTGCTGTTTCAAGACATGGGCCCTAAGGGATCACGAAATTCTAAAGGCTCTTAATTTTATTACAAAATATCATAAATTAAGTTTTTTTTTTTAAATAAATCTCAAAATGATAAAATTATTGAAATTAGTATATGTATAAAAATCATGATTCGAAATATATATTTTACCTAATATGCAAGTGAATATTGCGAGTGTTATTTATAGACATCCAAAATACAAAATTATCAGGATACATACCCCGAACCATCTATTAGCACACTGTGCTACTCAAGGGCCAGGACGGAGGACATCTCGGCCGGACTAAGTCTCTAACCGAGACGCCAATCGATCTAGCGCTGATCAAGACCGAGACCTGCGAGAACTCGTACCGCATTCACACGTCGATGCGCATCCACGGAGGCGCGATTTTCCAGTAGCCTTATCCATCTTTACGAAACCCAGTCCGTACGAATCCAACCCAGATGAGCATAAATTGTCATAAATTGTCTTTATTAATCTGTAAATAGTGCTGGATATAGTACATGGTCTACTTAAGAACTTTTTTCAATAACGAAATTTTTCACGTTCTCCGCTATTTTAAAATATAGAATATATTTTTGAAAAAAAAAATTTGAAACATATTGTTGTAAAACCACTGCTTTATATAGTACATATATAGGTTGGACTAGCTCTCTGTTGCGGCCCGGCAAAAAATATATTTAAAAGCTTTTATGAGACTAATAATAATCAATAATCAATACAATAAAAATATTAGTTCATAAAATATTTAATTTTATTTATACTATTAATCAATTTTTTAACACAGTACTTTGCTGGACTACTTCATGAAGGATTTCTTCAAATGTAAAAGATTCCAAAATATTTTTGTTTAAATTCATATTAGTCATATTAAACATGTATTCTCTAATGTGAATAATAGTTATAATACTTGGTACTATGTGAGTGATAATTATAATATTTTATAAATTATTGTATAAATTTATATTTTACACCTTTATTCTATGTTATAAAAGTAATCAAATATATATATGTACCTACATGTGTCGTAGACGTTCCCAAATAGTAAAATGACAATGAAAACAATGTTTTCAGATACTGACAATTTATTAAACTTCCTTAAATAGAATAATTTTAAATTGAAATAAATAATTTATTTAATCGTAATGCTGACTGGGTATGGAGTATAGAAAAAGTGTGTGGATAACGCCGAAAGTACAATCTATAATATAAGCCTATGGTTCACATTTGTCAATTTTTCATAATGTAAATAATAATTGTTAGGTAAGCGAAAATTCCGAACGTCATTTTGATAGCCTTAACAATCGTATTGCTCAAATTGTGTTGTTTACCAGACTTCGACTCGGACACAACCTCCTTCTTACCCGTCCTGAAAAATGCAACCTAATCTATTTGTTAATCTCATGTCTTACAATAAAAAGACAGGTCCTTTTTGATGCTTTGAAGGATAACCCTGTGTCCATTGACAGTACATTTACAATTTTAAATTATCCTTTCTGTTTAGTAGTTAATTAATTATCTAACTTTATTGCCTCCGCTGGTTTTTTGGTGTAAAATTTGTCTTATGCTATAAACACGATACATTATATATTTCATTGAAATATTATAATCTGTATATATAGTTCAATGTTTTTTTTTTTTTTTTTTCATAATTGTCGAAGTGTTAATGTTGAAAAACAAAACTTCAATAAAATTAAAAAAAAAAACAATCGTATATTTTATGGGATTTCCATGTAACCGATAAGAATTTCAACAATTTATTCTATTTTTAAAATACACTAAAAACATAGGCGGCCTGGCGGCAAACTCCCTCCTATCTATCATTTCAAAATAAATAGTCTGGATTAAATTCTGAGGCCACCTGCAATTGTATTTATAGTGGCCACATTTAGGTATAATGTTGGCGGCCCACCGTGCTTTTTCCTGATACCCCTAGGTGGTCTAATCCAACCCTGTAAGTATAAATAGTTTTTTCGGCCATACCATACGTTCAACTGCAATATAGAATAAAATATATTTATATTTGTATGTATGTACATGTTATAATGTGTACAAAAAAACGATTTAAAAAATGTGAACAGCAAACCCAGGGCTCCGTTCTATATTATAAATTATTTAAATATTACGTATTCCAAGTTAAATTTTGGTTACCCAATAATACCAATAAATATATCAACAATGAAATACGATTTTCTAGTATAATTGTATATTTATAGAACACATTAGTTGTTTACTTTTTACTTAAAATGTCACCAAAAAATACTTCTAATACTTCAATATATTAACGCAGAATATAACAAAATCAGATGTCGGAAGAACAATATATACATTTCATGGACTGTTGTGTCTATATATTAGGGAGGACATATTGACAAATGAATTATTTAAAATGAAGCCATGACTAATATTGTAAGTATTGTGTTTGAAATCACTTCAATAATAAAAAAAAGTAAGAAAGTCAATAAATTAATCCATAAAAAGACATGTATTATTAACCAATAATGATTATATTTTAGAATTTTCCTTAGTAGAGTGTAATTTTACTTTCTTTCACTGTTTTTAAAATAATTAATAAATATTGCGTAATCTAGTAATAAAAAAATGTAATAATTGTTCACTTAGGTAGTACATTGTGTTTTCTAATATCTTGACTTTTCTTCAGCAATTCTATATAAAGTACTAAAATTTAAATGTCTTACATAGTATGATCTTTATAAGTATTTTAAATATATATCCATGTAATAATATTATTATTTAACAAACAATACTTTATTTATTTATAATATAAAATACATTTAAAAAAAACCTTAACATAATTAACCTGTAAAACAATTAATTAACCATGGCCATAATAAATACGGTGTATTTTAATTTCTTTAAGTTTAAAAGCAATGTCAGTCTTATTTTTCTAGACATTTTTATTAAATATTATAATATACGTGTCATTTTTTGATAAAACTTTCACTCATTGCATAAATAAAATCTTCTTCAGTTATAATTATTTCAGTTAAATTATCATTAGATGTATATGGTTCATCTGAAATTATTTAAAAATAAATCACATTACAAAGATGTAAATGTAATTAACAAAAAAGGTTAGGTAAAAGTATTTTCCTGATTAAACTGAATATACAATTTTATTTTAATATTTATATTACAATATATACCAAATTTTTACCATTTTTATGTACAATTCGTTGTTGGATAACTTTTCTAACACAATTTAGCCAAGCTCTTTGACATAATCCATATAACTCTGCTCCTGTTACTTGCTGAGGTAAAATATTTATTAGGTCTTCTAGATGAAAATTTGAATGTAAATTAAATCTATGAAAAAAGTATGTTATTTGTAAATTATTATAAATAATCAACATTTAAAAGTAGCTATAAATTAGATTATTAATTAAATATTTTATTTATGTACATATATAACTATGTAGATCAGTGTTTCTTAACCTTTTTACCACAACAGACTACTTAGAGAACTTTTAATAAGTCGCAAACCATTTCAATTTTAGGAAAACTAGGAATACATTTTTTTTATACTCATAAACCAGAATTGTTGTTTGTAAACAAATCACAGACTGGGAAACATTGATATTAGATAAACTGATAATTGAACTTTGTTCATGATAAAAATATCTTTTATCATATAATAATCTAAATGAAATTATACTTACTTTTTAGTTAATGCTCTTAAAACATGAAGTTTAGATTCTTTATCATTACAAGCTCCCACATAAATACTTTTATCAAGTCTAAAACAAATATATATAGTTTTATAAATTAAAATATTATTTATATAAAAAATTATTATTGATAAAATACCTCCCAGGCCGCAAAAGCGCAGAATCAATAAGATCAAGTCGATTTGTAGCGCCTAGTACAAATATTTGTTGATTTTCTGATGTCATTCCATCCATTTCGGTTAATAATTGTGCTACAACTCTATAAGTGCATTATTTGAGGATAAAAAAAAAGATTACTTATATGAAATAAAATTATACCTATCTTCAACTCCTCCAGAATTTCCATTTTGACCACGTTTTGGTGCTAATGAGTCAAGTTCATCAAAAAATATAATACATGGTGCAGCAGAACGGGCCTTGTTAAAAACTAACATATTTTAAATAATATTAATAAGAATCATCATTTCAAAATATATATTAATTAATAATAAATTATTAGTTATTAAAAATGTTAAACACATTTTATAGAAATATCATTAATATATATATATATGTTTAAGTATATTATTTTCTAGTCAATGACTTACCTTCTCGTACATTTGCTTCACTTTGTCCAACGTACATATTTAGTAACTCTGGACCTTTAACTGATAAAAAGTTATAATTACATTCTGTAGCTACAGCTTTAGCTAATAATGTTTTTCCAGTTCCTGGAGGACCATATAATAATATTCCTAAACATAAAAAAAAAAAAAATTAACATTTTCAATAAACATTAAATTACTGTAACTATTAATATAATAATAAAATACATTACCAGATCTTCGCATATTGTGTTTAGAAGGTTTTAAAGAGGACATAATTTCCTGTCTCACATGAAGTAATCCACCAACACTTTCCCATTTTACTTTTTCAATTTTCGGGCGCCAATTAATTTTTTAAACATTGCATTTATTTTATCTAAAAAACAATATTAAAAAAACGGTTTAATATTATAAATTCATTGATTTTACTCCAAATTTTATTTGTTTTTTAATATAACTGTGACTTATGAAACATATATACAGTGAAGACTGTCATTTGACCCTTGGTAAAAAGAAAAGTTCTCAAACCTTTATAATATTCAATTCTAAATTTTTTTTAATGAGTTTCGTTTTAGGCAAGGTTTATTGATATATACTTTTAAATTCTAATTTACTAACCTATTGAAGACATTATATCAGATTCTTTGAGTATAATTTCAGTGGATTTATTATTGATACGCATGTGATTTCTTAAAAAATAAAAAGATAAATATATTATAAAAATTATTCTTTTAAACTTTTTTTGAAAATTTACTTTGCAGATAAAAGCAGCAGTGTCATATAATTCATATAATTGAAACCTGAAGTATGATTAACAATTTTTTCAATCATTGTATTCTCTAATGCAACACAGTCTCTTTTCAACATCCATCTCAATAATTTTTCACGATTTTTATTACATAAATTTTCAACTTTTCGACATTGTAAAAATAATCTTAAAAAACCAGGACTAAATTCTTCTATAGAATTTGTGGTTGCAATAATTATAATTGGTTTGGCAGTATTGACATTTATCTGGCTTGTAAATACATCCAAAAGTTCTTGTTCTAAATCGTTGGTAGAACATAAACAAAAAGCCTGAAATTGGGTAAGAAAAATTATTAATTTTAAAACAAAAAAATCTAAAAAACAAAACATACTTCAACATTTTCTAAGTGTAATAGGCAAGGTGTCTTTTTTCTAATATCATCAAAAAAATATTCAATTTTTTTTTTTAATTGTGCAATATTGTTTGAAGGCCAGTCAAAACAACATTGGGAAATGTATCTAATACCAAGATATTGTGATACTGATTCAAGCAATAATTTTTTACCATATCCATTAGGTCCATAAATAAAAATTTTGGTTTTAAAGATTGAAAATCTGAAACTAGTTAAATAAATTAAATGTTTTTAAATACTAACTTTTTTGAAAGCATACGAATAACTGGTATTTTACTTATTAAAATTAATTAAAAACATAAAAAAATATTAAACCCAAATTACCATTATTTTTCTGTCGAATAAATGGTTTTATCCATGAAACTAATATATCTCTTTCATCTTCCATCCCATCAGGAAATATATTTATTATAAAATCATTATAGTTATTTATATTCAAATTTTTTAAATTATTTATAGCAAATTCTTTATTCATAGGTAAATATGTGTTGAATAAACATTCAATTTCAGTTAATTTAGTACATGAATTAGATATATAAAAACTGCTTTTACAGTTGTATACATGAACATTTTTGTTCATTTTTCTTGATTCAACAATTTTAATATAAATAAATGAAATATTTGATGGGTTTTCTAAATATTCTGCTTCTGGATAACATTTAATTATATCTAATTTCAATATGTCACCTATTGACACGAATTTAGGAAGAGAAAAATAATTGTAAATTGCTTTGTTTAACAGTATTTGTGATTCCTCATTAATTAAAATTGGTTTCATTACAGAAATAGATGCTTTTTGTATGATTTTAGGTTCATAATCGATTAAAGGTTTGATAATTCGTAGTATCTGAACTTGCAAATTATGATTACAGTCACATAAATTAAACAAATTTGTAGAAGTAAGTAAGCATTCAGTTTTATTAAAATTATGTAATAATATTATTCTATTATAATGTAATACAGGGAGACTATAAGAATTACTAGTTTTAACATTAACTAATATCCATTGTATGTTTTTCAATTTAAATTTGTTTAGGGTTTCTTGACTGACAAATAAACATTTGTCAATTTGTAAATGATACTTTAAAATTGATTGATTATCATAACAGTGAGTTACAAGCTTTTCTAATATATTGTATGGCACACATTTAAAGGATATTTCCGAGCCAAAAAGAATCTTATCTCTAAGGTCATGAAATATAGTTTTCAGTATAACTTGAGCTTTGGTTTTATTGAAACATGCCTTCAATACATAACTTATGATTGCAATGTATTTAAATAGATATTTTCTTTGGAATCCCATGTTTTTTCGGTCTTTTTCTCTCTAAAAAAAAGTAAAACAAATATAAAATAAATATGCCGTACTATATGAATTACCAATATTAAGTCAATATAATTTTAGAATTATGTATATATATATATATTTTAGTGCAATATTTGAACAAAATGTATTCCTATTTGAATATTTCAATTCATAAATGCATTATATTTTAAGGTGAATCTGAATGTATTTATTATGAAATTGAGAAATGAATGAATGGTAAATGAGAATACAAAGATTTTTTTTAGGAATATTATAAATATAAACTGTTATTTTGTGCTTTGGTTTTCTCTTTCTATAACTGATAATTTTACTGAACTCTAGTTTTTGAGTTTAAGAAATAAAAAACGAAATTATAATATGTATCTTTTATACAAATGAATACAGACTTATTAACAATTTTTTTAAATTTCTTATATTTTCTTTGACAATAGGTTAATGAACATGAATGTTACAGATACATTACAGACACTCACCAATAACGTTTATCGTCTCCAAGTTTATATATGAAACATTTTAAGTTAATAATGTTTAAAAGTTTATTAGTAATAATGCTTAAATGCACATGTCAGTGATATAGCAAATATTTAATAATACATTTTCTGTACTCTACTATCATCAAAATCAAACACAGTATCACATATCATCACAGATATCACATTATCATAAGAACATGGTTTGCTATCATAGTTTATGATAAGAATACAATTCTTATCAAAAACATGAAGTATTAAATATATTTAAAAAATAATTTTTTGAATATTAAGTTTCCAAAATTTTACTCGTTTTATTAGACTTAAATAGTTATGTTATACTGTATTTTGTTGTTCAAATGGTTTTCATGCTAAAAACGATATAACTTGTATACAATCTGTTCTCACTCAATTGATATAAAATTGAAATATAATTTTATTAACTACAAACATGTTTAGTACTACTGGAAAAATTATTTTGTTAGTGCCTATTAAAATAATTACAAATTAAACTAATTTTTGAACTTTAAGACATTTTTTGTTTTCAGGTTTAGTAACATTGTTCGTTGTTCTCCATTGCGAGTGTGTTGTCATGAACTATTTAAGGCGAACATATATTCATCAACCTCATTAAGAAAAAAAAGGAGATCTAGAGAGGAAAAAGTAATGCTACACTTATAAAATTGCTTATTCTTTTTTTCCATTCTAAAATAATATTTAAAATAATTTATTTGATTTTATATTTAAAAAATATATATGTTAGGCGATCAAGTTTAATTCTATTTAAACTATATAAATATATTTTGTTTTTCAGAAAACTATTATTATACCTACTATAAATTATAAATTGAATCAAAACAAAACTATTGATGTTTGGAAAAATATGACTGTTTTGGAATTAGCAAGTGCTACTGGAATACCAGTAGGTAAATTATTGGTATTATGAACAATTATTAAACGTTATATGATAGTAATTTCTTAAAAATATAATTTATTATGCATTATTTATTATGTTTATTTATTTTGTTTAAGATATTTTAATATGTATACCTTATTTTTATAGATAATGTTTTAGAAATAATTGAACTTCTAAATAATACCTATATGTATTCTGAACCTACAAGTGTTATAAATAATATTGCAGTACTTCGTGAAATTGTTAAAAAATGTGGATTTAAATCTAATTTAACATCAAATCCCAATATATCTAAAAAATCATCTATTGACCATTTAAAAGATGTTTTTAAAAGGTAAACAAATTTGATGTAATTTTCAATAAAGTATATTTTAAAAACATTATCATTTGGTAATATGTATTATTTAATTTAACTATATTTACTTATGTATAAATATTAAATTTAATTTAATCATACAATTTTTATCAGACCTCCTGCTCCATATGATTCTACAGTTTTGAGACATCCTGTTGTAACAATTATGGGCCATGTAGATCATGGGAAAACTACGTTATTAGACACGCTAAGGAATGCATCAGTTGCCAAGTCTGAATTTGGTGCTATTACACAACATATTGGTGCATTTCCAGGTAATGATAATTAAATAAAAATCTCATATTTTATGTTATTCAATTTTATTTATTTGGTTTCAGTTGTTTTGGATAATGGGAAAAAAATAACATTTTTGGATACACCTGGACATGCAGCTTTTGCTACTATTAGAAGCCGAGGTGCTCAAGTAACAGATATTGTAGTATTAGTAGTAGCTGCTGATGATGGTGTCAAGGAACAAACTATTGAGTCAATACGTATGGCTAAATATGCAAAAGGTATGTACTGTTATTTGTATAGTACAATAATCATTTTCTCAATTTTCAGTCAATCTAAAATAATTTTACTCAATATTTATGTATCGTAATGTTCTAGAAAATATTTTGTTGCAGAAATGAATTAAACATATGGATTGCCTTTTAAAAATACAGTGTACCTATACAGATAAATGTGATTTGTTGTTTAAACATAATATTCTAAATAGTTCAAATCGTCTCAAAAGTTGAGAAACAAAATTGAGGAAATGAATAATGTATATAATGAAAATTGCCTTGTTTTGTTTATATTAAAATAAATTGAATAAAAAATATAAATTTATTAATACAAAATTATGTTTTATCTATTAATAAACTTCTTTTAGTTCCCATCATTGTAGCAATTAACAAAATAGACAAACCCACAGCAAATATTGTATGTATTAACAATCAAAAAAACAAATTCATTTAAATAATACATTGTTATCTGTTTATGTAGGAGCGCTGTAAGAAACTATTACAAACTCAAGGTGGATTAGATCTTGAAGAATTTGGTGGTAGTGTCCAAGTAGTTCATATATCTGCTTTGTATGGTACCAATTTTAACAATTTGATTGAATCGATTCTTACTCTAGCTGAAATATTGGATTTACGAGTTGATCCTAACCCTCCAGCAGAGGGTGTAATAATTGAATCTAAAGTTGATAATCAAAGAGGGTAAATCAACATAAATTTAATTAAACATATTATAAGTATAGTTCAGAGAGTAATTATCAATACATTATACAAAAGACTACTTCTGTAGCAGTTTAAATAGTTAACATTGTTTTTTTAAATTATTAAATTGATGTAAACTTTTAATTTAATTATTTAATTACTTACACGTTATTTTGTTTTAATTTTTATGTTGTAAAATATTGTTCATTTGCTTAAGTAATTTATTTAATATATTTTTAGAAAATTAGCAACTGTTCTGGTACAACGTGGGAAGTTATTAACTAATAGTATAATTGTAGCTGGAACTGTCTGGGGAAAAGTACGAACAATACTTGACCATCAAAATAATGTCCTTCAGGAAGCTAATCCATCAGATGCAATTCAAATAATTGGATGGAAAGATTTACCACAATCTGGTCAAGAATTCTTACAAGTTTCTACTGATGTAATGATTTTTTTAAAGAAAAATATAATTTTTTTTGAAAATTTTCAATTATAGTTGTAACACATATTTTAAATATTAATTATTATTATAGAAACGTGCACGTGAAGTAACTGATTATCGTTTATCTAAATCTATTGAAGAAAAACAAAAAGCAGATGGTGTTTGTATATCATCAAAACTTGAAGAGCATAATAAAGTGAATCAAATTGTTTTATAAGCTGTGTACATGTATACTATATAGATTTACATGTATTGATATTTGTATTATAGGCGTATAAAAATCATTTAGAAGAAAAAAAAAGAGGTCTTGTTCGCAGAAGAAGCAGATTCAGTACACTTTATCAAGAAAAACAATTAGAAAATAAAAAAAAATGTGAGGAAAAAGAAGAAATTTGTTTAAATATAGTGATTAAAGGTAATAATAAAAAAAAATGATTTTACAATTTCATTTTAATATTTTTTGAGTATATGTTTATGATTTAGGTGATGTGATTGGATCTGTTGAAGCAATCTTAGATGTATTAGAAACGTACGAGAGTAAACAGTGTAAATTAGATATTATTCATTATGGAATAGGTAATGTGAGTGTTACTGATATTGAATATGCTGATGCATTCAAAGGTAAATTACTTCAACTATTTAAAAACAAAAATAAACTCATCAATTAAATATATACATTTATTTATACAGCAATAGTTTATGCATTCAATGTTGGCACATTAAAAGACGCCGAGGAAAATTCTAAACAAAATAATATCATTATTAAACAACATAATGTTATCTACAAACTGATAGACGATATAAAAGAAGAAATGGATAACTGCTTACCTCCAGTTGAAGTTGAGGACGTACAAGGTATATACATAAATTATATAAATATATGTCTTTTATTAATATTAATTTATCCACATCATTTTTAACAAAGGGGAAGCCAGTGTATTACAAGAGTTTTTAATAAACGAAAATAAAAAAAAAATTCCAGTTGCAGGATGTAGAGTGACCAGTGGAACGTTGAAAAAAGCTGCACTATTTAAAGTAATTCGAGATCCTGATACAGTAATTTATAAAGGTATATAATATTTATTTTTATTAAAATTGTTCAAATGAATAAATAAATAATTTATTTGATAAATAGGAAAATTGTCATCTATGAGACATCTGAAAGATGAAGTAGCTACTATCAAAACAAATATGGAATGTGGGTTACGATTAGAAGATACAAATATTAGACTGAATCCAGGTGATAAAATAGTGTGTTACACATTGCGGGAAGAACAACAAAAAATTGATTGGGAAACTGGTTTCTAAAATACGCTTATTCGGTTATTTCCATTATCAATTATGTTTTATGCGATATAATTGTGTATAGCCAACCGTTTCTAGACATCAATAAAATTTATTATTTTATTAAAATGATTGTGTACAAAATAATAAGAATATATTTTAATCATTTGATTTCCTAGACTCACCAAATTTATGTCACTAAATTAGTTTTTTTTAATTATTTTATATTACATGATGGTCGATTATAATATGTTGGGAATTAACATAGTCTGAGTTTGAACATGAATTTGTTAAGGAATAAAATATTTAAGTCACTTTTACCATAATATTTTCATTTTTATTTAAATATTAGTAAACTAAGTGAAACACAATTGTTAATTTTTATTTCCTATTATGTCATATATCACAAAGTTAACATATACAATTCAGAGGCTAATAGTCAAATCACAACTTTTCTCCATCAAAATATCAAAACATTTTAAGTTAGTGATTGATTTGAAATTTTCTCTGAAAAAGTGCCAATGATTAAAAATTAACACATAACTTTTAGAATTTTCTATTATTTTTCAAGTGGATAAAAGAGTAAACTGTAAATTTTACTGAAACATGTTATTAACATTTATACGTTGTAAGTTTATAATTTATAAAATAAATATATAAATATAATAAATGTCTGTAGTTTGCAACGAAAAATATGAATACATAATAGAAAATGGTTACCTTCACTGTAGACTATATAAATGTAAGTAAAATTTAAATTTTATTTTTGAATCAAATAAAAATTAACATAATATAATAATAAAAATAACTTTATTTTTGACTAATTTTTTTTTTTAAGAAACAAATATTAAAAATATATACTTTTAAATTAAAAATACTGTTTGTATTTCATTCTAAAATAATTATAAATTATTAACATTACTTTTTTAGATCAGGTAATACAAGCATTTACATGCATAAGAATTGTACAAATTATACAACATAAAAATGAATATCGGAAGTGTCCATATGTCATGGCCGGTAAAAAAATTAATTAAATTTTGCTCAGTATTATAACATTATTTTAAACGGCGTTATGGGTATGCAATTTAGCTACTTCTGCGTAGTCCAATGTTGAAACGCAATAGACGGATTACAGTAAATCAAATTCAACATGATGTAGTTGATAAATTAAAAATAAAATCAGAACAGTGGCACCGAACTAAATTTAAATTGGGCAGGCAAAATTAACTTTGGAGTACCCATCACCCACTACACATTTAATTAAATATGAATTACTTTATTAATCTTGATTACTATATTATATTATCTGGATATTAACATTTAATTGAAATTTATAGAAATTTAAGTTAATAAAACATTTTATAATTTAAATTTTCTTGTATATTACCTTGTATTTAGACGATCAAAACTTATAAATTTAACTCATTATAACTCCTTAAAACCTACCTGTTTGCTATCTCTTGTTTTACATACTTACCTAAATACCATAATTATTACAACTTATAATACGTTATAACGGCTAAATTGGTTATGTTGGTGTATTGGTCATAACTATTTGGTCCATCTATAGGTTATAAATTATTATATTAATTTCTAAAAACTTACCAACAAAAATGATATAACCTGAAATTAAAATATTTGTATAAATTAAGTATCGAACCGCCGACCACCACACACCTTAAAATAGGGTGGACGGCTGCCTCTCTTTAAATATAGGTTCGGCGCCACTGAGTCAGAAATTATATGTTGTGCTTTTTATCACATGGAAGGTTTCTAATTATCCTATCAAAAAATCAGTAAAATCCTGTACATATATAGGTGGATATATTTTTGATGTTTACATTGGACAATTGTCGACAATTTGGCGCGCAATCGACCGGTTTTGACGACATTTAAAATGTGTACACAGAAATGGTCGATGTTTGTGACAAAGCTCAAATAATCAATTTTTATCCCCGCGGTTACAACATTGGCGTTCGACATCGACGTGTCACGTGACGTGCGGTAGAGAGTTAATAACAATGAGAATTCGATTGATGTCTCTTAATAAGAGTGAAAAATGAAAATTTGCAATTTGCAATTAAAGCGGAATTTTTTTTATAAATTAATCAATTTACACTTATTTAATAGGTATATTATTAGTTTCTTCCTATAGAAAGAGACTTCTACAATAACACACTCGATCATTGTTGTTATTTTTTTTTTCACGTTTAAATTTATTATTTTCTAAATACTATCGTCAATGTCGTGTATACGGGCTGCGCGGCGTCGTTCGTTTGTCTGCGGTCCGACGCTGACAGGAGGATGTGTCGCGGTGGGCGGCTCGACTCCGATTGGCGGTCACCACCAAGGTGGCGTGCTGAGTCATAATTACGCGTGAAATACACTCACACGCACACACACTCACACGCACACACACACACGCACACACACACGTGCTGTTTACCTAATCTGTGACCTTTGAACGATACTCCTTATAGATTTAATAGATGAACATATAAAATGTATATTATACACGTAGACCGGAAGTGGTGTCGACGGCGGCGTCTTCTCTACAAACGACGGCGTATAATCTGTTTCACGAGACACAGCAGCTCGCAGTAACTCACTTACGGTTGTCCGCGGCCTATACGTCTTATCCGCATTATATATCTCGTCGGCCGCGCGCAACATGATCATGTCGCAGAAAATGTTATACTTGTACGGAGGAGGACCGTCGACCGCCGCAGGACAGTCGTCCACGCCGGCACCGTCACATTCGCTGCACTATCCGCCCCCGCATCACCATCACCATCACCACCAACAACAACAACAACAACAACAACAACAACAACAACAACAACAACAACAGCAACAACAACTCGGTGATGCGCCGCCGCAACACGTGCAACAGTACGGGACGGGCGCGGCGGATACCTCGTCGAAACGGGCCCATCAACACGGCGATCATCATCAGTTCCGAGATTTCGAGTACGCGAAACCGCCGTACTCATACATATCGTTGATCACAATGGCCATACAAAAGTCGCCGGACAAGATGCTCACGCTGTCCGAGATCTACGAATTCATCATGGGACAGTATCCGTTCTACCGGCAGAATCAACAGCGGTGGCAAAACTCCGTCAGGCACTCGCTGTCGTACAACGACTGTTTCGTTAAAGTGCCTCGGTCCGTGCACAAGCCGGGCAAGGGCTCGTTTTGGAAGCTTCACCCGGACTCCGGCAACATGTTCGTCGACGGCTGTTACCTGCGCCGGCAAAGGCGTTTCACGGACGACAAAAAACGCGTCGCCGCAGCCGACCCAAGGTACCAACAGCACCACCATTTTCTACAGCAGCGCCATCATCAACGGCACGACGACGGAAATCCTGCACCGTCGTCGGCATTCGAAGCGGCGACCTTTTCGCACCAATACCAACAACAACAACAACAACAACAACACCGTCACTCGATGCAACTGCACCAACAACAACACTTCGACGTCGCGCACGAGTTACACGGCAAATCGCATTTTCTACTTCATCATCACCGCGAGCTTGACGTCGCGGACGGCCCGTCGTCCGTGTTGGTTGACTTGTTGGCGCCTGCACACCATCTGCACCATCGCGAACAACACGGCTCGCCCGCGAACGTTTACGCCAACACCGCCGCGCCGCATTACAACCACCAACTGGAACAGCACGTCAGGTCGTCGGCGGCCATATCCTCCGCGGAAATCGTCGCCGACCGTTCGTTTTCCGTCACGCGCATGTTGCCGTCTCCGCGGAATACGGCCGCCGACAAACCGCCGTCAGCCGTCGCCGTCCCTCAACAGTGTCGCGGCACCATCATCGAGTACAACGATCGGTACCGTCCGTACAACCAACAGCAGTACCACGCCACCGCGGTGTCGGGCGCACCGCCACCACCTTCGTCGATGTCCGTGTCGCCAGCGTCGGCCGCCACCGCCGGATCATTGTCGCCAATGTAACAAACGCGTGGTCGATTTTGCACACATTTTGTCGAAGTGTAAAAATCGGAACGCTATACTTCGTCAATTCATGTTGTGAACTCTATATTTCTCATAGGCGCACTGTACTACACGTTCCATTTCACCGCTAATGATTCGCAATTTTCAGTTTATTATTATTACGTACATTTTTTGTATCACAAGAAATCAAAACGGGTTTAGGTTTTTTCATTTTGCAGTAACACACTTGTTGTTTGTTAAAAGACAGTTTTTTAAGCGATTTTTTACGAATTACCCACGTGTGTTTTATTAACTCGATTTATTCGAACCCGTCTCGATTTACTGGATTCTAAACGTGGAAAGAAGTATCCAAATCGTTAAATAACACTTAATTATATAAAAACATTTATTTTTTCAAAATTTTTTTTTTCGGAATAAAATGTCGTCAAATTTCTACAATCGATATTTGTTAAAATATTTTGTATCGATAAACTTGACGACTATAATACATTGTACTTAAAGTCGCTTTTAAGAAGAAATTTGTTTTGTTTTCTGGATAAATACTTTGAATATTTTTTCCTCGGCTTATAAACTAGTTTTTAATCTATATATTATGATAATTAAAGCGTGACCGCGACATACCCATATATTAAGTTCATTTTATTGTTTTTGTCTATTAGATCATTTATCATATATATATATATATACGAATATGAGAAAATAGACTCGATTATTTATATATTTGAATATTATTTTATTATAAATTATTATTATTTATTATATTTTATTTATCGATTGTGGACTCAACCAACGTTCTTGCAAGTACAGATTTATATATATTACCTATTATACTATATATTTAATATTCGCGTATTTTATTAATCATATTAAAAACAAACGTGTTTTGAATGAATTGCGTATGTTTTTATATGTTACTCAAGTACCATAATTATGTAAGTTCTGCTCAGGTTGTGTGTAAGGAAAAGCATCCTATTCGAAAATCCTTCCTTGTTGATATTTACACGTTTGATATTTTTCGTCGAAATATTACCGAAGTAAGTTTTACAATAATGTTTCAACGAATAGGGGCGTTCAACTCATATAGATTATATTCCAAATATTTCAAAAATGTTTTTAGAGTAAATAAATGATCGAATTTTGGTTCTTTTGGAAGTATACATAAAAAAAACAAAATTGTAAACATTTGATATATCGATTATTTCTTGATTTGTTTTCAAACAAGTAAAAAAAAAATTTAATTAACTAAATTATTTCTGGAGAAATATTGTTAAAATATTCCAAAAAGCTTCAAGTTCGATTAATTATAAACATAAAAACTGATAATTATTGACAATTTTAAAACATTTACCCGAAATTGATCGAATTATTACATATACGTACAATATTGAAATCATAACTGAACACTATTCGGAGTATTCCTCATTATTATATTAGAATTAAAGCGAAAAAAAAATTAACTTGAATTTTGTGAAAAATTATCGTATGTGTGAATAATTTTAATTAGTTTTCAATATTTTTTTCATTGTGTTTACGATAAAACTACCGTGGGAAAATCCCAAAAAACGTATCAGATAAAGTACCAACTGTAGAAGGATCAAATTTGTTCTAAAAAATGTGTGTAAAAATTGCGTTATGTTTATATATATTACGCGAGCGCAAATAACACTCGTGTGAGTAGTTGAAAATTCGTTATTTTAACAATTACTGTTTGTTAATTTGTTTGTTCTTTAATGAACCCTGAAAGATACAAAGATATTTAAAACACTAAAATTTCACCAGAGATAAATGTTCATTTTTAAGAAACTCATAATTTTTTTTTTTAACAATTAAAGATATTGTACAAACGATAACATTATTTCATAGACAAGTTTGTACGTAATTTATTTAATGTGAAAATTTGGTCTCTTAGTACACGACTGTAGCCTTCAGTGTTTAAGAACGAAGCGGTTATTGTATACATTTAAATTTGTAAACATTTGTTGTATTTCTAGTACACCAAGAATATATCATCGACCTTTGGTCGGATGACTCAAAAGACGCCTCAGTATATGATTCGATTATACAGTACCACTATCTTGACAACGCGGGGTGTTATAATAGACGTGTGACGTCCGACGGGTAAATATGAAACAATAGCCTTTTTTGTTCGTGTTTTATTTTACAGGAAACTGTCAATATCCGGAATGATATAGTGAACAGCTCTTCACGATTGAAAACGTATTTTTCGGTCAATGCGAATCGCGATAACTCAAAACAACACAATTACTATAATAAATGTACTATAGCTAAGACACGTACCTATGTATACTTAAATCAATAAATCATATTGACCTTCGCTCTGTAACCTCTCGACCATTCGATATACATATATACATACATACATACATATATATATATATATATACATGTTTATAAATAAGTATATTGCTACATTTATGGTAAATAAAATTATTGGCGTTGAAGTGAGATTTGGACTATTTGGACCACAGCCCATTTCTGTGAGAACGTATAAGAATGACAGCGTCACAGAAAAAATCGTGCTCAGTTTATTTTGGTCGCAAGAATTATTTTTCAAAGTCCTTTGAATTAAACGTATTGTTATATTCTTATTCGGGCAAAATATATGATTGAAGTACGACATTGGAATCTATTAGCTTACAACCCAATACGTGCCGTTTAAAATTGTACTGTTTATTTGTCTGTGAACACATTATGGTTAGAATTGTGGCTCTTATCGTTCCTATACCCATTTCCCAATAGATATATTTTACACATTATATTGCTCTATACGATATTAAATCTTTAGAGAAAACTGCAAAATATTACGGTAAAATTATAAACAGATTAACATTTTTTACAAAATGAAATTGGGATTTTTTAAGTTTTTTTTCGGAGAGAAAAAATAATTATTTGTTAGAAAGAAGTTTTTTCAATTAAATTGATTTATCAGTTACTACGCGAATTTCAAAAAGTTAGACAAGGTAATTATGAATGCATCGCACGTTAGAAATAATGCAACCGAAAGTATGGGAATTCGAAAATTCAAAAACGGCAGTACAGATCTACGTTCTCAAACAGTAAATTTACAATTTCATACTTTGTTATATGTAGAGATATAAATCAATTGCAATTATAGACGAAGATTTATATGAACGCGAATGATTTTTTTCTCTATTATAAATTGAATACGGGTCTTCATTAAAACACAGCAACAAGATAATATTGTCCACTTTACATTTTATGTTAAAAATGTTAAAAATAAAATAACACAATTGGTATATTCTAATTCGTAACTCGAATATGATACACATATATTGAAAAAATCATACAAATTTATCATGAAAGGTCTTAAAAGTAATTTAAAAAAAATTCCTCTATATTTATTTCATACTTTTCATGCGAAGCTCAGATGTTAAATGCCATGCGTATAAAATCAAATCACTAATTATGACAGCGAAAATGAAGAGAGTCATAAACGATTTTTAAAATATTAAAATTATTATTGGTAACCTTATCCACTAGCTTATTCAGGGACACTTATAGGTGAAAAGAGCATTAAGTATATAATTAATACTATATACTGGCCGACTCCGTATAGTTTGGGGGAGAAGGAGAAGTAGGAGATGTGACATTGGAAATTTTTACGATTCGTAAAACCGCCCGAACTATTCTATAAAAGACATATACAACTAATATGATTCTATAAATATTTACATAGAATAATTAAAATTGCACCAGTCAAAGTCTTATTATAGTTTTGTCAAAGCGAGTGGAAACATATTAAGGAAATATCTTCGTGTGTATAATAATATAATAGTATATAGTATAGAGACTTTTTTTTAAAACTTAGAGGCATACAGTCGTTAAATATGTTGCCGCTGATGGTGAAATACATTAAATATGATTAAATCTTTTCGTTTGTATTGACATTTGTTTGGAAAAAAATAGCAGCTATGTATTACAATAAGCAGTACTGGCGAAGGAAAATCAATGAGGAAAGTGATACATATGTACCTCTCGTCAAATAAAAATGTCAAGTTAGATAGGACTGATAACGTATGGGTTCCGACTATCGCGACGAGACAATCGGCGACGGATGCTGACGGTACTGACGCTGTTGTCGCGATTACAAATATTGAATCTAACACGACTGAGGTATATATTATGTTATAGGAATTCAAATTAATATTATTAAATCAAACAGGATCGAAATCCGAAAATCAACTCGAGTTCTCTGTGTGTTTAATGCAAACACAATATATAAAATAATATTGATAATATTTTCGACAATCCGGCGACAAGAAAAAATTGTGTCGTAAACGTAGCTTAAAACAAATATTAAATGAGCAAAATCCATGTACATTTGATATTATATTTAAGCTGTATATAATATATTATACGAGGTATTGAAACGTGCGTGTACACGTTAATATTAAATTATTTCAATAGGCGTTCGAGCTAAATAATCGTCATTTATATTTATGTCAACAGGAAATAAACATAAGCGTCCGGTCGATTTTAAATAAGATCACTCTAGAAAATGTAGACGAATTGATTAAAAGCATTATGAAATTGCCGATCAATTATGATTGAACGTATGGAGAACGCCATGAACTTGGTTTTTGAAAGAGTAATATATTATATTATTATTAGGACAAAAAAATATGATTTCATTGTCGATTTAAACAAAACGATTTACTTAACAGTTGTAAGTTGTATATATTTGACAAAGGCACTGAAATTAAATCAAATATACTATTGTATGCATATACTTAACATAAAGAAACGTATTATCATACATTATCAATACATTATTATCTTATGTATTTATTAAATCTAATGACTTTAGTAAAATGTAAAATTTATCAATTTATTATTTTATTTTCTAAGTGTATGTAATTGGCGACAAAATATTTAGTTAACATTTATAATGTTTGAATCTTATATATTTTCAAAAGTTAAATTCGTTTTTCATAAAAGTTTACCTCAGACAGATAACACGAAATGTGTAAATGCATTTTGAGTGGTTAAGTATACTTTGCATGGATGGTCGAGTCACTCATTACGTTCTTTGATGCCTTTACTAATTATGCTTTATATGAGCGACACTTTTTCATCAATATTGTCCTTTCTCCTATTTGTTTTATATCATTATATAAAATTAATTATCATTGTATTATATATAATGGCATTTTGTTCTCCGAAACATTTGTTTATATTTTGTCTATCACTTTATCTATTTGTTCTGCGTATGACTTCAACATCGAGTACTTAATCGAATATTTTATTATCCATATAGGATCGACATGGTTCTGGAGAAATGGAACGATTATTTGATGGATTATCCTAATTTTTTCTCCTACGTCGCCGCCATCGTCGGTGAGTAAAATATTTTTTTTATCCTTATAACTAAAACTACCTTATATTTTAGCTCTGTTATTGATTTCCAAGACGGCTAATTTTGATTTCTACAATTTAAAATTCACTTGCTTGTCCATACGCCGAAGTAACAATTCTAGTGAGTTTTTCGTTGAAGTTTTGAAGACGATTATTCGTTTCGAAGGCATTCAGAACGTTCAAAATGATGCAGGAGATGTAAGTTATTGTTATTGTTTACAAGTAGATTAAAACATTTTCCGTGTCGATTTAAAACGATTTAAAAATACAACTTTTCTTTTATCGGTAATTTCGAAATGAATTGATCCTTTTTATGGCAATTATTGTGTTTTGTGACCATTTTTCAAATTAAATTTACGAGTTTATATAATAGAAATAAAACTTTCGAAATCAACATCATAATATTTTTACTTTTTTCTTAGTTAATTTTTTTAGCACATTAAATTAAAAACGGTTAAATCGTCGTTATTTTTATTGATTTATAATAATGTGTTTATATTATACTACATGTTGTGTAAATAACAAAATGTATAGTAGGTAGGGTTTGTTTTGCAATCAAAATATTGATTTATATAATTGTTGTTGTATTATAAAATATAAATATTTTTCTACTGTACAATATTAATAATGATTTTTATATATAGGACTTCGGTGGTACTTTACGGGCGTATAATATGTGGAGAGAGCAGACAAAATACGTGCCGCTCGGCGTGTTTATGCCCGACAATGAGCTAAATAAGTTTTTCACAAACGACGTAAGTTAGACACTTAAACCAACGCAGAGATTTAAGAGTATTATTATTATTATGAATCTAAAAATCAACACGTGTATTACATGTAATATCAAATCATAATACTATCGTGGTATTCGAAAAACGATTTTAAACGTCACTAGTTATAATCAAAGGCGCAATTTAACCTTACAATTTTAGGAGCGCTAAATTTGTGGCTATCATAAAGATATTATAAAAATATCATAAATATCATCGCTTTAAAACTGTTATTGTCATCAAACATTTGACTGTTAGACAAATTTAATCGCCTTTTTAGATAATATAATATTATGTTTCTTATTATTATTTTAATATTTAGAACTCGAAATTATTTTAATGAGAAACAATTTTATTAGCGTGGTAGATCTTGTAATACATTTTTTTTTTTTTTTAATCTACTATTATTTGATTTATAGTACGACGTGTATAAGCTCAATTTTTGATGGTAGTTAAAAGTTTTCTTATTTGAAAATGAATTAAATTATTGAAACTTCTAGGTTGTAAAAACTGAAAGTGATAATTCTATATATTGTGGCCGATTTGCTTGTGTACAAATTGTTAAAAAAATTGGCGACAATGATCTCCTAATTCTTGCCTCTTGTCTGTTATCCAATTCTAACAGAATTCGAAAAAAAGAAAGAATAACTGGGATCTCGTTGATAGTAATGTATAATATAACGATTAGGATTGTTGTTTTTTTCAGAAATAGAATCAAGATTGTTGCGCGAACTCTGTCGGATTTAGGCTATAAGTTCGGATTCGATTGACTCTCGTGGAGAGATTCAGCGGAAGAAGTCTCCTTCGAAGAAAATCAACTAACGTGAATACGGAGATGTGTTCTCTATTTTATTTGGAGTTAGATTCTGTGGTGATGCAGTACAGTTATCAGAGTTCATCAGAGAATTATGTTGTATGTAATTTATAATATGCATGTATGCTGCAGTTGCACTTGTTACATTCGTTGTAATATATACATGTACAGTTGTATGCGTTTTTTGTCCCATTTATCATTTAAAAATAAAATGTATTCATTTGTTTTGTTTAATGTATAATAAAAGGGGTATATAATTTTGAAAAGAATTTATAAATAATCTTAAACTAATTATTAATAATGAACAAAACAAATTACCGAAGTAAAATTTGTTTTGCAACTTGATGCAGATAATTGCCAAGGCAAGTGACAAAAAAATTACCCTGTTATTTATATGCTTACGTGAATATGAAAAAAAAGTAATATTAATTCGTTTCGAAAACGAGAGTTGTCCCTTTTAGTTTGTCTATTGTCAACTCGTCGAATCTCGTTGAATATTCCTTGGACATGCGGTTTTTCCAGTCTCCCACTATTCCTTTCCTGATGAACGTTTCGTCGGGACCTCTCTCGTTCGCCGGCGATTTTTTCATCTGCTGCACTAGATTATTTTCGCGGTTGTAAGCGGTATTGTGTTTCATATTATTGAAGTCTAAATGATCACGGAGCGCAGCCATCTGTATCTCCGTCAGGTCCTTGTCAAGGAAAGCCGAGACTTTTCGTATCGTTCCTTTCATGTCCTAAACAATGGATAATATATATGATAAAACTACTATTTAAATCTAATAAAGCTTCTCCTCCGATTTCTCATTTTAGAGAAATTAACCGATAAAAACGGAAAATGTGTAGAAAATCGATCTAAAATAGAACTATTTAAAATACGAGTAGATGACGAATTCAAATCTCGAAAACTAATCAAAAGCTTAAATTTATATTACATTATAGTTCAATTCAGATAACTCGTTGAAGTACTTAGGTTCCAAAAAAAAATCTGAATATCTGATGGGAAGTAACTGCATAAACTAGAATTGTTTTACGAATACACGACGTTTTGACTAATACTAATTTATTGTTAAGAAAATATGAGATATCAAACCTTTTTCATGTCCTCGTATTTCAAGAACAACAGGTTTTGTTCGTCCTTTTGCTGCCAATACCCCATGACGTGGTCCCAAATAGAACCGATGCACACTTTTCCGTGGACGAACAGATCACAAAACTCATCGAATGTGCAGCGCATACCGTGAAACAATTTACAAAAGTGATAAAATGACACGCACACATCCTTGGGATTTCGCGTCACGTAGATGATTTTCGGTTTCACCGTCTTCACGCGCTTGGGTAACAACAGGAACGGCAGGTGTGTCTTTATGATCCTGGGAGACGCCATATTGTCAAGTTGATCTACCGAAGTCTCCCCGACTTCTTGGACGTTCACGTGGTTCGTGCGAATGGCCGTCATTCTGTATGTGTGCAGTGAGAGAATATTTCATCTCAGTATTGGTTAGGCAATCATAACAAAAATTATGCAGCGAAACCATTTTCCAAAAATTATTGGCTAATTGTATGACGTATTTTAATTATATGTGGAAAAATGGAATTATCATTGTGAACTTTTGAAAGCTCTTTGTTGGGAACACATATTAGACATGAGCTGACCTTCAAGAAAATATAAAATATTTATTTAAAAACAAAAATAATTATTCAGAATGGAATCTAGACGAAGACAAAAAATTAAAACACAAGAGTGGAAAATCAGGTCGAATGTCGAGGAATAAGATAATATGAAGTATTTAAAATGTTAGAAAAAAAATTTCAATAAAAAAATTCTCATCTATCATTGAATATTTTATCATTAGTGCTATTCTTAGAATAATACATGGAAATAAACACATCAATAAGAATACTATTTGTTTATACTAACGTTTTATGCAAAGTTGAAAAAATGTTTTTTCGTAAGACCCATTAAATTTATAACTATACTTTCAAATATGTTATATGTATAGAGTTTCATTAATTTATTTTGGAAAATGAATTAACCTTATTAAACGCCATAAATTATTTAAAGTTATACGAAAACTGAGAGGCATACAAGAAGAATTATGAAAATCAAAATTATAATTGATCAAACTGCATAATTCATATCATACAACTATATATATACTTAATACACACACACATTAATAAAACTGGGGAAAAGCAAATTTACCAAATTTTATTTATTTATTTATTTTTGATTTAACAAAATGTATTACATTTAGTTAAATGTTGTCTTAAAATATTAACGGATTCGAATATTATCCAGTAAACTCGTGGATTTCGAAAGGTAAAAATATATAAATATTCTATACAATATATACGATCCTTACTCTATAATTGAAAATCGTTGTGCCGGCGTTGTGCTCTTAGATTTTACGAAGTCCAAATCGTTGAGGATACACCAAACCATTTCTGTAGTCCAATTACTTCCTGTGATAGTTTGACAATTATTGTTATTGTTATTTCATATATTTTAGTAATAGGAGTAATGTGATGTGTCAAAAAATGAATATTAACAACGCTTCTCATTTGTATTAGATGGTAACACAACGCAATCATAACAATATAAAATTGGAAACAATAGGTAACATTACGGAAGCTAAATTAAATATGATGGAAAGAGTGCTACGAACATAAAAAGCAGCAAACAAAGAAAATATTTTATACAAAAAACAGTCTATTTATCACAAATTCAAAAAACGTTGATATCGAGAAAATGTTTAGGCGCTTTCAAATTTACGATCATGCGTCTTAAGATATATTTCGAAGACAAAAAATTGAAAATTTCGCACCAAGTTTACAACACCAAAAATGTTAGAATTACGCCATACTACAGGACTCGCAAGTACGCAAACATACAACATAATAAATCATATAATATCATTACCCGTTCTCGCGTAAGATGCGATCCACACGTCATCGGACCTAACCTCTGTGTTGAAAATTCTTTGACCAAAATCTCGGTATCTGGGCGCAACTATGTACTTGCCCGGGTTGACTTCGATAAAGGGTCTTTTCTACCGTAATAATCTTCCAATTTCTTGGCGAATTTCTCTTCGATTTGTTCGTATTTGATGATGTTCATATTTTGACGTTTTATTTGTATTATCAATTAAATAATAATAGAACAATGTTCAAATGAAAAATAACATCTATCCCGACAACAAGTCAAGTTCATCTGAGTTATCCCACTTAGTCTTCCAAGTATATTAAATCGACTTGAGATAATAAGTTATTAAATATAGGTATTAACAGAGAACGCCACACTCGTGTTTGTGTCTACGTCTATCTAACGAATCACAATATGTATAGCAAAATCATACTACGCAGTTCTTAAATGCTGTGGTGTTTGGATAGTATTTAAACGACTATTACTAGTTTTCTACGCAAGAACTATATCATCTGTGCTTTGTCGTCTGGGATTTTTTCCCCTCAATATTATTGTTTTGCTATTCGTAATTTTAAAATTATGTCGATAAAAAAACCACTGCACAAATAATGTTTTTATCTTCAATATATATATATATACATATTTATGTAGTAAGTGTTGTTAACTTTGAATTCAATTCTAATAAACACCGAAAAAATTTAAGTACCGTGTAGTGTAATTTCACTATGTGCTTATATTACTTGTCAGTGATAGACAGAGACAATAAATGCAGATGTTGTGGTCGTCTCTCCTTATATTTCAAGTATACGGATTACACGAGAAGTTATACAGGAGCTTAACGGTTGATTATGTAATCATATTATTACATAACCACATGAATATTATATATTAATTTATATACATATAACATATTATTGTACGTTTTATCATTATAATTATGCGGTTTTTATCGGTTTCAAATAGAAGAATACCTTTTATCTATAGACAAATATTTAAAATACATGGGTCCCATCTTATTGTAAACCATAAATAATAGCTTCTATATTATATAAGTCGTAGATACAAGGCCGGGAAAAATTGAAAAGTTATGAGTTTTTTATTAACTTATATTTTTCTTTTATAACTGCACGTTAATATAATAATAATATATAAGTTAAGTTAAAATTTACTCACATATATTTATATTGTGAACTTTAAAAGTTAAATATTAACTTTGAAACATTTTTATTTAACTTACTTAAAAGTTTAAATTTTCTAATTAGCAATAAAAATAAATAGCGTGAAAACCTTGAAAACATTTCTTAAAAATTTACACATTTTTGTGTAACTTTTATTACAAATATTAAAAGACAAGTTATTTAAAATTGTTGTAAATGAAAATGCAACATAAACTATTATATTATACAGAGTGTGTCTGAAATGAGTTTCACTCATTAGTTGGTTATATTCTGTAGAGTGAAAAAATAGGGAAATTTTTTTCGGTTTTTTGTTTTTAATTTCCAATATTTTAAACGTAACCTATTTACTCGTTAAATAGTACTTAAAACAAAAAATAACCTATAACACGTAATTATTTACAAAATTCTACTCTAAAATGATGTGTAACATCAATGTGTTATTGTAACGAAATTAGACATGTACGAAAAATAATTGAAATTGCAATTATAATAAATAAATTGCAATTTTCGCGAAAACTATTTCTACGATTTTCCCATCAGATCATGTTTATTATTTGTAATTTTGATCTAAGATTTCAGCCGTCGCGGGATCATCAAGGTCGATTTTTCCTGTGATGACGCTAATCATCGCCGGCCGCCGCACCACGGAACATATGCGGTCTGCGGTCTCACCACCGACGATAACAGTGATAACAGCAATCCGCCCGTCGTCTTATCGTCGTGAAAAACAAAACAACATGTTCACCCGTCGAGACGTTGTCGACGACTTATTGTGACCGAACAACATTTTGGATACGACTCCTTTTATATTATTTTACTAGAGCTTATTCTTTTTTATCGCTCGCTTTTGTACCGGCGATGGTCGATTACGCAGAATTCGACTTTCCGGAAGAGCTGTGTTGTACGCCCAGTCCGTTGATCGCGATCGCCGGATTGGACACGATCAACAACGCCATCCACAGGTCCATCTGGAACGCGTTCCACAGCCCCGTTGGCCGCGACAGCCGCGCTGTGTTGAATTTCTTTCACCTCACCTCTGAGTACAGGTTTCCGGCCCTCAGCGAAAAGGTACGTTAAAGTGTAAACCTCCAACAACAACACTATTCCGTTCATTTGTTTATTTCCGCTGCAAAGTGTCCCCTTTAGTATGCCGCGGCCTTTTACAATTTTACCTAAATTGTATCTATTTATTATTATAACTTTAAATAAATATTTCATACAATTATAATCTGTACATCATACAAAACATACAAACCGATCAAATATTTTATCGAGTTTCAATGTTCGAGGTTGCTTTGTTCAAAATGAAATTACTAATTTATATATATTGATGACACCAAAAATTAACTATAAGTTTAGTAACTGTTCTACCTATATGAACACATGTATTTTTAAATAGACGTTGTAATACAGATAAAGTAATAAAAATAATATCAATAGAAAAACACAAAAATGTCTTAACGTCTATAAAATGAATATTGTTGAAATTTTGAAAACATGATTTTTCTTAACAAATTTTAATTTTTACATAGGAATTTTGGAATATTTTTGTTGACATGGCTAAAAGATTTGGTCATTATTAGTATTAAATTGCACATTAAATTTGTAAATCATTAGTAGACTGTATACTTAAAGACTAACCATATATTTTTATTTTATTTTTCAGCGTGTGATGCCTTACATTCCAAAGGGTATACTGAAAAGAAATTGGCTCGAAAAACACATTCGCTATGATCCTGCCGTTGTGGTCATTTTCTATGATTGTGATTGGGACGATGAATCGTGGAACGAAAAGATTAGCGAGTGTTCATCCAGAGTGCAATCGATCAGGTTATTATTGTTGTTATTATTAATACATTTTTTTAATCATAACATAAAACAACAAATCAGTATTATTTTTTTATGTTTTAGTTTTAATATTTTTGGTATTTGATTGTTCATAATTTGTGTTATACTTTCAAAAAATTCACAGGTTATCTTTGGAAGGAAGAAAATCTAGAATTGTTGTGGTTTTGATACAGAAACAAATGCCGGTTCCAGCGGTGGATGACACTGTCACTACAGAGAGGGCTGCATCACTATGTGAAGCATGTACTTTAAATCCAAAAGCGTTATTCATACTTCCAGTAGTGGACAATATCCACGGCTATGCTATAAGGTAACACAGACGCAATGTTTTCAAAGTAGTACACATTACTAATTATAAATAATTGATATTTATACGACTTAGACTGGAAAATGCGTTCTACGATTTGGCACAGAATTATTACCAACAGCAAATCAGGGCTGTGAAATCAAAATTAGAAAACTTAAACAAAACTAGTCATCAATATCTGATCGTTCGGTACACGTTCAAAATTGGATTTTACAATGAGCTCAAACAAGACCATCATAACGCCCACAAGTGAGTGCTGTGACTATGTTATGTATTTGAATTTCTTCAAATATTTGTTTTTATTTTCATATTTTTAATGTCTCGAATGTTGTTTGCATTTAGGCACTATCATCAGTGTTATATGTCTTTATTAGAAATACGCACCTTTGACACAAACTTGTATGAAGTGAAAGTCGTAGCAGCGTATATTGTGTACAAAATAAGCCGATTGTTGTTTGCAATGAAGAGAGCTCGGGACGCACTGACACAGTTCAATTCCCATGTGAACGTGTTCAAATCGATGATTGGACCTCCTGAATTAGTGTTTGAACACTATGCATGGTTGTCGAAACAGTGAGTTATAACAACAAGGTTTTGTGTTTTGCATCTCAAAATTATATTAATTATAAAAAATTATTTACTAAACAGATTTTCCATGTTTGCATCGTTATTTGATGAAACTACAGCCGAAAGTTACACTGCTACTCAGGTATTAAACCCAGGATTTTTCTTCAAAGAAGCTGCAGATTATGCCAAAAAAAGAAAAATTAGTGCTTATAATGTTTGCCAGGTAATTAAATTCTAAGAGTATATGTAATAATTTTTATTTTTGTTTCGTTATTTAAAGCAAAACTTCATCTTTTTGTAAACGTTTTTGAACTTTAAAGTGCCAACAATTCTGCTTACATTTTGTTTTAAAGTTAAATTGTATAAGCACATAATATTTTTATTTTTGAATATTTATCTTTATATTAGAACATAAATGTTTACCCGTTGAGCAATCCATTAAATGGATGGAAAAATGTAGAATTCTACGGTCAAAGACCATGGCGAATGTTAAAAAATCTCAATAACACAGATTATGACACTATCGAAGCAGACAGCGTTCAAGCGTTACAGTTTTTCGAAAACACCCAAATCGATCATTCGGTATGTGTACAATTTTAAATATATACAGAAATGACAATCACATTATATATTCACGAATACGTTTGAAAAATATTATTTATTTTTTATTTTTTATATAGAAATTGATCATTGGTCTTTTAGGAAATGCAATGAAACAGTTCAAAAATTACAAGTGTCCTAGAATGAGAAATTTATTGGGTAAAATATGTTCCTACCTGATGGATTTTATAATATGATTTTTATTTTAAACTTTTTCTTACTTTTTTTTAGCTGTACAGATGGCTGACGAGTATTATAACGCAAAGGATTATAGTAAAGCTCTAACGTAAGTATAATATTTGATTAATATATACATAAATTAAATTATACATTTTACACAAATTAGATTATGGAGTCACATGTTGTGGGATTATCGAGATGAAGGCTGGAATGAAATAGCCCACGACTTGGTAAAAAAATGTCTAAAGTGTGCTTATTTGACAGCAAGCGTGCAAAATTACGTAGAATTGAATTTAGAAGCTCTGAAATATTACAAAAACTCTGATCTCCAAAAAACCTTAAACAACATTGGTTTAGTCATACAAGTGATTATATTTTTGTTGACATAATAACAGACAGTTAAGATATGTATTTATCAAAATATGGTGTTTAGAGACAAATTCCAGAACCCGAAAACAAACTCGATGAATACGAGAAAAGCATTGCCGAAGAAGCATGGCGAAAATGTGATACGTTGAGATCTAAATCCATTTTAGAAGTTGATATGTCGGTGACAAATTCTACAGTCGATACTAAAGTTGTTCTGAAAGATGTTTCGTGTGATGGCATTGAAATTGATATATATTTAAAGTAAATATTTATTTTGTGTAATGTAAACGAAATCTAAAAAAATTTTTACCTTTTCCAGAGCGAATTTTCCTATACAGGTACAGTTTTCAAAACTTACAGCTTATGTGACGTGTATTGACAATGCGTACAATGTTATGGTTTGCACAGACAGCAATAAACTCGTTTACAGAGAGTCAAAAACTCATAAGTATACTTGCAAATTTACTCCCTCCCCAAATGACGTTGGAAAAGAAATCACTGTGAGTATATAGCACTACAATGTAATAGTTATTGAATTAAAGAATATTGTTTGTTTTTTCTAGGTCAGTTCAATTCAACTTCAATTAGGAAACGAATCGGATTTTCCAATTATGCTGAAATTCTATTGTTCAACTAAGAAAACTAGAAATTTTGAAAGAGAGATGAATAATTTTAGGTATATACAGTGCGTTTTACTTAAGAGGTATCACAAAATATTGCTGTTAGATGATCTACCTGTTGAATTTGTATTTTGGAGGGCACTTAAGTATACATTTTAGGCCAATTTTCAAAATGTTAACCATTTTAAATGGTCGTGATTGTAATTATATTATTTGAAAATTATTAACATTTTGAATGTTAGCTCAAAATGTGTAAATAATTTTTTATGCTTCTTTGCTGTCCTCAAAATCCTATTTCAATTTGCGATCATCCGGATGAAATATTTTATATTACCTTTTACATGAAACACATTAGGAATTTTTATATAAAGTGAACATTATTTAACTCTAAACTGTTGTTTCTACCCATGACCTGCTGTTTTTGTTTAGTTTGTCCAAAACTTGTGATGACGAATTCAATCAAATCAAACAAATTACATCGACTATACTAAAACCCAGAAGTTCAAGGCTCGGCATGGAAATTAAACACGAGAATCCGGCACTATTATTAGAATGGTATAAAGTGTCTATACACTTGACCAATCTAGAAGATCGACCTGTCAGTGACGTCTGTTTGAATTTGTCACTCGACCGTAACAATAGTGAAAAAGTCGAACTTTCAAGTGAGTGTATGAGAATTTATGAGAATTATCAGAAGTATCTCAAATATTATCATGACATCATAAGAAAATTCATTGATTTAAAATTTACAGCCGAAATATGTGAGGACACGAATAAAAATGTGTTATCATTGCCGGTAGATTTCAAATTAGATGGTATGTTTGTTGGAGACCAGAAAAATCAATTGTTCTACATTCGGTCTTCAAGTTTAGACACGCGTTATTTTCGACTCATGGTCAGCCTAGCAAACTATTTTGTATTTTTTTTTAAAACCATTTCATTTACCATTGTTTCCAGATAAGTTATTTTATAGAAGATAACAACGGAACGAAAATCGCTTGCGTGAAAGACATTGAAATTGTCATTGATGTAGTCATCGTATTTGACATATCGGTTACTTACATGTCTTCTAGGTTCGAACCCATCTCCAAGGTATACGTTGGCGAACCTTTAATACTAGTACCGAACATAAAATGTCTTTCACCGTGGCCAATACTTGTTGAAAACACGACTTTCCAATTGGTAAAAAAAGAAAATTATTCAAACAATCTGAAATTAATGCTTTTTAATTTGTATTTTAGGCACAACATGTCAAAGAGTCTTCTGGTGGTTATCAATCAGTCTTAAATGGAGTGGTTCTAGAGTACGATGAAAGCGCCTCAGAAATAATATGTATCACACCTTCTGAACTTAGTGAAAACACTTTAGGATGTTTTACTGTTAATTGGAAAAGGTTGACACAGTAAATGTTTAAAAATTAACTCTTTTGCGATTCATGTTACACATTTTGTTTCTTAATATTTCAGAACTAATGTGAACAGCAAATGTAAGAGTGGTTTTACCAGTTTAGAATTACCCAAAATAGTTATCGAAAAGTCTTCATTTTTGGTCAGTGAATAATAACAGTATATTATTGTATTACTTTTGCAATTGGTAGAAAGTCAACGAGATTGACTTAATTTTCAGGTGGACATGGAAATACCTGCTCATGGATGGTTGCACACCCCAATGAGCATTGTGTACTTCTTGCACAACAACTCTGAATCTCTGCTCACATTAGATATATCAATGGAAGCAAACGAAGCATTCATGATGGCTGGGCACAAAGAAGTATGTTTACAAAATTTTCCATAAAATTTACCTTTGTATGCAAGTACAATTTAATGATTAAGTGTTAAACATTTGTCATGTTAAAATGGTTTTTTAGTTAAACGTCACAGTATTACCAGAAAGTACGTATAAGTTACACTACAATCTTTATCCGCTCGTTGTTGGTGTGTCGACATTACCAAAAATGCGCATTGGATGTACATCTGAACCAAACGATTTCAAAAATATACTAAATGATGTGTTAGTCAGATCTTTACAAACTCAAATATATATTATGGTGAGTATTAAACTGATGTATACTTACTAAACATTTATACATTTAGGGTTTTTATTTATACCAGTGTATTTCAGATTTTTCAATTTTACAATTTTAGGGTCATATTTTGATTATTTAATTGCATATTTTAGTGATTTCGATTTATTTCATGAAACATTTATTTTTCAACTAATTTCGTGCAAAAAATGTTTAAAAATTGTCTACTAAAGTTTATAGACCACTTAAAAAGTAAAAAGAAGAAATACTTTTTCTATGCATTGTTGTTCGCTTATATTTTTTACCTTTGGTGTTTGTATTTTCTTTTTCACTTTATACCTGGTGATGACTTTTAGTCGAAACCGGTAATATATTTTTTTATTTCATATATAATACTCATTGGCTTTAATTTTATATATATAGATATGTATTTATTTATACATAAAAGAAATTGTTTTTATTTTTATTAATAACGAGTATTAATTTATAGTTTTTTTACTTATTTTTCTTTTTATTATCATATTAATGAATATAAAGTAAATGTTTAAAAATTGAATATTTTAATATATGATTTGAACTTTGTATTATGCTAATAATAATAATAATAATAAAATGCATTTGCTACAGATTCACAACCATTAAATAAATAATAATTATGAAAGAACATAAACAAAAAATGTAATATTGTTACCTCACATTTACTAATTTTCAGCCCAAACACGTATCAACAACGAATATTACAGAAGTTTGATATGAAATTTAAATATTTTTTAGTTTTTTGTTTTATTATTATTTTCATTTTTTTTTGCACTCAAACATCAGTTTTCTTTTTTGTTATGGTTGATTAGTCACATTTTTATTTATTTAAACCTGTAATTATTTATTTATTTATTATAATATGTAATCTGTTTTTTTTTAAAGTTATACTGTTAAAAAAATATAAATATTTTATTTATTGTATTTCATATGTATTAATTTCATTTTTATAATAATGATAATTTATTGTTTATTATGTTATGCAAATTAATATGTATTGACATTATTTTTCAAAACTTGATTGGAAAAACAATTATTAAATATATAATTATGTAATTACTTTTTATTTTGTAAATAGCTCTTATTTTAGAAAACTATAATAGTGGCAATCAAATTAAAAAAATTAAGAATAGTATATCCTCATGGAAAATTATCAATCACTTAAAAAATGTTGAAACAAATATTCCAACATTTTATTTACCCTTAAAAAAACACCCAACTGGTTAAAAATAATGTTTTATATTTTGGAATAGACAATAACAACAATAGAAATTTTATACGATAATAAAACTAATATGCTCAAAATATTATGAAAAATTCAATAACTTTATAATATATACAAACATATGATATGTGTACGATTATAATGGAATCGACATGATATAAGTTTTACAATAAATAAAAACTAATCTTTACCAAATGATGAGCCTACTTCGGGTTGATCAATTCTCATCAAATTTTTGGCTATGCTTAAATAGGCAGTGTATTTTATTGTAGTCGGTTCTGTGTCGTAATGATAATGTCCGCCTGAACCGTGTTCGCTGAACAAATGGAAATGCTGTGGTCTCAAGTCCAAACCCTATAGAATAAAAACGGTATAAACATACAAAAAATGTATATTGTATTGAAAAATAATTACGGGATCATTAGAGACAAGATAGCCAACACCAACTAACGGTGTGGGCACTTCAAAAAAATTCAGCCAATTGTTTAAATCGGTTTCATTGTTCAATGGTGTTTTCGAAAAATCTGGCATAACATGAACTTTAACTTTTCCGTTATCTATTACAATCACTCCTCCCAAACCTAAAAACAAAAACAGAAATAAATATTTTCATACTTATTACTATATTAATAAGTGAAATTTTCAAAGCCAGTAGATAAATGACTCACCAACTGTTTTGTCACCATAATACTTTGCCAACGCCAATCTAATGGACGTCACAAAGTCTAACGGGCCTTTCCGAGTTTCGCACATTATTCTCAAAACCTGAAAACAAAAGATTAAAAGTTTTTAAAAAAAATTATTCTGAATAACTCATTAGGAATGAAATGGTAGTATATTCGACGTATTTATGCTCCTGATGGAAGTGTATTTAGAATTTAGTATTTAAAATACTATTAAATAGTAAATATTGAATATTAGTAAATATATTATATTTAATATATAAGTAAGTATATTCAGTAAACCTGTTATTTATTACAACAATTTAATTTTTTTTCAATATTAACTGCAAGTTTCTGTTAATCAAGTTATATTTGTATTTTTAGAAAAAATTGTATCATTTAACTATAATTTATACTAATTTTACTTTTTTTTTACCAGTTAATAGTAAATTTATATAGAATATGTATAATTATAATTATAATATATAATTTATATAGAATGTTTTGTATAATTACTAAAAAATTCCTAAAAATATTAATAAATAAAAGTTTCTACACATAATACTTGTATTCAATAATTAACATTGTGTTTTAAACACTTTATCAAATACTTGAGAACTAAAATATTCAAAAAAGTATTCAAACACTTTAAAATAGTGGGTACTCACCTCTCCTTTGAATCCATTGCTGATATAAAAATTGGCCAATAGCGCAAACCTCGTGTCGTTTGGAGGCAAATTTCCATGAACCTGACTGTTAATCTCAGGAACGACTTTGTAAATATGAGAACTATTATTGACGCGATTGCACACCGTAAATACGTTACCGATAAACTGAAAAATGAAAATATGGTGGTTACACTATTTTTATCTACCGTGGACATGGAGATAGTTCAAAAAATTGAGACGTCAAGTATAATTTTGTTGAACGCCATTCATATATGTAATACATAAAAATAATAAAATATGTTATATTTGTAGGTAAACAATCATTAGTATGTAAAACTAATCGAAATTTCAAAATCTGGTAACAAAAATGTCTACACAAATTTAAGTACATTATATACGATTTTGAATTTTTTTTTTAATATAAATTTTCAAAAATATTTTAATATTTTAAATTTAAATCACTAAAAATTCATATATATTGAAATGCATTTTTTCTAAATAAATGGGTTTTTATGCTTAATTATATGATGGAAACAATGTTTTTCTATAAGTAAGAAAGCAAGTTCGTCCACATTTTTCTTTTTACACCAAAAATTAAGCATAAAAACACCAATTAAAAAGAAAACGCGTAGGTCTTAAACTAAATTTATGTAATTACTTGTTTAAAATTCTCCGAACTGCGGCATTAGTTTTCTGCGGTTAGTTACTTACAATTTTATACTTAGTAAATTATAAAATGCGATGTTATCCCAATATATTCTCCGTATTGCTCATATAGATTCAATTGCAAGCGTACTACGAAATGTTTTACATGTTAATGACTTACTTCGCAGTTGACGCCAGCGTGAGGCCACGGACCGGCTCCCGCTCCAATCGCGAACATTGGGTCGGACCCAGTCACTCCTTTCAAATCTTTGATGTCATACACCTTGTCCAAGTTTACCAGCGGTAACAGATACGACGGGCTGCCGACGTCGATTACCGTCTCGTTTCCATTCAATCCTAAACACACACGATTATTTTCAGACTATTTGATGGAGGACTGCTAAGTAATATGACAAATTTTCAAAACATTTTGATGTTTACTTTGGGTACCCTCAAAAAAATAAGATTGAATACATTTTTATTTAATTTGTTTGAAAAAAACCATGAGACCTTAAAAGTTAATTTGATGTTTAAATGATTTTCGTGTTAATGATTTTCCGGCAAATTGTATTTTGTAATACATATACTAAAGATAAATAGTTATTATTATTATTATTATTATTATTAAAAACGTATTAAAATAACCAGTTTTTTTAACAAATACAAAAATTGAGTATCCACTCTTAGTTCTTGTATCTGAAAACAATTTTAAAAGCCCATATTTTGTTATTTTATCAGAATGTAAAAACCTACCCAAAATTCTAAAATTAGAATAAATATTATATTCGTAGGTAAATCGATTTAGGCTAAACTCGCACGGACCACCCGTGAACGATTTTTTGTGGTTATAATGTACTGTTGTACTGTCGACGAAATCGACCACCTTTGAACAACTTTTTTGTGGTCGTTAGAAGTCCGAACCGACGTCGATATAACCACACCACAATCACAAATATGGCATAAGTTCTTTATTTCTATTTTACATGTTTTAGCTTTTGTAATACGATTACTATAACTATTCGAAGTATAATCCCAAATACATGGTAAATTATGTAATTCTTCGATAAACAATTCTGTGTCAAATGCGTCGTTTTCACTTTGTTCGGTCATAATTTATCTTGTATCGAACACAAAACTCGTGAGCATGTGCTACTGAACAACAACTGAACCAACTCAACAAAATCGACAAATTTCATAACACTAGTCATAAAATAATAATTATAATAATATATGTATGGATTATATAAATAGCAATGATATTACTATAAATATAAAATAATAATGATAAAATGTAGTGCTGGTGGCAAGTGGTCGGAAAGTGGTTGACGTGTCGCAACATGTGTGTTACGCTCAACCACCGACGACCACAATTTCGTTTGTGATACAGTCGACACGATGCGACTGAAGTCGAAACTGACGGCAGAAAGTGGTCCGTCTGTGTTAAATTGCATTTTTCATATTATTTTATGTTTTTAATAAATTAACCACGAGTGACCACCATTTTGCGGTCGTAACGTGGTTCTAAAGTGGTCCGTGTGAGTTTAGCCTTAGTTCCCGTGGATTTGTGAGAACTGCATGCGATAGAAATCTTATTTCGAAATACGACAAAGAAATCTATAAATCTAAGACATATAATCTATATAAATCATATAAAATATAATCTAAAACGAATATAAGCAGATTATTATATATAAAAACAATTTCATATACGTGCTTAATAAATACAAGCGTACATTAAATATACAAATTTAATTATACACGGTTCCAAAATTATTTTAAAAGTACATGGTATTGTCAACATTAGTTGAAACGTATAAATTGTCGTAATAATTATAGTAAGTATCGACTTACCTTCAGCGGCCAAGTAAAACGGCGGTTGTGTCAAGTCTGGACACTGCACTGCCTCCACGTTTACAGTCTCAAAGTTTTTTAATAATTCTGGTAAAACAGCTATAATCAAAGTTTATTATTTCGGTAATCAATTATTATTATTATTATTATTATTATTAAGTACTCAATGCCTCCAAATATTTATCAAAAAGTGGTAAATTGTCGTGACTTGTGTTCTTATTCCCGGAACATAAGTAAAACACGTTCGAATTAATTTGAATAACACGGTACGTTTCAGCTTCATTGAAAAACAAACAAATGATTTTATTCCATTTTTCTACATAAAGTAAAAACTTAAAAAGTACTAAATGAATAACATTTTTGTTTTTTTTTAATATATCTACATTAAGAAATAAACCAGGTATATATCTGTATAACAAAATTTCAAAACTCTAAACGCGTATAGATGTGAGAAACTTTTGAGAAAAATTACTCGCGATTTACACAAAGTTTTACGTCGTTTCTCTCTATAATGTTAGCAGGACAAGCTCCTACAAATATTGCAACAACCCTCAAATTATGTCATGTTTAGATTTGTTGTTGAACTGTTTCAGATCGTTTTTACACACAAATTTGATGTACATCAAGCCGCGACACATTTACATAAAAAACTTTAAAAGGCTTCAAGTTTAAATATTTCTAAAAGAGAGTATTTATTTAAAATTGTGTAGATATCCGAGTTTATATAAACTGTTAAACAAGTGGCAATAAGATTCTCAATAAATTCGATCGTTTGTTAACGTATATAGTTTTTCCTACATAATCTAAAAATTTCGATAATTCAAAATCGTTAACATTTTTTTTCAATATTAAAAAACCGGTTTTTTACAAATATTTAAAGTAAAAAATAAACGAGTGTGAAGTTAGCAAGAGGTTCCCAGCAAGTGATAAGAAATGTATACAAATTTGCCTATACACTACCCCTACAATACAGTGAATTATACCAAAAAAAACAAGATAAAACAAAACATAGATGGCGCCACTAATATTTTATACAGGTTTATCATAAAAACAGATATATTTCATTACTTAACTACAGCAGATTTTACCACTTGCTGGTATGTTCCGGAAGGTGTGCCACCTTACACTATACATATTCGGAAAGCTGAGAAAATTTCCTATTAAAATCAGTCATTTAATTTGGTACTCCCATAGGTTTGCTATTGATTTTGACACTCTCAAAAAAGATAGTCCACGCGCCGTGTGGTAGTAGCCGAGAGCCGACGGCCGGTCAGTTTTTACCACTTGCTGGTATGTTCCGGAAGGTGTGCCACCTTATACTATACATATTCGGAAAGCTGAGAAAATTTCCTATTAAAATCAGTCATTTAATTTGGTACTCCCATAGGTTTGCTATGCATTTTGACACTCTCAAAAAAGATAGTCCACGCGCCGTGTGGTAGTAGCCGAGAGCCGACGGCCGGTCAGTTTTTACCACTTGCTGGTATGTTCCGGAAGGTGTGCCACCTTACACTATACATATTCGGAAAGCTGAGAAAATTTCCTATTAAAATCAGTCATTTAATTTGGTACTCCCATAGGTTTGCTATTGATTTTGACACTCTCAAAAAAGATAGTCCACGCGCCGTGTGGTAGTAGCCGAGAGCCGACGGCCGGTCAGTTTTTACCACTTGCTGGTATGTTCCGGAAGGTGTGCCACCTTATACTATACATATTCAGCAAGCTGAGAAAATTTCCTATTAAAATCAGTCATTTAATTTGGTACTCCCATAGGTTTGCTATGCATTTTGACACTCTCAAAAAAGATAGTCCACGCGCCGTGTGGTAGTAGCCGAGAGCCGACGGCCGGTCAGTTTTTACCACTTGCTGGTATGTTCCGGAAGGTGTGCCACCTTACACTATACATATTCGGAAAGCTGAGAAAATTTCCTATTAAAATCAGTCATTTAATTTGGTACTCCCATAGGTTTGCTATTGATTTTGACACTCTCAAAAAAGATAGTCCACGCGCCGTGTGGTAGTAGCCGAGAGCCGACGGCCGGTCAGTTTTTACCACTTGCTGGTATGTTCCGGAAGGTGTGCCACCTTAAACTATACATATTCGGAAAGCTGAGAAAATTTCCTATTAAAATCAGTCATTTAATTTGGTACTCCCATAGGTTTGCTATGCATTTTGACACTCTCAAAAAAGATAGTCCACGCGCCGTGTGGTAGTAGCCGAGAGCCGACGGCCGGTCAGTTTTTACCACTTGCTGGTATGTTCCGGAAGGTGTGCCACCTTACACTATACATATTCGGAAAGCTGAGAAAATTTCCTATTAAAATCAGTCATTTAATTTGGTACTCCCATAGGTTTGCTATTGATTTTGACACTCTCAAAAAAGATAGTCCACGCGCCGTGTGGTAGTAGCCGAGAGCCGACGGCCGGTCAGTTTTTACCACTTGCTGGTATGTTCCGGAAGGTGTGCCACCTTATACTATACATATTCGGAAAGCTGAGAAAATTTCCTATTAAAATCAGTCATTTAATTTGGTACTCCCATAGGTTTGCTATGCATTTTGACACTCTCAAAAAAGATAGTCCACGCGCCGTGTGGTAGTAGCCGAGAGCCGACGGCCGGTCAGTTTTTACCACTTGCTGGTATGTTCCGGAAGGTGTGCCACCTTACACTATACATATTCGGAAAGCTGAGAAAATTTCCTATTAAAATCAGTCATTTAATTTGGTACTCCCATAGGTTTGCTATTGATTTTGACACTCTCAAAAAAGATAGTCCACGCGCCGTGTGGTAGTAGCCGAGAGCCGACGGCCGGTCAGTTTTTACCACTTGCTGGTATGTTCCGGAAGGTGTGCCACCTTAAACTATACATATTCGGAAAGCTGAGAAAATTTCCTATTAAAATCAGTCATTTAATTTGGTACTCCCATAGGTTTGCTATGCATTTTGACACTCTCAAAAAAGATAGTCCACGCGCCGTGTGGTAGTAGCCGAGAGCCGACGGCCGGTCAGTTTTTACCACTTGCTGGTATGTTCCGGAAGGTGTGCCACCTTACACTATACATATTCGGAAAGCTGAGAAAATTTCCTATTAAAATCAGTCATTTAATTTGGTACTCCCATAGGTTTGCTATTGATTTTGACACTCTCAAAAAAGATAGTCCACGCGCCGTGTGGTAGTAGCCGAGAGCCGACGGCCGGTCAGTTTTTACCACTTGCTGGTATGTTCCGGAAGGTGTGCCACCTTATACTATACATATTCGGAAAGCTGAGAAAATTTCCTATTAAAATCAGTCATTTAATTTGGTACTCCCATAGGTTTGCTATGCATTTTGACACTCTCAAAAAAGATAGTCCACGCGCCGTGTGGTAGTAGCCGAGAGCCGACGGCCGGTCAGTTTTTACCACTTGCTGGTATGTTCCGGAAGGTGTGCCACCTTACACTATACATATTCGGAAAGCTGAGAAAATTTCCTATTAAAATCAGTCATTTAATTTGGTACTCCCATAGGTTTGCTATTGATTTTGACACTCTCAAAAAAGATAGTCCACGCGCCGTGTGGTAGTAGCCGAGAGCCGACGGCCGGTCAGTTTTTACCACTTGCTGGTATGTTCCGGAAGGTGTGCCACCTTATACTATACATATTCGGAAAGCTGAGAAAATTTCCTATTAAAATCAGTCATTTAATTTGGTACTCCCATAGGTTTGCTATGCATTTTGACACTCTCAAAAAAGATAGTCCACGCGCCGTGTGGTAGTAGCCGAGAGCCGACGGCCGGTCAGTTTTTACCACTTGCTGGTATGTTCCGGAAGGTGTGCCACCTTATACTATACATATTCGGAAAGCTGAGAAAATTTCCTATTAAAATCAGTCATTTAATTTGGTACTCCCATAGGTTTGCTATGCATTTTGACACTCTCAAAAAAGATAGTCCACGCGCCGTGTGGTAGTAGCCGAGAGCCGACGGCCGGTCAGTTTTTACCACTTGCTGGTATGTTCCGGAAGGTGTGCCACCTTACACTATACATATTCGGAAAGCTGAGAAAATTTCCTATTAAAATCAGTCATTTAATTTGGTACTCCCATAGGTTTGCTATTGATTTTGACACTCTCAAAAAAGATAGTCCACGCGCCGTGTGGTAGTAGCCGAGAGCCGACGGCCGGTCAGTTTTTACCACTTGCTGGTATGTTCCGGAAGGTGTGCCACCTTATACTATACATATTCAGCAAGCTGAGAAAATTTCCTATTAAAATCAGTCATTTAATTTGGTACTCCCATAGGTTTGCTATGCATTTTGACACTCTCAAAAAAGATAGTCCACGCGCCGTGTGGTAGTAGCCGAGAGCCGACGGCCGGTCAGTTTTTACCACTTGCTGGTATGTTCCGGAAGGTGTGCCACCTTACACTATACATATTCGGAAAGCTGAGAAAATTTCCTATTAAAATCAGTCATTTAATTTGGTACTCCCATAGGTTTGCTATTGATTTTGACACTCTCAAAAAAGATAGTCCACGCGCCGTGTGGTAGTAGCCGAGAGCCGACGGCCGGTCAGTTTTTACCACTTGCTGGTATGTTCCGGAAGGTGTGCCACCTTAAACTATACATATTCGGAAAGCTGAGAAAATTTCCTATTAAAATCAGTCATTTAATTTGGTACTCCCATAGGTTTGCTATGCATTTTGACACTCTCAAAAAAGATAGTCCACGCGCCGTGTGGTAGTAGCCGAGAGCCGACGGCCGGTCAGTTTTTACCACTTGCTGGTATGTTCCGGAAGGTGTGCCACCTTACACTATACATATTCGGAAAGCTGAGAAAATTTCCTATTAAAATCAGTCATTTAATTTGGTACTCCCATAGGTTTGCTATTGATTTTGACACTCTCAAAAAAGATAGTCCACGCGCCGTGTGGTAGTAGCCGAGAGCCGACGGCCGGTCAGTTTTTACCACTTGCTGGTATGTTCCGGAAGGTGTGCCACCTTATACTATACATATTCAGCAAGCTGAGAAAATTTCCTATTAAAATCAGTCATTTAATTTGGTACTCCCATAGGTTTGCTATGCATTTTGACACTCTCAAAAAAGATAGTCCACGCGCCGTGTGGTAGTAGCCGAGAGCCGACGGCCGGTCAGTTTTTACCACTTGCTGGTATGTTCCGGAAGGTGTGCCACCTTAAACTATACATATTCGGAAAGCTGAGAAAATTTCCTATTAAAATCAGTCATTTAATTTGGTACTCCCATAGGTTTGCTATGCATTTTGACACTCTCAAAAAAGATAGTCCACGCGCCGTGTGGTAGTAGCCGAGAGCCGACGGCCGGTCAGTTTTTACCACTTGCTGGTATGTTCCGGAAGGTGTGCCACCTTACACTATACATATTCGGAAAGCTGAGAAAATTTCCTATTAAAATCAGTCATTTAATTTGGTACTCCCATAGGTTTGCTATTGATTTTGACACTCTCAAAAAAGATAGTCCACGCGCCGTGTGGTAGTAGCCGAGAGCCGACGGCCGGTCAGTTTTTACCACTTGCTGGTATGTTCCGGAAGGTGTGCCACCTTATACTATACATATTCGGAAAGCTGAGAAAATTTCCTATTAAAATCAGTCATTTAATTTGGTACTCCCATAGGTTTGCTATGCATTTTGACACTCTCAAAAAAGATAGTCCACGCGCCGTGTGGTAGTAGCCGAGAGCCGACGGCCGGTCAGTTTTTACCACTTGCTGGTATGTTCCGGAAGGTGTGCCACCTTACACTATACATATTCGGAAAGCTGAGAAAATTTCCTATTAAAATCAGTCATTTAATTTGGTACTCCCATAGGTTTGCTATTGATTTTGACACTCTCAAAAAAGATAGTCCACGCGCCGTGTGGTAGTAGCCGAGAGCCGACGGCCGGTCAGTTTTTACCACTTGCTGGTATGTTCCGGAAGGTGTGCCACCTTATACTATACATATTCGGAAAGCTGAGAAAATTTCCTATTAAAATCAGTCATTTAATTTGGTACTCCCATAGGTTTGCTATGCATTTTTACACTCTCAAAAAAGATAGTCCACGCGCCGTGTGGTAGTAGCCGAGAGCCGACGGCCGGTCAGTTTTTACCACTTGCTGGTATGTTCCGGAAGGTGTGCCACCTTATACTATACATATTCGGAAAGCTGAGAAAATTTCCTATTAAAATCAGTCATTTAATTTGGTACTCCCATAGGTTTGCTATGCATTTTGACACTCTCAAAAAAGATAGTCCACGCGCCGTGTGGTAGTAGCCGAGAGCCGACGGCCGGTCAGTTTTTACCACTTGCTGGTATGTTCCGGAAGGTGTGCCACCTTACACTATACATATTCGGAAAGCTGAGAAAATTTCCTATTAAAATCAGTCATTTAATTTGGTACTCCCATAGGTTTGCTATTGATTTTGACACTCTCAAAAAAGATAGTCCACGCGCCGTGTGGTAGTAGCCGAGAGCCGACGGCCGGTCAGTTTTTACCACTTGCTGGTATGTTCCGGAAGGTGTGCCACCTTATACTATACATATTCGGAAAGCTGAGAAAATTTCCTATTAAAATCAGTCATTTAATTTGGTACTCCCATAGGTTTGCTATGCATTTTGACACTCTCAAAAAAGATAGTCCACGCGCCGTGTGGTAGTAGCCGAGAGCCGACGGCCGGTCAGTTTTTACCACTTGCTGGTATGTTCCGGAAGGTGTGCCACCTTACACTATACATATTCGGAAAGCTGAGAAAATTTCCTATTAAAATCAGTCATTTAATTTGGTACTCCCATAGGTTTGCTATTGATTTTGACACTCTCAAAAAAGATAGTCCACGCGCCGTGTGGTAGTAGCCGAGAGCCGACGGCCGGTCAGTTTTTACCACTTGCTGGTATGTTCCGGAAGGTAAAACAAAATATTATTATTTGTCCCACAAAATATTTTGTTTTCGTGTGTAATGATGTGCACTCGTATCTTAACCGAGACCATGTAATAGAAAATAAATTTTTTATAGATTATACTTTTACAAATACATGTAATAACATACGCTCATATCATAACAAAAATTATTTGAAAATGAATTTATAATATTAACACACAGATCGTCTCTGTCTACCTGAGAGTATACGCACACTTACCAAGAACGACTCAACAGATCGGTTTTCCAAAATTAGGCGACTCTAATTTCTTACAATGTGGAAATCATCTTTTGAGTTGTTATTTATTTCTTGGCTCTGACTTTGCATCAAGTCAAAGGCAGCGTCCCAACCTTCCATTTTCTTATTCTGTTTGATTTACAAGTTATTACCTTAATTAATAAAAAAATTGTCCGCAAGAGTTGAAATCTGTGACAGGCAAATCTTCGAGACGACAAAAAAGGTAATAAAATTATTTTTTACTTGCATGATATTATTGTTATTATTTTTTATTGAATAGGCAAGACGGTTCTCGAATTCACACCCCTTGACTCGTGTTAATTCAAATCATTTCATACTCCCCATTATTTCTCCTTTCTCCATTTAATCTATTAATTTTCCATTTATTTTTTTTTTGTATTATAACACGTGTTATGGTCCAAGGAATTATGTGATTTTAGTTTTAAGAGTCCTATAACTAGTAAAACTAATGTTAAACAAAATTAAATTACAGGTATTTGAGAGTATGTGTAAATACTTTTACTAAGCATCTGTATTTATACTCGAATATTTGTCCACCTTTGTAGCTCAGCTAAGGTAATATGTTTATGTATGACCGACGAATACTTCACCAATATTTTAAAATGTATTAAAATATACATTCCTATTTAAGCGCATGCGTGTATTTTACAGAAATTAATTGAACATTTTAATGTGTTTTTTTTTATTTATTTTAATTTATTTTAATTTATTCAATTAATTTTTAATATTGTTGTTTAAATTAAGAATCTATCATTTTCGGTCCTGTACACACGTGGGGTTTTTGACGTTTGGCACCGCTACATTATCGTATTTGCGGTTGGTTTTACCCATAATACAATGGTTATTCACAAGCACGATGAACCATCCTTAATTCCGATAAAGCGATAACGCAGCGGTGCCGTACGTCAAAAAACCATGTGTGTACGGGTCATTAGTATAAACATAATAGGAATCGTATCATAACAAAAACAAAACGTATATTTATATTTTCTTGGAAGTTATTGTCGGACAAAAATAGGTATTATTTCTTCACAAGAAATTATGAGGTGTATGGGTTTCCGCTAGTATAATTAGTACTTGATAAAATGATGATCATAACAATATAACATACTATATTAATACTATTATTAATACTAATATTAATAACAAAACTAATCTACATTTCACATTTAAAAAACGCTGTATTAAACCAATGTGGTCGTATGGTATTCAACTATGGGGTGCGGCAAAAAAGTCTAATATTAAGGGGACTACAGACGGTACAAAAAAACACGTAAAACGATCCAATAGCTAGACAAAATTGACGTCCGTGTAGTCAGTCCCCCTTTTCTGAAATCCACTACAATTCTTTTTAAAAGCTGGTTAGGTTATTAATCATATTTTGTGCCGTGAACAATAATTATGTATTTATAAATAAAATTAATAAACGTAAAGTCGCGTCCACACAAACGTGACAAAACGGCGAACATGTGTTCGCGAACAAGGTTCGTGTGTAACAAATTGGTGAACATCGAACATTTAAACGAACAAACCGCTTGTCGACCGCTTGTTGTCGGTATTTCGACGTAACATCAAAGGATGTTACACGAACATGTTACGGTGTGTATGGACGTATCTACGAACATTTTCATGAACACAAAAATAAAATATCAATTATTTTTATTTTTGTATTTATTAGTTTACAATAGTTTAGTTGACAACTCATAACCCGTAAAGCATTATCTTAATTATTTCTTTCATCAAAATATTTAACTTAAATTAATATACTTAACCATGTTTGTAATTATGGCGGATTGGACTAGAGAAAATACCCTCAAATTCATTGAGATATATAGAAATCATGAAATTATATGGGACCCAAAAAATATAAACCACTTTAATAGAATAATAATAAATAAATAATGGGGACATATTTCTTTGGCTCAACTTTAGTATTTTCGTTATAACGTAAAAAATAATGTTGTACAAATTCATACAAATAACGTACTAAACAGAGACATAAAGATTGTAGAGAATTTTTGAAAAGGGGGACTGGCGACACGGACGTACAAAATTGTGAAGCTTGTGTTAGATCGATTTTAATTTTGAAGCAGATATGAATTCTTCGTCATGTCTTCTAGGAATTAACCATGGCGATTTTTGCTATTAAATTCATTGAATATGTAGTTAATTATACGAAATATGAAAATTAAATTTTTTTTTTAGCAATGGATAATTTGACAATAAGTTTTAATAACAAAAATCAAATAATAAATATCAAATAATTACGTCCGTGAAGTTAGCGGCGCAATGTTAATATTTTTCAATAAAACCTTTCCGACAAATTTGTTGGTCATTTCTTGGTCATTGTTGGATAAGTCCCAAATTTGTTGGACATTTTTTTAAAAGTTATAGGCTTTTTTTATTTTGCGCCGCTAACTTCACGCTAGCGGCGCAACTTCAAAAAAATCCCAAAAAAACCATCCAACATTGTTGTACTCGATTTGTTGGTCATTTTTGGAAATCTTATCCTCCTACTATTGTATGTATCATTTTTATTGTACAGTTCACTTGGAATTACATTTTATCTAATTTTTTTACAATTATCACGGTAATTTCAACAGTATTTTTGAAAAACAAAAAATTATAACAGAATTTCTATGACATATTTATTAATGGTATTTATAACTAAATAGAATACCTTATGCTTTTAGGGGTTAATAAATAAGTAAATAAATAAGAATAATAATAATTAAATAAAATTATTTCTCATCGATTCCAACATCAAAGTGGACGTTATTTGTGTTTTTGGTATATGTACATATTATTAATTTTTCTGTCATACTCGATGGCTTCTTGATTGATGGTATTATTAGTTATTACAGTACTGTTAACATAAATACATCGATTGATAGTAGACAAATAAACATAATGAATGTATTCAGCAAAATTGCAACACATCACATACCTGAATTTCATAAGTATTACGACATACGACATATTACGAAATACTAGACCGTAAAAACTAGATTCCTACTTTAAGTGATGTAACAGTTTGATTATTATTATACATACAAATTGGTTTTACATAAATAAAAATCTGATTTTGTTTGCTAGATTTTTATTTATTTTGTTAATATTGTATTTTATATTTAGAAGTCAATACTGTTGATGTTTTCACTTACACAGCAAATGGAGAATGTTCGTTTTCAATAGCAATTTGTGTGGTTACAAATAAAATATTTTATTGAAAATCTTTATAAAATATTTTTAAATATTTTTAATTACATATGTATATATATGTAAATATAATATTTGATTGACTTGCCAAAAAATGTTTTAAAAACATATTATAATTAATATTTTTTAAGTAGGTGAGAAAAATATAAACAAAATATTTGTAAATGGTTTATAACAAATATTTAAAAAATCTAAATTTAACTATATTAAAAACGTTATTTTTATCGTAGCATTTTTTTGGTGCCGTGAAGAATCTGTAATATTGGTGTGTGCTATTGTTTAAGTGACCCTTGTACTGTAAACGGATATGATGGGCGAGACAGCATATTGTTCGCACTCTTGGTGGTTTATCGTGCGATCACCAAGTCTCCAAATGCGGTTTCCTTTTCTTTCTATTCTTTATCCAATGATTTTAAATTATTTGAAATGATCATTAAAAGATAATCATTTGTAAATTTATACTACACAAACTTGCGCTTGCGACTTGTGGTTGTTATTTCTCTACAAATATATTGCGGATTACAAATTAATTAAAAGTTATACACTCATTATTTTAAATTATTTTATACATTAATAATAAATGCGCTTCTTAAATATCTTCTAAATTTATACATTGAAAATAGTAACATTTTTATATTTTCAATTTTTCTTAATGACCAACAAATCAAATACAACAATGTTGGATGTTTTTTTTTGAAGTTGCGCCGCTGGCGGAAGTTAGCGACGCAAAATAAAAAAAGCCTATAACTTTTAAAAAAATGTCCAACAAATTTCGGGACTTATCCAACAATGACCAACAGATGACCAACAAATTTGTCGGAAAGGTTTTTTTGAAAAATATTAACATTGCGCCGCTAACTTCACGGACGTCAAATAATTGTATTTTTAGATACTTTTGGAATATTACATCGTCATACTGTACGTCGTATTACTATATATGTTTTAGTATAGTTATGTAATACAGTACAACGATTTATTTTGATTATTAATTACGGTGTGCGAGCGGACTACGTGAAAAAAATCAAAATAGATTTGAATAACGAGGATTTCCAATGTTAAAACGATAAACGGATGTGCGGGCGTCTATTAAAATATTTGTTTCCGCCCCACAACGACTTCTGACGTTATCGCGTTTACCGAGAATTTAGCTACCTACGTTATATTACAGCACTAATTTTAAAATCTAATCATAAAGCGTCTAACCATCGAGCAGTAAGTACTATGTTCTTAATATTCTTTTCTCTATACTATGTAATACTAAGAATTGTTTTATATACATTTCTTTCTAGTATACAGTGGTGTACTAATATTTATTGTATTTATAATATATTAAATTATAATTCGCATGTTTGCCATAACAACAGCATAATTTTTCAGAAAATTTGTATGTCTATAATCTATAGTCAAAATTACAAATTTCGTATTGCGATTTCAGCAAACAATTAATGTTGACTTTAATAAATATCAAATATTCCTATTTAATTTTCCTCTATTTAATCCTAAATATTATTAAATAATATTATAAAAATTATTTTTGTTATATTGTAATAGTTTACTATATTATAGATGTACAAAATCGAAATTAACAATTTTGGTGGACGTGGCGGACGTGGCGGTCGTGGCGGACGTGGCGGTCGTGGCGGTCGTGGGCGATCGGTCGCCCCTTCAGCTTTTTCGGGCAGTAAGTATAAATTTTAATTATATTATTAAAATTTTAAGTGTGATTTTTAATTTTGAATTTGTAAGCTTGTCCCAAGTTAACGCAATTTTAGTTACAATATAAACAATTATAAATTTAGTAGGAACAATGAGTTATATAAGTATTTAACAATTCATTTTTTTTTAACAATAAGTAAACACAAGATCTTAAATATAACAATATTAATATATCACCATATCAATCTTAACATACCTAATTGGACAATTATTTACATAGGTAAATTAAAATTTATTTAATCCTTTAATGAAATAAATTATTTAATCGAATAGTCTCATTTGTCATATTAATCAATATTTTTTTTTATTTGCTTAAAAATGATTAATAAGTATTAACAATCTCGCTGCCATGTCGGTCATATATGACTGACAAAGCGCGCGAAGATCAACCATAAAAATAAGCTTGGTAGTGAGTGTATTAAAACAATAACTTTTTCAACAAATGATGTCAAACCCTTAAGAGGATGTGATACCCCGAGAAAAAAGAAGTAAAAACATGGTTTACGCCAAACTATGTAGCTCGTTACCCAATAATCGTAAAGTTGAAATTCAGATATTATTAAAATCAGGAGAACTTAAACAATTATCTGTCGTCGGTTTTTTTCAATAACTTAATTTAAAGTGTTAAAAATAAGCTGTTAAAAAAACCAAAAAAAGTAAAAACTTAAACTTAAATTGTCAAGGCAATTTTAGTGTTAAACAAAAAAACCGACGACAGATAATGGATAAAGTTCTCCTCTTTTTAATAATATCCAAATTTTGAATCTATGATCATTACGTCAAAAGTTACACAGTTTGGCGTAGAACGTATATTTATGGAAGTATAAAAATGTAAATTAAATACGCTTCTGGTACCTACTGCTCGTGCGGTGGCGTGGCCACGATAGCAACTACAGTCTACACATCTCACTACATCAATTCCCAGAAACTATTATTAGATGCGCGGCCGATAAAATTTCTTATCTGACTATGTATAGAATATATAGTTATAAAATATGTATTATTGCTTACTCAATAGGAAGAAAAAAGGAATGAAAATATCTATTTTCGTTTACTAATTGAAAAAAGATTCTCAGAATAAGAATTCTGAATATTTCGGCTATCAACAATTTAAATAAATTGGAAATAGTCTAAAATGTTTTCATTTGTCTTGTGGCATTTGCGTATGATACACAAGGTAATTCTATATTTATTGTGTCTATTTTATTTTTTGATTTTTATTTAACATTTAACTGTTTTGTTTACTACGGCTTACAAATATTATAATGTATTAAAATTATATTTTAGATTTTGAGCGAAGCGAAGAAGCTAGTGTTTTTATAATGATGTTTATTTTTATTATTGTAGATCCACAATATGGTAAACGTCTCTTGAAGAGTGATATTGTGGAGTCAATGCACATACAAGAAAACCTACTTAAATACAACTCAATAAAAAAAAAAATTTAAAAACATTGAAATGAGTAAAAATTGTATATAAGTTAGGTATACCTGAACAATTTTTTGTAATTATACCTATTTGCATCTACATCTAATATAATTTTGAATTATTTATGTTTTGGGTGTTTGATGATTGAAACGTGTTTCAATTAATATTTTAGAGTAATTTTTAACTTCTGAAATATTAAATTTGTAACATAAGCGTTAGCGCGCGTACCAGTGAGTGTCGAACTCGCGCGCTGGCTCGTTATTGCTATGATAAAACGTCATCACGGTAGAAAAAACGCACGCGAACGAGCCGGTATCGGCCGTACGGGCGATAAGGATATAATTCACACATAGTCAGATAAAGAATAATGCGCCACTCCGCTTTTACCTGTCGTAACGACGACGCGCGGCGGCACCGAGCTTGGTGGGAGTGGCGTGTCGCGTGCTTGCGCATCACCAAAACACCTAACAGCGCATTCTATTGAGCGTTGTATACGTTTCACTTTTGGTATGACATCCTCTTAATAAAAATTAGTGTGAAGTTTTCAATAAAAATAATTGCTAGAAATTAAACGAATGGAATGCACTATTGAAAAATGGGTAATTGGGTCCTTGTTTTTATATATCACTCAATTGTGTTAATTTTAATTATTTATTACTTTCATTTTTTCAGAATGCAATTTTTGCACAAAGAAGGGGCACCGGGTCGCCCAGTGTCCAGAAATTTGTAAGTATTTAAATTTTTAATAATAAAAAATTATACAAGTTATATTACAGTTTTATCTTGTTTACAGTAGAATTAAAAAAAATAAAGGAAGTGGCGGCGGCGGCGGCGGCGGCAGCAGCAGCAGCAGCAGCAGTTGCTGCGGAGGAGGTGGCAGAGGTGTCGGTGATAGAGGAGGAGGCGGAGGAGGTGGATAAATAATAAACAAAATTTAATTTATAACTAGTTTGCATTTTTTCTATTATGAGTGTTGTGAAATTTTCCTAATTCCTCTAAAGTAATTGAAATATTTTAAATATTCCAGTAGAATCCGTTTTATTTCTTAGTTGCTGTTCAAAATATGAGAAAGTATGTTGTATAAATGACAAATATTAATTATTTCTTTACCAATGTTGTACACATTCACTTCAGTATCAAGTCAAATGTACTTGGAGTATAAGTATGGTCGATATGTAAAATCATGAGGTGTAAAGTGAAAAATAAAATTCAGTTGCATAAATTTATTATATATCTGTAATGAATAATTAGTATAGGTTTCAATTTTTGACAAGAGTTTAAATTTAAATTAAAAATATTTTTTAACTACAAAATGCAATATGAACTTATTAAAATATGTTTAACACTGTACAACTGTGTCATTACAAAAGGAGTATTCTCCATATTTACGAACAGCGTTTATCTCTCACTACATCAGTATTGGGTACATGCTTTGCTCTGTGGGTGATATTAACCTATTTGTAAGTAGGCTCAATCGTTAACTGTAATCTCTAGTCTCTATATAATTTAATACAGGGTCAATTAATTATATTAATATTATACTTGTGAATTACCTTGACGAATTTCTGAGCTGCTTTTTTCAGAACCAAACGTTTAGCCATTTTTTTAACAGACCTTGTCAGGACTTCTTTTTAAACAGTCCTTTTTAGGACTACTAAAAATATATTTTATCATCTTTTAACTTATTTTTAATTTCGGGACAATCTTGTTCAGATGGACTAAGTGAATGAATTAAACTGTTAAAGAAACAATCTATTTGTGTTTGGTATGTTATTTAAACAAATTATAAGAATATATGTTTCCGAGGATTCTGTCGCTGGACAGTTTCCCTCATAAAAATCCAGCTATCATTTAAAACATCAAACTTGCTTATTGTACAGATGCTACAGATTGTAAATATTTAATAAAAATAAAAAAAAAAGAATATATGTAGCCTTTTTCATCTACGACCGTGGTTATGGTTGACTGTGAAGCTATCGTTCGTAAGTTCAGGTATATGTGTGACCGATCATAATATAACGTGTGTGTAAATTACTCGGCCTTTTTGGTATTTGCGTCCGTAGGAAGCGGTTGTTTTTTGTGTGAGTTTCCGTTTTGAAGGCATCTGTTATGAAAATCATGTTTTTCATAATTTTTTTTTTTTATTCCAGACTTGCTGTTTTCTGCGGATGTAATTTTTAAACAACAATTTAAAGGTTAGTGGTGCACCGCTAAATAGTAGGCAAGATGACGGACCTTTCGTCAAAGGCATGTCTAGTCTATATATGAATCGCTAAATGTTAAGAGGGGACTTCTAACATTTTTAAATTTTACCAGGAATGAGAAAAATTCGTCTAACGCTGTGTCCTACGTAAGAGCGGCGAACGCGGCACTTGCGGTGCGATGCGAGTGATTATTTATTATATTTATTATATATTATTATTATTATTCAAACTTATAAAGATAGATAGGATTGTCCATCGTATGCGATAAACGCGGCGCGAGCGACGCATTGTTTAATTATCAAATTGTTTTGTTATTATATAAGAACATTGTGTTAAGTATTTGTAGGTGTTTTTGCACTGTGTTATTTTTTAAATGGAGTGACATGGAGTTTCTCATATCTGAGGTACAAAAAAGAAATGTTCTTTGGAATAAATTTAATTAATAAAATAAAACGATAAATACACACGTAAGATATTTTGTTCCACAACTGACAACATAATGTACTGTACCTACTTCAAAAAACAAAATATATCAGCCATTACAAAGTCGTTCGCATCAGCCGTAAATTCGCGTTCGCCGCTCTTGCATAGGACACAGCGCAAGTAACAAAAAAAATTTATTAATTATATTTATACCGATTTTTTACATCCTTGTTGTTATCTGCGAAAGTCACTTTTCAACATCAACCGATGGCCCTATCTATCAACTATAGAGATATGCAAAATAAGTATTTTCCAAAAAAATGCATAATGTTCCTTTTTAACATTTAGTGATTCATATAGACCAGTAGTCTTTTGACGATCAATTGTAAATTGATTAAATTTACTACACACATATATATATATATATATGTATATATTTGTTTATTATGTTTACAGGTTTTCGGTGTTTTTTTTAATTATAAATTTTTTTTATTTTTTTTTATTTTTTTTTATTTTAAATTCAGTTTTTAATTTTTCTTTTTTTAACTGTTTTTTTCTAACTAGTTTTCATTTTTTTTTTTTTTTAAATTTTTTAGTATTAAATAATTTTAAATTTTAAAAATTTTTTTTAAATTTTTTTTAAATTTTTTTTTAAATTTTTTTTTTTTTTTTTTTAACAGTTTAGCTGAGATTTAGGTTCAAAGCTAAATTAAAAAGTTTAGATTTAGGTTCTAAACATAGCTGAGATTTAGGTTCAAAGCTAAATTAAAAAGTTTAGATTTAGGTTCTAAACATAGTTGAGATTTAGGTTCAAAGCTAAATTAAAAAGTTTAGATTTAGGTTCTAAACATAGCTGAGATTTAGGTTCAAAGCTAATATAAAAAGTTTAGATTTAGGTTCTAAACTAAGTAACTAAATAGTATAATCATTTTAACAAAATGAATTTAACTAAAAAATTAAACGAAGTTGCTGAATTCGTTCATCTGACATATCCAGAATTGAAATTTGATGAAGTTACCTCGACACACGAATGTGTGCATGGTATATGTAAATTTGTTTTCAATAAAATTGATAAGAATTTAAGGAAAAATCTTGTAACTTCTCTTAATCGAGAAAATTCGGAACTTCGAAAACTTATTCGATTATTGGAAGAGAAAAATGAAACTATCGTTTCATTGAATGATAGTTCAACAATAATAGGTATAACAAAAATAATTGAAAAACAAAATTATACTAGAACAGATTTTGAAAAATACAATTCAAACATCATTGATGATATTTGTAGACGATTAAGAATTGCTATTAATAAAAGTAATAGAATTTTTGTTTATAGACAGTGTAATAAAATATTTAATGAAATTTTCTCATATACAGTTTATAAGAATAATACTGCAGATGTAATAACTAATGATCACTTGGAAGTAAAGATAGATCCAAATATCAGTATAGAGAGTGTACTTCTATCTGAATTGGAGAGTAGTGACGTTCTAAAAGACCAACAGGTTTCATTAAATAATGTATTTAATGCCTGGAATGAAAATTATATATTTAATACTCCAGTGAAAAGGTCGAATGTGAAATACGAACATGTGACGAGTCGGTTGACGGATAATTTAGTAAAGAGAACACCGCCAAAAATCGCCAACAATATTGAAACAGTGAGTGATATAATTCCAATGCACTCTGAAAACTTATGGAGTGAGAAATTAGATACGAGTAAGCTGGACTCTGTGAATTTTGACATTGCTGTTAATAGTACACCGATAATGAACAAAGAGGAGATTGTTACACCGGTAAAGAGTACGAATGAAAAATACAAACCGGTAGAGAGTCCACTGAGGAACGCTTTAATGAAGAGAACACCAGTTAAGTCTGGTGTTGTATTACCACCTGGTGCAGAAAACAAATTCCCAGACAGTACATACCACAGGATAAACAATTCTAAAAAATATAGTGGTTGTACCTATCGAGAAGGTCAATTCTTGATTACAAAGGAAGAATGGTCGCTTATTGAGTATGTGAATGAAGAAGGTAATATATGTTTTGAAACATCAAAGTACCCAATACTGTTTAGGAAACATATACGAACAGTGAACAACACGTGTGTTGTTAATGTAAAATCAGCAAATTATTCTAAACGTTTGAATGATTATGTTTATATGTATTGCAGTCACCCGGGTTGCAAGAGTTTTAAACTCGTGATTGAACCACAAAAGAATGAACCTGTTTTAGTCGTTGTATACAGTTCTGGTTTACATTACTACCATAATCCTGATTATGCCTTGACGAACCACGTCAAGGGTATAGAAAGGGACGTGGTTAGAGGAATGTTGAAAAACATGAAAGTATTTACGTATGAAGACGAAGCCGTAAAATCGCTTTCGCCCAGTAAGTATGCACGGGGCAATAATCAAAATATGAAGTCTGGGGATACTCTGAGAAAAATTCGTTCAGAGGGATTAAGTGCTGATGATAATGATGGTGACGATATGGTAGATTTGTTAAAGATGTATTCTGAAAATGTTGATTATGTAAGACATGTTGGTTTACCTGCTTATGTATATATTTACAGTGATGTACAGTTGGATCTGGTGACAAAATTGAAGTTAAATTCCAGAGGAACGTTAACTGGTTATTTGGATGCTACAGGTACGGTGGTTAGAAAAGTAAATGATAATAGTAAGAGAGTTCTTTACTATGGTTTGGTGGTACAAGCACCTTTACCTGAAAATTCTAATATTACGTGCCCCATATTAGAAATGATCAGCTCATCGCACGATATTGTTGCAATTTCCACGTGGCTTATGGCTTTCAAAGCCTACGTTATAAAAAGCAAACAGAGTTGGCCTTTGTTCACAAATGTAGTGACTGATTTTAGTTATGCACAAATGCATTCGTTGAGTTTAGGATGGAATGGATTTATATCCGTTTTCGATTATCTGAATTGGTGTTACGATGTTTTGTTTGAGAATAAAGATGGGTCAAATATGACAATTATAAATGTTTGCGTGAATCATTATACCAAGATAATAGTAAATCATGTGTATGCGTACTTTAAGCTCAGTAGTGAGACTGTTACAAATGTACAAAAGAAAGTGATGAATAATTGTATAGTAGATTGGATTTGTTTATTGTTCAACATGGAGTGTATAGAAGACGTTATACAGTGGTTTAGCTCGTTTGCGGTTGTATTGTTGGCTAAAAGCAAAACCAAGGAGATGAGATGTGCATTTGATAATTTACAAAACAAGTGTAGAGATAATTGTCGACCATTGAGCTGTGAAAATGAGGACGACGATAGTTTTTGTGATATCGATAAAGATTTATGTGAAACACCAACGGGAAAGTCTCTGTTGTATTACAAATTTGTGAACATAAAAGAAAAAATTAAATGTAACCTGAAGATTTGTATGACAATAAATGAGGCTGAAACAAATGAATATTTTAGTGAGGAATATTTGAATAGTTTTATTCTAAAGTGTGTGCCATTCTTACCGCTCTGGACGCCTATAATGAACGTAAAAATAAAAAATGGTGTTTCGGTACGGCAAAGTAACGCTGTTGTAGAGTCTTGGTTTAAAACTGTCAAGATAAACATGTTGGGGAGTGATCGCAGACTGAAATGTGGACGATTTGTTAGAATGACACGTAATCGTGTGCTTAATGTATGCAAACAAGTACGGTTCAATATTAGAAAAAGAAGGTGTACACGGGTACTTCAGTTTGATCAACAGAAAAAAATTAAAAAAGAAAAACCGGTTAAAACGACCAGTGTTGACTGTGAGCCGTGTATTGAAGAAAAAGATGAAACGGTTGACGAAACGTTTTTAGATACGGTAGAAGAATGGGGAAGGAAAGAAAAACAACATAAGCATTTGCAACCAAAGAGTTACCGTCCTTTCGTAGAATCAAAGTGTGTTGATATGACGGATAATGTTATGAATAAAATTGATAATGTATTATTAGATTTAACAATAGATGAACCCTGTGTGACTGAGGACAATGACACGAAAAAGGTATATTTTTCTACCCCTGGTAGTCATAGGTCTCCTTTGAATATGGAACCTTTTTGCGAAATGGAGCTTTATGGAAATAGATTGCCGAAAGACTTGACTTACTATCGAAATGTTAAGATGCCGAAGACCGATAATTATTTTGTTGGGTATTATGGATATTTGAGTGATGATTTAATTTTCAAAGAACTGGTGTTTCGAGATTTTGACTCGTTGTCTGGGCACAATTGGTTGAATAATTTTGCTATAGATATATGCTTGGCCTTAAAGGTGTATGAATTAAGACTAAACAATGTAAAAGTTTTATCTTGCGAGATTGTTCGAAGATTAATGGAGAAAATGGATATTGGAGAAAATGAACGCAAAAAAATTGTCTTTAAAGAGAATAGTATAGTGGTCTTACCGTGGAACATAGGTAGTACTCATTGGATTATTGCAATTGTTGATTTTAAGAAAAAAGAATGTATGATTATGGATCCTATGAGACCAAAGGACATAGATAGTAGACTGTGTGCTACACGTTTTAAGGAATTAAATACAAGATTGAAAGAAAATTGTATTTATGGTGACAAGAATGAGTTTCCATTGTTAAATTTTATTTCATGTCCTATGCAAAATATTCCAGTACAAAATGATGGATATAATTGTGGAGTTTTTATAATATATTACATGTTCACCATCATGAGTGAATTACATTTTGATCCGAAGTTCGATCCTAACGAATACAGGTTTTATTTAAAAAATTATCTGTTGGAAAAGTCTGAGAATATGGTCGACGTGTGTTTATACTGCAATAGGTTGTCGAACACACACCGTTGTAAGGAAGACCAAAATAATGTAAATTGGGTGTCTTGTACACGGTGTGGACGATGGGTTGCTTTAAATTGTATTCCTAAAGAAGACAGAGTTGAAAATTATGAGAAAATTGTTTTTCTTTGTTTGTTATGTCAGTAGAAATTTAAATTCATACTTATATAATTTACTTCTAAGTAGAGAGATTGTTATATAAAGCTAGTTTAATTTTTATATATTTAATTCATATTTTGTATTTTATATTCACAGCCACGTACATTATAACCACACCAATTACACATGTATAAAAAATTATTATTTATTTATACTTAAATATGTAGCTTTTTAGATTTGTGTAATTGACAGTCCGAAGTCTGTTAAGGGTTTAATATCATTCAAGGATATTCATGTAATAATGGATTCATCCAATGTTACCTATAATGTTCTTAAATAATGTTGACTCGAAGTGGGACGGTATTTGGTACATTTGACTTATGTAAAGACAAAACGTAATTTATTTTTTTATTTTTTTTAGGAACATAACATCCATGGAAATTGACATTTGATTTAAGGACACTCAAAACAGTTTAAAAAATATATATAAAAAATATATATAATATATTTTATTTGTAAGTATTAAACATAAAATATTATAATTATAAAGTATAATAAAAACAATTATATTTTAGGTTTATGAATTCAGTGCGAGTGTACCGATGAAAATTATCTAGGCACATGGATTTTTAATTGTTTTATTTTAATTTTACAATCCCAAAATATTATGTGAGTATACATGCACTTTTTATATTATATCTATACATTTTTTTTTATTTAGTGAATATTTCTAGGATGACAAATTTTTTGAAATTATTGACCAGTATTTGTGAACCAGTATGTTCCTACTAATACTGACTGATAAAGGTATTCATTTCACGGATACAAAATTGCATATTTTTAAAAAACATTTCAATAAACTAATTTTATGAATGCATATGATCAAACAATGTTATTACTCATTATGGACTAGTGATTAGTGTTATTCTTCAACTATAATTTTTTTATAATTATTATTATAATTTGCCTATAGTAATATTGTAAAAACTATATATATATATAATCATTTAACATATTTTACAAATAAAAACTATTATTCATATAAAAATATCTAAAAAGCACCCCAAAAAAAAAAGTTTTTATGTTTCTATACATGAAGTATTAAAAGATGAAAATAAAATAGTGAAAACAAAAATAAAATTACAAAAAATAAAAATATAAAAATAATAATACAATTTCAAACAGCAGAGAAATTGTGTACATAATGAAAATACCTATGGCATAATATTAATATTATCTAATATATATTTAAATAAAACGTTATTTTTAAAATCTGTACATTCAAAATATTTTTTAATTTATTATGTTTAATTTCTTTATAAATATATGTCTTCCAAAACAGAATTGATATAAATATTATGTTGTATATTTAAAATTTCTAAGTCTATCTATATTAAAATTAACAAAATGATTATTTTTAATACTTGTTTTGCAAAATTTGAATTTGGATTAGCTTTTTTAAATCTTATTTCAGAGATGTGTTCTTTATATCTTGTATTAACATTTCTATTCATTTTACCAACATAAAATTTATTACAACTACTTTTAAGTTTATAAATAACAGGAAATTTAAATTTATTAAAATTATTATTTGGAAATGGTTTTGTTTTTTAATTTATTTGTTTAATTAAATTATTAATAGTATTGAATGCAATTTTAATATTATTTATATTATTATTTAAAAATTTTGCCAATTTTTCTGATATTATATTTTGATATTTCATACTACAATAATTAACTGTATTATTTATTTGTTTAGGTTTTTTTTAATTTTCTTTAATTTTTTTTTATGTATTCTTTTAATTGTGTTTAAATTATATTTATTTTTAAGTGCAATATCATATATAATATTAAGCTCATGTTTATAATTATATTTATTTAAAGGAATACGCTCAAGTCTATAAAAAATAGAGTTAAAAAATACAATATTTTGTAAAAAAGGATGATTGGAATTGTAAAAAATAATGGAATCAGTTTATGTAGGTTTTCTGTAAATATTAAATTCAAATTTATAATTAAGTTAACCCTAAGGTCTAAAAAATTAATTACACTATTTAATTCTGTTTCTAGAGTAAATTGAATAATAGAAATAATATAGAATTACAACAGTTATATAAAGAACCAGACATAGTCGCAGTATTAAAATATAGAAGAATGGCATGGGCCAGTCATGTATGGAGGTCAAATAGTTTAATGAAAGCGGTAGTAAAATGGAAACCTCATGCGAAAAGACCACTCGGCAGACCAAAACAAAGGTGGATTGACAAAGTGGAGAAGAATTTAGCAGAGATCGGAATACGAGATGGAGAAACTTTAGCGCAGGATAGAGATAGATGGAAGCAAGTTTGTGTTGCGGTAATGGGTCTCAATGGCCTATAAAACCGAAGAAGAAGATTAACCATATTTTCTGTTTGTCTATTAGTACTTCTAAATAAAATGAATGTATCATTTACATATCTGAAATAAGCTTTAATAAATGGACTATATATAATTTATTGGAAAGTATATTATTTGTTTCATAATTTATTAAGTACAATTCCGATAAAAGTGCACTTACAGGACCACCCATTACTAGACCTTTTTACGTATATAATTTATTGTTGTATTGGAAATAATTTTGGTTAATAATAACGTCAACTGATTGTATAATTTCACGAATTTCATTTGGATTAAAATCACTATTAAGAATAAGCTTATTTTTGAAAATGTTTAATGCATCGAATTTAGGAATAGATGTATATACATTTTTTACATCAAGGGAAATCATTCTACAACCAAGTATAATATTAATATTATTTATTTTTTTAATAAAGTCATAAGAATTTTGTATTGATGTTTCATTATTAAATTTTAATTTTTGTTTTATTAGTTGATCTAAAAATTTAGCTAGATTATATGAAGGAGCAGTTCTGAAATTAATTAATGGTCTGATTGTTTGATTATCTTTATGTAATTTTATAAATGGGTAATAATGGAGCTGTAACGATTCTATTATTAAATAAAAATCTTTTCTGGTTTTTAGGTATAATCTCAGTTGTATTATTAATTAAATTATTAATTTGTTTTAAATAACTTGTAGTAAGTTCAGATGTTAAAATTTCAATATTATTTTTATTTATAAAATCTATAGTTTTGTTTTGAATATCATTAGTACATGCAATGACAATAGCGTTTTGATTTATCTACAGGAATGATTTAAGCTTTATTTTGTTTTAGTTAATTTTTTTAAAGTTTTAATAATATTATTTTGTTTTATTATATTATTTAATTTATTTTTATAATTTGGATTGCAGTTTTCTATCAAGTTAAATCTAGTTTGATTCTAATTACGGTATTGGATATAGTTTAAAACGGATTCACACTATTAATTGTTGTTTTATTGAATTGGAGTTTTGTAGTTGTATAAAACTAATACAACAATTTTTTTATATTTATATTTAATACTCATTGGCTTTTTTGTACATTTAAATATACACACACATATATATATTTTATTTAAAAAAATTAAAATCTGCTTTCTGCATGTAAAATGATGATTTTTGTATATGTACATTTATACATATATTAATTTTTTTAAATATCATTAATAACATTAAAAAGATTTTTTTAAAAATCAAACATTAAATAATTTTAATACTAAAAAAAGAACATTATTTTTAACTTAATTATATTTCCTATTGAAATGATTTTTGAACTATAAACAATTTTATTATTGTTAATAACACTTCATAATAAAAATAGATCGAACACAGAATAATGTATACCTAGGTGTATAAATGAAATGATTATAGCGAATTACATGTATTATAATGTAATAAAATACAGGTACATTTGTATTAGTTTTATCCTATATATCCATAGGATCAGTTATATAAATTTTAGAAAAAAATGACAAAAAAAACATTTTTTCCTTGTAGACTGATTGATGTGATGTTTAGGATTTGAGCACACAAAAACAAACAACTTTAATAATTAGAGGAACATAATAATTTAATTACTACCAATTATTTAGAATTATGAGTTCTAATGTTCACGAATAGTGAATACTTACTATTTCAGTTACTTAATGAAAACCATAACATGATTAATAATCTGATAAATATTTGAATAAAATTGTTTCTCTCTGTAGTATGTTCTCTGGCATTAATTTTCATCTTATGTATACAGTGCTATCTATCGTTTTCTTATAAATCTGCACAATAGCCTTATCAGTGTACATTTAGAGTTAGGGGCTGATGGTAGGCAACTCAATATACGTTTTACTTGCTGGACCTCTTGCTAACTTCACACACGTAAAAATAAATCACGTTTGGAGTTTACGCGCTCTTGCAAAATTGTTACTTTGGTTCGATTTTAGTTCTGTAAATAAATATAACTGTTGATATTTCTTCCAGAGAATAACGAAGATGATTTTTCGAATAATACATTTCTAACATTAGTATTTTTAAATAAAATAAAATATTTATTCAAATGTTCTTTTTTCAAACATTTTTTATCTGTGACTTATGTGTGGCACACTTTTAGGGTAAATTTTAATTTAGAAAAGACGTATTCGTTATTCTTTAGAAAATATATTAGGGGATTTTTAAAGTTTTCACAAAATAAAAATCTGAATAGCCAAAGATCTCAGAATTTTGTCAGAGTGAATGGTCTAAACTTAAATAATATACACCGTACTCCTTTTCCTAATCGTTCCAAAGTCACAGTAGGTTAGTAAAAAAGTACTAAAACAATAATAATTAAATTTCTTTAAATATTTACAAAATTGTGGAAATTTCGAAAACGTATTGAGAAAAAGAAATTTTAATGAGCGGTACCTATATATTATAGGTAAACTTTATTTTAGTAAAACAATTGATACATTCAGATTACCTTCGACGATTTGGCTCAAAGGTGGTACGGTAAGTTTGACGCGGACGATAGGCAGTTCATTCATGTTCAGAGTACTCGACAAACACTTGGCCATTTTTGATAATGTGTACGAAAAATTAAAATTATTTGTATACGACAAAACGTGTAAGTATTTCTCTGGAATGCGACACAGAATTACACCAACAATGTTTCACAGTATACTGATGTTTTTCATCATAAGCCACGACAGTGTTGAGTGTTGACTGACAGGTAAACTTTGAAACCGCGGTTTTAGATAAGGTATACATATTCTATACATTATCTATAGATAATAAATATACGCGGGTATAATTTGAGGTTATGATCAAATTATTATTAAGTTTTCTCCTCTCCAATATAAACCTAAAGACAATAGATGTTGAACTTTGACCTTCGACTTCCAACCCACATACATTTGGGAATCAAATGAACAATATTTGATAATCGTAATTAAACAGTAATAATTACTAATTATTAACTTGTTTTCAATAAATTCACAATATTATTTATATTTTAAGTTAAATATTCTACAAATTATTACTATTATCGCTGTTATAGGATGGCACCAAAGAATAAGTATTTTTTGAGAGGATAATACAGAGACAAGGGAACAATTTTCAGTTTGTATACATTTTTTAATTACTTTTTGGTGTTATTTTATATGCCATCTTAAATTTTTATCTATACAATTCAAATTTGAGATATTCTTTATTACTTTTGATTTCTTCGTAAAAAGTATTAATTTTTTGGAGATCTTTATAAATTACATAAATCAATAATAATAAGTAGGTGTATACATTTAATCACACTTATAAGTATCTAAATTTTATTTATCTGAAAATGATTAATTGGTTTATTTTTTTATACAACAAATGTATAGATAACAATGAATTAACAAACACTTAATAATATTATAATAATATAAAACTTTTTTTTAGAACTGTCTGTTTCTAGATAATATATCTCTTCTAGCTTGATATGAGACAATATTTATATAATAAAACAATATTTTTGGAATAAATAACAAATTCAAATTCAAATTCAAAATTCACATTAATCAACAATATAAATACTTAATTAAATAGAAGTTTAAGTAAGACTGATTGTCATTTAAAACCATTACATTACTTTAATTACACCTTGGATAAATTTCAGAAATTATTTGCCAATTATTTTATTTAAAAGAATGAACCACATTTTTGAGCGTTTTCTTGGGTTTGGTCAATTTTAATCAACTGTTTGGCAATACTAAAATAGCCAGTATATTTTATGGTGTTAGGTTCCATATCATAATGATAATGTCCTCCTTGACTGCAATCAGCCGTGTACAGATGAAAATGTTGAAGCCTTAAATTCAAACCCTAAATTTATTTTTAAAAATCATTAATCTTTTATGTTTTAACAAAAATGTTAGTCTTGTGTACCTCAAGGTCATACATTAACTATATAGTTAAGAGTTAAATTTTTAATAAGTATTTAATTTTAATAGTCAATTTGAAGTAAATATAATTTATTAACAAGTCACATTTTAACTTAATTTAATGTTAATTTTTGGAATGACCAGTTATATCAAAAGTTATTTTTTTTGGTTTCTTTGCTGATGTAGTTTTTTTTAAGTTAATAAGAAGCATGACTTTAATAATTAAAAAAAAGAACATTTAAAATCTAATAAATATTTCTTAAAGTAAATTTTGTATTATGTTTTTTTGTTTTCAACAATTATATACTATATTAAAATTATTATATATAATAAGTTTTAATATAAATAAAAAACAAAAATATTAATAATTATTTTATAATAATTAAATTATGATATTTCAAGAAATAAAAATCAAAGCAATTAATTTAACTAAATTAAAAATATTGATAAGATAAAAGAATAACTTTTAATTTATTAAAAAAGAAAAAGAAATAAACTTAATGTTAACTAGTTAATTGCTCTTTAATAACTTGTTCAATCTTGACTAAACTATAAAATATTTATAAACAAATAACAAATAATAGTAAATAAAATTACGGGATCATGAGATACGATGCATCCAAGACCCACTGATGGTGGAGCTAACTCAATAAAATGTAACCATTTGCCCAAGTCATTTGGTGATTCTAAAGGTGTTTTTGCCAAATCCGGCTTAACAACATGAACTTTTACTTTTCCATTTTCCATTAGTATAACTCCGCCTAAAGCTAAAAAAAAAAAATGATACAATTATATATTTTTAAATATGTTTTAAGATATTCTCTAAAAATATTTTGTTTGTGATATCTACCAATTATTTTATCACCAAAATGTTTTGCTAATGCCTCCCTAATGCACATGGGAAAATTTAACGATCCTTTTCTTACCTCACACACAATTTTTAAAACCTAGAAACATTTATGTTAGTTGATTGCAATTAATCATAATAATAATAGTAAGTATAGAATATACATATTAAAATATACCTACTAATGGGAACTTTTTAAATTATTTCTATTCATATTTAATGTTAAATTATTTTCGTATACATAAAATAGTAATAAACAATTAAGCACTCAAATTTTGTAGATTTAATCTTACATGTCAAAACAAAAAGATTAACTATAATATAAAATCTATACCTCTCCTTTGAGTCCGTTACTAGTGAAAAAGTTTGCCAACATTGAAAATCTCGTTTCGTCATTGGGTAACAATGAATGAATACACTCTCCGGTAGAATCGACTGACGTGAGAATATGCGATCTGTTTTCTACACTATGGCCAGTCATTTTCACGATTTCAACACACTACACTCGTACATTAGAAAAAAAACAAAAATAAAATTAATATTATAATAACAAAATTGTCGACATCAATTCATTGAAAATAATATAATAATTATAAAATATTCACTTCACTGTCTACTCCTATTAATGGATGAGGGCCGGCACAAGGTCCCATAACGCATAAAGGATCGGTCCCCGTGATTTTTTGTAAGTCTCTCACGTTGTACAATTTCTCCCGTTTTATCACGGGTATTATATTGACGACATCACCGATGTCCAATACATTTTCTTCGCCACTTAGTCCTAAGTATGTGGTATAACGTATACAAAATAAATTAGCGTCCACGCGGTTTTTTAAAAACACATTTTTTTTTTTAATAAATACAATTTTTGATGTTAAGGACGATTGTTTAATCAGAATATTATTCGGTCGGACATAGGTTTGAAATTATTGTAATTTGAAGTTTGTTAATTTTACGGTACCTATATTGTATAAATAGTTATTATAAATATTTAAATATTATTAAAAATAATTGATTTTGTGGAAATATTCTTCGATTTGTTATAAAATAAATTTTATTATTATAGTATATTATTCATTTATTACAATAATAACTACTTAACTTATTGTTTATTGATATAAGATTATTTTTTATATTCTATACGTGCACTGTGTGACTTTAAATATTTGAGTCTCAATAATTTGATCAATGAAAATATTATATGCTAGTTCCTGTTTTATAAATATTGTTAGCAATCCGTCTAATTTTTCTTGTTACATTGTATTCTGTAATTTACTTTTTACTATACTTAATTCCGTAAAAGTTCGTTCACATGTACCATTAGTAACAGGACTTTACAAATAGTTTTAATGCTTAAAAACATTTTTTTTTAATTTCTGAATGTGATAACTATTTAATCAAAAGTTTTATACAAAAATGTATTTACTACAAATTCACAGTCCTAGAGATAATTAAACTATTAAATAGAATGTACTTTATACCTACCTTCCGAGACTAAGTTAAACGGCGATCGAGACAAATCAGGACATTGTACCACTTCGGCGCTTACTTTTTCAAAGTTTTTCAACAATTCGGGCAATATGGCTAAAATTAATCGAGTATTTTTAAAATAGAACTATGTATTAGTGTATTTATTATATATATTATAGGTAGGTAAAAATAACAAACCGGATTAATTGAAAACCTAAGTATATCGTGAATCACTATGCTTTAACCGCTAAATATTATACCAAAAATGAAATTCGTGGACGACGGACTCAATTGTTTTTTTATATAAAAATTAAAATTAAGAAAGAAAAATGTAATCGCGATGTAAAATATCAAAAATGTTAAAAAATTCGAACGAACTTTGGTGCAGTCGAAAAATGTATACTACATAATATTATATATATAGATATAGATATGGTGCAGTACTTACATGAAAATAAGTTTTTGAGTTGTTAAAATTACTTTATGATTGCGTGTCGGAACTATTGTCGTTTGGTTGAAACTTGAAAAAAACGGACTATATATTTACACCTACACGGTTTTGAAGAAAATACTTTAAAAAATGAATGTATTTACAAGAGAAAAAAGCAGACAGTCGACTATTTTTATATCATAAGAGTCCATATACGCGAGCCCATGGTTTCATCAACAGTTTGGTCCACGGTCAGTAATGGTTTTAACCGCGAGCCACGTATTATACTGTACGAACAAAGTGTAAAAGTTTTGTTGATTATCATATTATACTTAAACGTTAGATCGTCTTGACATCTTATATACCTACTTAGATCGTATTTTTAAAATTAAAATAATAATATTTATACGCCAATGAGTGTGTACACGAGTTAAAAAAAACATACACACACAAATCTATCGTCTCGTTTTCGTCGCGAGTGTACCTATTTATTCGAATTTTAAATGACCGTAACTCGTTTTATAAAAGTAAAACGAATAAAATAATACCGTTATTGAATTTTTATATAGTATCAATAAAGTTTTGCGTTACCTTCGACGATTTGGCTCAAAGGCGGCGAGTTCAATTTGATGCGGACGATGGGTAGTTCGTTCATATTTAGAGAAATTGGTGGCAAACACTCGATGGCAGTATTCGACATTTTCGAAATGATCGTTATTTATCTTCCATAAATCACACTAAAACAAACGAAAAACACACTCGTATGCCACAAACGTGCAATAACGGCTTCACGCGAGTATATATTGAAAGACTGGTGCCAAGATTTTTAGTGAAAAAAAATTTCTTATAAGTACACAGTATACTGCACCTACCTATGTACAAATTGACATGAATAATCGAGTAGGTAATCGCGGCTGTATACGATTAAATATTTAAATATACAGTATTCAAAAAGTGTGGAATATTGAAAATTTTCCACCGTTTATTTGTGAAAATATTTGTCTGTATAACATTTAAAATAAGGAATGGTGAATTTTTAAAAACGCTCTAATACATATATTACAGTATTTTTTTATTATAGCATTAATAGAAATAAAAAATTGAGAAAAACTCAATATTCCGTTTATACATTTAGAACTCCTGTATAAATAATTGTACGAATAAGTGGCATGTACAGATAACCGAGATAATTATTAATTACTATTATATTAAATTCAAACTATGACATTTAACGATAATAACTGGCGGGATTATATTATATAAGTAATATAAGTAATATTATTGATAAATCGACATCGTAATCTAGTACGTGTACTTATTTAATAGGTTTTGGTTTTTATAATGGCATTTATACGACTATAATAATAAGAGCGTTGATTTCCGTTTTTATTGGGTATTATACATTATAGGAATAAAGCGAAGTCGAAAATGTATGTATATTGAGTATATTAAAAAAAAATTTAGGGCAAAACAAGTACGTATAGTATTGTCAAAGGCATACAAAAATATAGTCAGACGTTTTATTCGTAAAAAAAAAAAATTAAATTTCGAAAATATATATTTATTTATAATATTGAATTTGTATTAAATATTTTTTTTAAAAAGCTTTACCTTTAAACAACGCAAGGAGCGGCGTTTGAAAATGTTCGAGACTTTAAAACTGAAAAACGGTAGCTTTATGAGCTTTGAAGTTCGGCTTTCGAATAACTGAATGTTATCTACTTGTCTCGTAAAAAATATTTTTCAGATAAAATACCGGGTGGTAGGGCACGGTAACAGGTATGTGATAACCTATCACTGTCGACTATATAGAGTTTGATTAAAAAACTCCGATTGGTTAAGTTCACTATGAAAAAACACGATAGAACTGTGTTTTATTTGTGTCACGCTCAGAAACGGATTTAACATAGATTCGGGATTAGAGCGCGATAAATTGTAGGTTTGAAATTTATTACTATTTTTAAAATATGATAATTTTCATTAAAATTTACAATGTTTTAGTAAATATGTACGCCAAAAGTCCTATTCTATCAAAACAAACTGTATAAGTATCATTTTTTTCGACCGAAATAAAATTAATTTTCATATAACCCGTTTAGGCACAAACGTGCTTTTTCGTTTAGTAAAGTATATTATATCGAAAATCGTAATGGTTTTAAGGTATATATACATGAATAATATAAAAATATTATCATCATTCTGTTTGTTAATTGTCTGTAAATGAAGACAATTTATTTCTTACGACAGACCACTTGATTTATAAGGTAAAAATAATAAATGTAGAAAAAATATTTTAATAAATGTCACTCATTTTATTTAAAAAAAGTAACATTGATAAACAAAATAAGTCATTAATTCATTTTTTACATAGTTAAATAATTTGTACGTTTATTCCTATTTAGGAATAAAATATACACATTAATCATTATAGTTTTACTTGATAATACAATTTAAAATGCAATTCTTAATACTTTTGTAAATTTGTTGATTAAAAAAAAAAAAAAAAAAAATGAAAAAATACATTTATTGAGATAATTTTACTTATATTATTCACTGTAGGTGAATATATTATTATCTTTTTTTTTAAATAATAAGCTTCAGCAAAAAGCGTTTTTTGGTTTTTTATTTTATTACTTTATATACACATACAAATTTTAAACACATTTTACAATGATACAAAATGTATTATTTATAAATAACAAATTTGTTATAAATCACAATATAACTGCTAATATTCCTATAATCTACCCATTAATTAATAATAATAATACTAATAAAACTATATTAAAGGGGCAATTTTTTAAATTTTCCTTCTCTGAAAAGCCATAAACATAATCTATCTATTATATATGAACCGCAAAAATCTATTATGAGTACAGTGATCAAAGTAACGCGAAATTCATAAGGAAATTGAATAATTTCAAACTGCTCATTTAGCCCTTCCACTATACCCGCACTTAGACATAATATTACTATAATTGTTCCAAATGTACTGTACAGCAACGGCTTATTTTCTATTAGATTTTCCATGAACGGTCTTCCTCGATAGTTGACTGAAAAGGTACAAATTTGTAGCGCCATGGAAATGATAAACACAGCACTGTTCACTACGTTCGGTTTAAATTCTTCAGCGTCCAATGTGTCCGTGTCTGTAGAATTTACACTTGTAGTGTTATTAAAATTGGATAATAGGCTGTTGTTTGAAGACTGTGAAGTAGTATTCATTGTATTATTTTCGGCGAATAAGCCAGCTTCTTGAACCAAGTACACTAAACTCAAAAAATGTATAATAAATTGCAATAAAACGGTAGAAATTGTATAAACGTTGAATATATTTGGCAGTGGTCTCTGTTTGGATAAAACTTTTAAAGGCTTTGATCTCGAAATAAATAAAAACGAAACGGCTAACAATAATCCCTGCAGCGTGGCTTGAGAGTCACTGAATTTTATCCCTTTAACGTAAAGCACAGACTGGCTATAGGCAGCAATAAGTGCGTTCAACGCTAATATTTTGAACATCTGAAGTGTTGTAACTAATGTACAACGGCCCTGTTTAATTACATGGCACACACACGTCACAGATGAAAATTTACTTGTAAACGGGGCAGCAATACTGGCATCTCCAGATTTCACTACAGTTACAGAATCTTCATCCATTTCTTTCATTAGTCTTTTCATTTGATCAGAGACGTTTCCTCCAGGTTTTCTCGATTTATTGATAAATATGTCTTTTTTGATTTTCTTTCTTTCTTTGCCTTTAGAAAGTATAGCAATGCCAACATGAGCATGTTTCAAAGCACCAACGTCGTTGGTACCATCACCACACATCAGAGTACAATATCCTAATTCTTTTAACATCACTATGATGAGTTCTTTCTCTTTAGGAGCAACTCTAGCAAATACACAAACGTGTGGTAAAATTTTTTTCAATACATCTTTATGATACTGATTTAAGTAACCCAGTCCATCTCCTGTCAAACATAAATCGTATGACTCTACCAATTCCTTAATACTGTTATTAAACGCCACTTGAATTTTATAACTATCGTTCACCCAATACCATTGGTCTTGAACTTTTGCTAATGTCAGAATAATTTGGCTCGAAGATCTAGTGAAATTCAATTCATTTGCTACATAGCACGCAGTTAACGCATTGTCACCAGTTATCATTGTTACCATGTGGGACGAGATCAACAGTTCCTTAATAACATCTTCTGAATCATTTTTCAAAGGACAAGAAACCACTACGAACCCAACAAAATGTAAATCGCACTCCAAGTCATCTCTCTTTAAATTTTTCAAATTATTAGAATCGACGATCATCTCTTTTCTAGCAAGAGCCAAGACCCTTGCACCTCGACCAGCCAGATCAAGATATGTACTGTCATAATTATGAGGAATGTTTTGTAACATTGACTTCAGCACTTCGGGGGCACCCTTTACACTGGCTATGTGTATAATTTTATTTGATGTCTTTGCACATTTATAAGCAGCCAAAACAGACATTCTTTTTAAGGACGAAGAAAAGTAAAATCTATTTAGTATTTTCAATGGTGACATTTTTGATTTCTTTGGTACGATGAAATCGTTTTTGGACAAAATCCAGTTTATTGCATTTAACGAGGCTTTTTCGACAGGATCACCCACTATAGTATCCTCCAGTTGAACCAAGGAGTGGCAAGATGCTAAACTTGAATAGTATGTTCAGGCGCGTCAGTCATTTTCATCATATCTTTGTCAATGCCAGCAATACCTTCAACAATTAAAGCATCTTTGGTTAATGTGCCTGTTTTGTCGAAACAACATATTTCTACTTTTCCAGCAAACGGGATTCTAAATGGTTCGGTGCAATATATTCCAAGTTTGGTCAATGACAAAATCGAAGAGTTCACTGCTAGAGATAATTCAACAGGCAATTCTGGAGGTATGACAGAAGTAAGTATAAGAGTACATTCGAGGAATAATTTATAGCGATTTCGGTTTGGATCTTCAGTACCTTTAATCCACAAATATGAGGCTGCAGCAATGGCAAAAATCAACAAAAACAAAATGAATGCCAGAGTTTCCATATTGTTTGCAGTTATGTGCTTAACACCAAATAATATCGTTTGTAGTAGATTACCTTGTGAGGTATTAAAACCCGTCCGCAACACGTAAGCGATACATCCGTTATCGGGTGGGGCACGCATACTCGACAACGTCTTCACAGGAGATGTGTGTTGTACAACTTTTGTGCCGCTAAACAGAATGTGCAATTTCTTATCGGACTCAAAATCTAAATTTCTACTGTGGTCGACAATGTTTTCAATTGGTTCTTTCATTTGTGGAATGGACTCACCAGTTAATAGGCTTTCATCTACGATGCACGAACCTCTTAACAATAATAAATCACAGGGAACAGTCTGGTCGACGTTGGCTCGCGTAATGGAAACTACATCACCTGGTGTTAGTTTATCGCTCAATATAGACTGCCATTTTTTATTGCGATATACGTACAAATTAATTGGTTGATTGCCCATATTCCTGATTTCTTCCATGTTGCGTAACTGTTGTTTGACTAATGTACACTCGAATAGCACCAACATCACCAGGGTAAACAAAGAATAGTACCAGTACTTGTCAAAGCACCACAGTGTAATACAAAACACTTGGAACACAAAAAATGGTGCCGTGGCCCTTTCAATGAACAGATCGTTAAACTTAGGCAATTGTATATTGAGTTGGTTTCGACCATACAGTTGTATGGCTCTGACCAATTGCTCATCACTGTTGTATCCTTTACAATTGGTGTATTGGTCAATTGTGTTGGCGATAGGGAATTGTAAAGAATGGAAACATTTTTTGTCTTCATTCCATATATATTTAATTTCCTGGTACCTAAACCAGGTGACAGTCTGGTTATATTGGTCTTGAAACGAACACAACAGCACCAGCTCAGTGAAACCGTTGTTGGGCGTCGGGATTACTTTGACCAAGGTGGCTGCTTGTGGACAAGCAACTCGTCGGCATGACAACAGGCATCTGAATGACACAGACCAGTAACAGCACAGAGAGCACAGCACTTGGCCAATAGCGACGACAAAGATGCCGACAAAATAGATATCGACAAGACTGGTAGTGTAGAAGCAGATGTATGACCACAGCAAGTAAAGAATGACAAACGGCAGGATGGCTCCGTGGAACGCTATGTGACGAGGCACGTACAAAGATACCGAGTCTATGAGTTTGTCGATGGCCATTGGGGAAGAAAGAGATAGAGAATTACAAACTAATAAATAAATAAAATAAACAAACTATTTTCGACTAGAAGCGAACGGACGAGACGACAGCGTACATTTACGAGGGCAGTGCGCAACGGAGTTTTTCGATGGGAACGGTCACCGCATCACCTTTAGACAATATCATGATCGTTATCGTCTAAAATTCTGGTGGAAAAGTAAAAAAACTCATTCGCGTAAATATTCAAGCCGAACACGTCGACACGGACCGGCGCGATAACGACGAGACGTCTTCTCCTCTGCTCTAGAACGGTTTCACGAGTCGCGCGTCGTCTGTCGAGGAAACGACGACGTGGACAGAATAAGGATTAATAATTTCGAAAATCGTTAAGCAACACTGGACGATAGAACCGTGACATGACTATTTATTTAAAATTTTTATCGTAATAAAAAACAGAAAACACGTACGTACATAAAACTAGTATATAATCTTATATACTAATTAACTAAAGTATTGATACGAGATATCGCGGTAACGCGAAAAAAAGACCGTCTACAAACCATAACCTATAAAATGACTGCGAGAGCATCCTGGTGCTGGAAATGTTGTCACCGCGGCGCAGTGCCACCGCCCATGTGATATTTTGCTCGCCCCGCAGTTCGGCCACACTGTCGTCCGTCTCGCCGATTGGTCGGAACACCCGCGGATCGCCGTGTTCAACGGTCAACGGAAACTCACCTCACCACCATCGTGACACGATCCCCACCATCCGGTCGACATGTAATTACTTGTTCGTTTCGGAGGCTTTCATTTTTGAATTCTACCGTTTTTTCTTTTTTTTTCGTTCATTGTTATTATTTGTATTTTGTTTTTACTATTTACGATCCGTTTTGCACGTCGTATTTATTTTAAAGTATAAGCATTCGTTTCGTTTTTTCGCGATTGCTTTACAGCGGCACGAAAAACGCAATATTGTTACGAAAAACGGTTAAAAAATTGTTGGATAAGTACTTTTTTTTACTGTATACCTTACTCGAGTGTCTCGTTGTTTGGCATTTGTCGTTATTCATCACGTGATATACACCATTCGCCAGTCGCCAATTATGGCTTCGAAAAGGTGAGTTTTATTTTAAAAATAAAAAAAAAATATAATCAAATGACAAATAGGTATTTTTTTTTTAAATTGTTTGGCACAAACTTATTGTTATTCTCAAAAGAATAAACTGCACGGATAATCAAATTAAATTGTTTCTTTCTGAATTGAACATAGACTTTGATGTGTCAACACTAATACAATCTGTATTAAATGTTTTGTATTGTTAATTTCAATTGCACAAAACTTTTATAGTTATAATATATTATTTTTTTTGTTGTATTCACTTTACCTATTTATATATTTTATACATAATATAATTTTAACACATTCATAACTGGTGACAACCATACGTCGTTATACATTGTCTGTAATACCCAGCCGAAGACAACGCATCGTTGTCATAAAGGTTTAGATTTTTTGATTTTAAATAAAATATTTGGCTATTGGTAAACTATTTCAATTATTTCTGTGGCTATTCAGTATATATTTATAAGTCATTGTATACAGTTGGTTGTTATTTTTCTCTTCTTTAGTGCTGAAAAACATTTATTTTCCATACTTTAAATTTCATTTTTTTTTATTTTTACATTAAAATATGGATTTTCCTCTTAGTTAATCGAGAATAAGTTGATCTCTAAGTTCTGTGTGAGTTAATAAAAATATAGTTTGGTAATGAACTTCTACTTGTATTTTATATAAACATTGTTTACAAGTTGTTTGTAAAATTAAAATATTACTTTTATTTATTACTTTATTTTACTATCATATTTAATACAAATTAGTTAATGATAAGAGTTATTAAATGCATGGTGACAATAATTCGGCATATTGTGTAAAACCGATATATTCCCCATAGGGAATGGTGAATGACAAATAAGAATCAAGCAGAGCTGAACGTGTTAAATTACTTTCATTTACTAAAAACAACACTAATAATAATTTATTAAATGTTAAATTGTTTACATCTTTTACATTATAACTGTAGTAAATATATGTGCTATAACTACTATTAAATATTAAATATTTCATCTTGTTCATTTGTATTAAGTTTACTTTTTCTTTATTTATTTATTAAAACTAATTGTTGGTTAGTTACACAATGGTTTGGCTAATAATAATAATTTTTAGGTAATTTTAATGTAAATACCTACATTTTTTAGTTGGTATTAATATGAATATTATTGTTTAATGTTTGAAAATTTAAAATTAATTATTGATGGGTAATTTAATAGAATTCTTGTTTAAATTGAAATATTTTTGTTATAGTATATCAAAACGTGTAATGAAAGAAAACAGAATTCCAATAGGAAAGAAAAGAGAGAATTTAGACAAAATCAAAGCATTACAAAAAAGTAAGTTACATTTGCTGTTAAAATTAATAATATACCTTCTTATTACCTATGTGTACATGTTATAAATATAAATATATATATATATATATATATATATATATTTAATTTACAAAATTAGGTACATTAAATAACAAAATTATGTTATTTAAAGCACATGACATATTTTAAAAATTATAATTTAATTTTCAGAAGATGAATTGGAAGTAGTTGTGAGTCAAACAATTCCAAAAAATAAAAAATCAACAAATAAAAATGTAAATAAATCCAACCACGAATCTAAACCACTTAAAATTATCAACATCAATGATGCACCTACTGATACATCCTTAATGACAAAAAATGAAAAACCACGAACAAAACTAAGTACAATTAAAGAAACTGATGAAAAACTGATAAAATCAATCAACGCCAATGTTAAGCTGGAACTGATGAATGGTATCAAAATTGTGACAAATGATGTTCTACAACAGATTGAAAAAAAAAATGATTTAAACGAAGAAGAATCAACAAAATTGGTTAGAATTTTACAAGAGGATATTGATATGGATATTTTAAATAACACAATTGACAACATGAAACCAACTCTTCCAGCACCAGAAGTTGTTCTGAGTCCTTATGTTTGTGCAACTCGTGGCAAAAAATGGAAACCTACCCCACGCAAACCTCCAAAATTATCTGAGCTCTTTGAGAAATATGATGATAATAATGTTGCTGATACATACAGGTATTTATAGTTGAAAATACCTACTGTGTTAAGGTATATTAATACATATTTGTGTGTTATAAATAAATATTTTTTTTATTGTTTCCTAGAAAAAAATTGGATGGCAAAACTGTAGAACTACAAAGCAAAGTAAATTATTGGACAGAATTATCTTCTGTTAGCAATATTCCGCAGGTAAATTATAATGTTGAAAATAAATTGTTTAATTATTGAAATATCGTTTTAATTTTAAATAGAAGGAAACAAGATCTTCTACTATAGTTGTTAATTTAAAAAAAAAAAAACTTACTAAATGTTATATTTTCATTTCAGTCTATCAAAGATGAAATAGATGTCTTGCGTGGACAGACAAAACTTTTGACAACTGACAAATTTATGCAAATGCGTTCTTTGATTGAAGAATTTGATAATAAGTCTGGAGCGATGCTTATTACTATGTCTGATTTGGATGGTTTTTGGGATATGCTTTTGTTACAAGTAAATACCCCATATTATTATGTGATGTGTGACATTGAATAATAATCATAAATAATATTTTAGGTTGAGAAACTCGAAGGTCAATTCCACCAGCTCACTATATTGAAAGAAAACAATTGGACTCCATTAGAACCTATTGCTAAAAAGGTAATAAACAAAGTTCCCAAAGTGAATAAACGTCCTATAGTCAAATCACAATTTGCAAACTTCATTAAAAGTAAGTTTGAATTAACATTACTAAATTTAAATGGACTTAAGTAGTAGTTAAGTAGTTAGTTATATATTTTTTTAAATAATAAATACACAATTTTTTTAAAAAAAAGTGAATTCTTATCTTATTTTATATTGAGCAAACATGCTGAATATAAAATTAACAAATAATATTCTTCTTAATAGGTATTTGATAAAGATATATTATATCCCGAAAAAAGCTTTGTATTGGTTATTTTGTTTAATCGATTCCTCTTTTAATTGTTGATCTAATATAGGTTTTATTCTGTGATTTTTAATACTATACTTTGTTTTTATATTCCTCCATAATTTTTCTTTAGTTTACATTTTCATAAGACTTAAGTTGTTTAGTTAAAAACTTAATGAACAATTAAGTTTCTAGTTATATAACTATAGTATATTTTTAGTATATGTAGGACCTACTATCTTTTAATGATTGATATAATATATTATTTTATTATAGCTATTGATAATTTCTCCTTTGTTAAACATAGATCAAAAATTAAAGGAAAAGAAAGAAACGCAAATCAGTGGAAATTCTAATGAAAAAGATAACTTGATCAACTCGAAGTTTAATGAAATGAAACTGTCCAATAACACTTTACGTAAGTTCTTTCTTTTTTAAACATTGTATATTTTATAATTTTGATTTCTTTGTTCTAAATAATAGCAAATGTTTCAAAGTAAAATTTTTGTTATTATGTACCTATATGTAAATAAGGGATCGGCTGTTGTCGAGTGGGTAGGAACACACGTTTTGGCGCATAAGTTTGTAATTGGATCTCGAGGATAGCCAACGAGATTTTTTGCATTGAGGCATAGGTTTCTAATATGTGAAGGGTGCAATCTCCGAGCATATTAGTGTTTCGGAAATAAGAGAATGTAAAACTGTTGATGATGATGTACCTATATGTAATTAAAATGAAATAATTTTTTTATAAGAAATAATATATAAATATTTGCTTTGCTTAATGTGCAATCTTCAACAATAATTTCTTATTAATAAAAGTATTAGCAGTATTAAGTGTAATTTGAAAAATATAATGTGTTTTCAGTTATTTCCAGTACACCAAGTTCATTGAATAAGAAAAACTTGAGTTTCACTCCTGTATTATTGAAAACCATGGAACTGTCGTATGTTGCTCGTAGGTCAGGCATGACACCTATAGTTTTGGGCAAGCCTCAGATATCACCGTTGAAACCCGCGTTGAAAAATCCCGAACAAGACAAAGGTACCAAACGAAAAAACATACATTTTGAAACTCCTAAAACAATTTCAGATCAATTGGTCACGCCCGTAAACTCTTGTAATGGTAAATATTGTAAAGAAATAATTTTTTGTATGATTAAAATGTTGAGCGATAAAATTTTCCCTTTTTGGATTTAAAAAGGTATGAATGACAAAAAGAAGAGCACAAAAGGCAGGACGGCCACCCCACATACTGTGAAAACATTGAAAATAGATGATAACTGTAGTTCTATCAAAATTCATAAGGTTGCCGTCAGTTTAAAGAATACTGACAGTATTGGGTTGAAAAAAGCAAATGTTAAAACAACAAAAGCTGCTGCTAAAAATTGTTTGCTCTTAGAAATGTCAACAGACTCACTACAAAATAGTAACAACTGCACAATCAGACGTTCTTCAAGACTGGCCAACAAACCTACGAAGAATTACAAATATTAAATATTACATTACTATTTACCTGTTTTACTATTTGATAAATTAACAAAATGTATAATTTAAAACAACATTAGGTATCTCCCAGTGTGTGTAATAACTTGCAATTATGACTATTTTTATTTAATATTTTTGGCATAATAGCAGAATCCAAAAGGTTGTATTTTCAAGTAGATTTTTTTTATTCCTATAATTATTATTTCTAAACTTTTTTTTTATTTAAAAAAATCCAATTTTTATAATATTTTTATTACTCTGAAAATATATACTCTTTCTTGTCATCACAAATTTCTTGTCATTATGTTCTTGTACATTTGTTGATGTCTCAACATTTTTAAGTAGACTGTGAACTTTCTGTCGTGATATCTGTAAACAATATTTTAAAGTCCACTTATTGTATAGTTTTGTAATTAGTGTTTACTATACTTACGACTTGAGCTGTACGGATGGATGAATGGTGCGCGCTTTGCTCGCCATCATTGTCACAGCGTCTTGCAGGGCTGTTGGATGGTGTTTGACGGCAGATGCCGCTAACATGGCCGCACCGATTAGAACAGGATCATCCTCCGTAGATATGCATACCGGCAATGACACTATGTTGGCTTGGCATTGCAAAAATGTTTGGTTTCGGCTAAGTCCACCGCACACTAGAATTTCCCGAACCATTGATCGTGAACCATCACCGCTATTTGTCTCCATTGATCTGATAATGTGTCTGGTGCCGTACTGAGCAGTTTAAATTAAAAACAATGTCAAAAAAACATAATTTTTTAAAATTCTGAGTAATGTTATTTAAAATTCCATAATCAACGAAATACACGTAAAAATCAATAATTTATATTCAAAGAATTATTTATCTAATGCCTTAAAAATATTTTAAAAAAAAAGTAAGAAGTTTCAAAATTGAATTAATGCGTTATTCTAAAGAATCAATTTTGTATGCTGATTAGATCCCAGTTAAATGTGAGAGAATAAATTAAGATTGCTTGGGCCTTTTTTTAAGGGGAGAAGAGACAAACAGTGAGATAAGTAAAGGAAATGTATCTAGAAAGAAAAAAAAAGTAGAGGAAGACTGAGCACTAGTATGGTAAATCCCAAATAGTTGGGAGAAAAGGCAAAGAAAAAGAAGACTAGATATCTGAATTTATATCATCCAGTTTTAGTGAAATAAAAAATTTGGCAAAAAATCCGAAAAGTTTTCGAACTTTACAACGAATATTTTGTAATAATGTGCTTGTTTGAGAATACTTAAATGAAGGAAAACCTTGTCATCCGCAAAGATTAATGACTTTTAATAACACAAACAGTAATACGAGTAAAGAAAAGTTCTTCGGGAAACATCAGAAGAGGGAATGAAATCAATAAAACAGATAAACGCGGTTGTTATTTTCTTTTTTAACAACTGAACAATCATTTGTTGAAAAATAATTTCAAGATTTTGAATTCTGTCCATACTGAACAAATGGATAAGTTAAATGTTTCATATGAATTTCGTTAAACTTAAAACCGTAAAATCCTGTCAAAAGTCTACCTATGAGAAAGCCTCCTTTTCTATAAATGTAAGGCACCTACAAATGTCTTAATTCAATTCTGGACGAGAACGTAGCTGATGGACTATGTCCTTTCTAAGACTTCGCGGGCGCAGTGTTACAGATAACCCGCTTTATCTTCCTCCCTTCCGTTTCATCGGATTGAATCCGTCGTTTCCGGATGTCTCACGGGACACATATACTTACACACAGTGCCTGTATGGTGGCCAGGTAGACGAGCGCCAAATTCTCTCGGTCCGCAGAAAGCGTCAGTCCGACCATCTGAAAAATATATACGACGAAGATTAAATTGATTCATCAAGTGTAGTATTCATAAGAAACGGGTAAGATAAGGACCGTTTTAATAGCAAAACGAGTTCTTCCCGAAGAATCTACAGATTCTAAACCACTCCTCGTCATTTGGGGAAGAGGAAGGACGATTGTTTCACACCACAATGACTCGACTTACCATTCCTTTGAGCGAGGCGTCGGCCACTGGCGATCGGTTGCCATGAAAATCCGGGTATACATGAAAGTCTTCCGTCAAGCAAGTCGATCGCGTTCAGCCCTCTGTCCGCCGCCATTTTCACAAGTAACCCGTTCAGGTAATCCTCCACTCTCCTATAATATATATTTATATAATTTTAATGTAAGTAGACGTGTATTTTCCATAGAATTGTTCATAGTCAAGTAGCCTATGTATAACATTGTATCAAACATGCAATTTTTAGAATTTTCAAAATTCTATAACGATTGTAGTTTATTATTGATGTGTTTTTCGGATATATCCATTTTGTCAATTTTATTCTGACGTTTCAAAACCGTTTCAGGTTCCATCTTCAGAGAACGTAGTACACGTCTAACTGTTGTGACTACATTCGACCAGTGTATCATCAATAATAATACTCCATTTCATGAAAGCTTCATCAATTTATAATGATTGTAGTTTAATTATATTTTGAATTATTTTGCATGTATATCGGTGAAAATTGTTTTGGATTTGTTTCTACAAAATTTTTATTAAAATTACATTAAATAAATCACATTTTATTTTGGAAAAATTAAACATAGAGGATATAACCTTTTACTAAATTATTGCAGTTCTCGGTTGTGTTTATTACGTTTAAGAAAACTACTAGGGAATCGAAAATCGTACTATCGTATAGGGAATCATACTATTTTAAATCGTACTTGCTACGCTTTAAAAAAAGAGATTTTTGTGACTGCCCCTTCGCTTTCCCCTAAAGACATCTTTATATCATATAAACTTAACAAGTTGTTTTTTAACTCGTTTTAAATGTAAACAATTTAAAACTCGTGATAAGGGGGAGGGGTTGGGAAATTCTACGAACTGTTGACGCGATCGAACATATAGAATAAGTACTCACGTGCCGTCCGGAACGTCCAAGTCCTTGATGGCCGGGTGCGTGCTGATCACGTGGTTGACGAGCTTTCCCGTGGCCGATTGGCCACCTTCCAGCAACCACATGTCTGGCACCATGGCGCCCAAGTACGGTCCCCAGACGCCATCTACGAATATTTCGCTGTCGCTAAGCAACATATGACACGTCGACGTTCCGCAGATCATTACTGAACGGGAGGAGGGAAGGGAAATAAAGTTTTTTAAAAATTCATTTTTTAAAATACGTGTAATGTTTTGAAGCCAAAAATGTTGAAAAAAGTTGTTACATATGAAAAAAATAAAATTTATCGTGTAAATCGTTCATTTTCACAATAAAATTCTCAAAAAGTATTTATTCAAAAACAGATTTTGTTACGCTGATTACTACGACGACGTGATCAGATTTCAATCATCAAAATTACATTAAAGTACCTTCCGGATTACCCGGTTTTTCAATTTCGTTTTGACTCCTAACTATAATATATGAGTATATAAAATGCGTACCTAATCGGTTTCTGAAGTCCATCGAATTTTCCAATCCGACCCCAATCATTCCCAGCCCTCCGGCGTGTGCGTCTATCAGAGACGTGGCCACCGGAGTGCCGACGTCTAATCCCAATTCACTGGCCGCGGCTTCAGTCAATCCTCGACCACACGGCCGTCCGGGCTCGTAGATCACGTTCCCTGTTCCGAGAACATTTTCTTTAAAAGTAATTAAATCGTAGATTTCACACAACGTAGAAATGGAATTTGTCGAAAAGAAATGTTGAAAACTATGAAACGTCAATCGAAAACGGAAAACGCAATAAACTCATATTCAAAATTGGAAGAGTGGACGGATTGTTGTTACACTCACCGATCGCAGACCAATTGTTTTTGCTCAAATCGCCAAGACCAATGGCTTCGAAATACGAACGATCCCAATGACCACCCGACGACCGCGGTTCCGCACAGTACGTCCATTTGCACACGACCGTGCACAACGACCTGTATAATGACGACAATGAATCACCGGGGACAATGATGATTTTCATCGGAAACTCGAAAGGATTTTTTATACAATATTTTCTTTATTTAACGAAGAAATGCATATTGAGTTAATCGATTTAAAATAGAATGTGTTTTTACTTTTTATATTTAAATCTAGGAAGAAATTTTTTTTTTTTTTTGACCAGAAAAAGATAAACCCAATTTACATTGTTTACACCGACCTGGAGACAGCGTCCGTGGCTTTCCAAGTGAGAAAGTCGGGCAAATCGAAGAAATAACCTACTTTGTTCCAAAACGACTCTCTCGGCAGGTTGTTTTTTAGCCAAAGAATTTTGGGCGTTTCCATTTCTAACGATATTTTACCGCCCACGTATTTCAACACTCGGTGATCCGTTGAATTGATTAAATCCGCTTCTTTCCGAGCCCTGTGGTCCATCCACAGTATTACGTTTTGTTCCGTTTCCCCTGTGCAGCAAGTACACACAATACCGATATTAACATAATATTACACGACTATACGATTAGGTCAGGTTAAAATAACATATGCATTGTCATACTGCAGTGTACAGTCAAATTCACGGTTATCTAACAATATTAGGACGCACGATGTTCCGTAGATCCATGTCTGTTAAAGTATCTATACGGAATTGTTTTTATTATACACTATCAATACTTAAAATACCACTGAAATATTTTCCAAATTTTGTATTTGAAATACTACTTAATATTTTCCAAGCAAATGTATTTGAGTGAGTTATACATATTTAACACTAACATTTATTTAAAAAAAAAAATTGAATTGCTTTATATTACAAAAATTACTGCAAGTGATTATTTATATATTTGTTATTTTTACCGTTTGTGTGATTATATTTCGTATAAGTGTGTAACTTCCAATAAATTTCAAGAAATATAAATACTTGTTGTTGTGTTCTATACTCAACTAATTTATTCAAAATACTTAACAACGCTATAAATGTAATATATTCGAATTATATATTATATTATATTATATATTAATATATTTACTATATGTTTTGATATTAATATTCGTCGAACCTATATTACTGTGGATTTTGAGTGATGTGCGTTATCACGTGTGTCACATCGTGGTGTATTATATAGGCATACGTAGGGTGGAGTCAGTCCTCGTGTTCAGGGTAATATTTTTATTCTAAAAAGTTTAATCCTACTTGTAGAAAAAAAGTTGTCAATTTAGTGTTCGAATTTTGATGACGACTGAGAATGCTTAGACGACAGTATTCGAACACGCAGACCAAGCAGTAGGTCCGCACTTCGAAAAAACTAAAGATAATGCTTTCAGATAATGGACGATAAGTTTTAAGGTATTTTAATATATATATATATATATATTTACTCTTGTATCATCTGATTTTTGTCTATTTGGTTGGAATTCATTTAAAGACGATGAAGAATTATGAATGTGAAACAGTATTTGCAATAAAAATGGGTATTTTACTGTTAAAAAGATATTTTACAACTGGCGTCACGATGGCAAAAATACATAAATATTAATGGTTATTACGTTAAAAAATAACTTGTACTGATTAATATACCTTTTTAATTTCAATATTATATATATGTATTTTATAATTAATTTTGTACTTTAATGTTAGCGAAATCCATATATATATGTGTGTGTGTGGGAAAAAAGTATATATATATATATGTACTAAAATGTAACATAATATTTTTACCTTTTTTGCTCACCGATATCGGAAGTCCGTCCGTGTTCACGACGACCAGAGAACACGTAGCGTCAAACCCGATGCCTGCGATAGCCGACGACGGTACTCCTTCGCTTATTTCCTATATATACATTTCGAATCAAATTTAGGAAAAATTTCGTCGACACACGGAACAGGAAAATAAGAACAAAAGACTGGGTAAAAAAAAAGAAAAAACCACCCAACAATCACAAACATCAAAAACCACCGACTGAACAACACATCCACCCAAACAACGACAGTCCGGTTCCGTCACCACCGCCACGCAACGAAAATTATACCAAAAAATAAATCACCCAACAATCATCCTTACAACTTGAACAGACTTTAAGTCTAAAGAAGTAAACAGGCCTCCGCCGTCACACTAGCAACAGCAACAGCAACATTAGGAAGGGTTACACGTCTAAAATTTTGAAAAGCGAAAATGTAGATCACGAATCTGTTTTCAGAATAATATTTTTATTGAATTATATTATGAGTATTATAGATTGCTCGGTGGTACACGATTAACAGAAGATAGATATAAATGTTTTGGTAAAAAATTGCCTGCTAAAAAAAAAGACTATATAAGACTAATACTGCTTACCCGTACAGTTTTACAACAACACCCCCAAATGTCCTCAGACGATTGTTGATAAAAATCCGCCTCGGGATTCCACGTCTTGATGTCGCTAGTTGATTTTTTCAACATTTTCCCTGTGCCGTCCACTAACGCCGCCCGAACACTTCCCGTTCCGACGTCCACTCCGATGAAATACATAATTATAAATATATATTAATTGTCCCTGAAAAACAAAACCCCAGTTTTGATGTACACAAACCTTGTTTTACCGACGTACAGCCAGAATGATTTTTGTCGAGACATATGTCGAATAAGTTTCAAGAAAAAACTTCTTTTAGGTTAGGTATACTTTGGGAGTTATATTTAAAAAAAAAAATGTAAAAGATTTATATAAATCAACTGTTTTCTGGTATATATATATTTATAAAAGGGTACAGTGAAAAAAATCGTTATGGGATTTTAGTATTTTGGATAAGACGAACGAACACGTGCTGCACAAATTATAAACTACTATCGATGCGAAATGTTTAATACATTTATGCAGAACGTGTTTTCCATTCTATATTCAGTCGTATTAATGAGCAAATGCGATAGGGAGAACATATACGAGGTATAATATATAGGTCCTAAGATAATTTTATAACGAATCAAAATATCAGTATATGCAAAATATTGAGTGTATTAGGAGGATTTGAAAATTTTACACATTCTAGTTATACAGCTCACAAAAACTACGAAAAAAAAATGTAATTTTGAAAAAAGTGTCGTTTACAAACAATTCGTCTTTTAACTATCGATATATGATATATATATATATATATATATAATTCTTAAGGTATTTTGTTAGTGTTCGTGTAACTTTTGAACGGCTTAACACAATGGTTAGGTGATTTATCCACTGAAGTATTCTCCAAACAATTGCTGGCTATTGTAATGGACAAATAAAGTGTCATAAAAATACGCAATTAATTAAATTTGGCTGCTAAAAATGTCCACGTTGACTAAATCAACTTTACAATACAAGAAACATGCCTGGCAAATTGATTTCGTTTAAATCAGTCGATACAGTGACAGATGAATACGAAATTGTAATATTATTCCACTGAATTCTTAAATTTTATCGATTTACCAGGATTTTCACCACATAACATACGTTTAAAAATTGGTTCACTTATAATTTTGCTTCAAAACATAAATGCACCGAGAATTTGCAATGGAACGAGATTAGTTATTAAAAAGATTATGAGAAATTTAATCGAAGCGATAATATTAAATGGAAAGTTCAGAGGAGACAATGATTTATTGCCACGCATTCCAATGATATCTACCGATGCATCAATTCAGTTCAAACGCTTACAATTTCCAATACCTTTGGCATTTGTCATGACAATAAATAAGTCACAAGGACAAACAATGGTCATATGCGGATTATATTCTGAACATCTATGTTTTTTATATGAACAATTATATTAATTAATTATTAATTATTTTTTTACATTAACAATTATATTTTCCGTTCTCGCGTATTGGAAAACCATCAAACCTTTTTATTTATGCACCTAATAGACTAACAAGAAATATTGTGCATGATCTAGCAATAAAATGATTAAAAAAAAAAATTTCATCAACATTTCTATTTGTTAATACCTGATGTACTTAAAATTTTGTATTGAAATAAAAAGTATATAATATCAAATAGATATATTTATTGTAAACTTATTTTCTATATTATTGACAAATACTATTACGCATCTATAGGGAGAACAACGTCTGCCAGGTCAGCTAGTATATATATATATATAGAGTACATCCCAATGCCGAAATTCCGCTTTAAAAATTTTCGCAGCAAATAAGTATTTTTAAATGTTGTTTTTGAACAGTATTTTTTAATGAAAAATTTGAATCTTATGATATATACTGTATGTACATTTAAAAAAAAATTTTGTTAACGTTATTTTTCTAATCAATTTATGAAATTTAATATTTTTTTAATGATTATTTTTTAATTATATAATATTAAATTAATAATATCGTATAAAATATGATTTATTTTTTGAAAAATATGATTTATAGTTTTTATACATATATTTAGAAAATAATAATTTTGGAATATTTTCGTGACACAGTTTTCGGATCCTGTGACTTAGGGTGTTACTGGATTTATGATATGTACCTAGTGTATAATATCCGATTATCCGATTTGCGAAGTAGGACAAGAAAAAAGGTGATAAAATATAACTACTCAAATAACGCGCAATGTACGTGATCAGTAATCATATAATATGATTTACGAACAAAATATTCTACGACTAAAACGTGCAGACATTGCAAGACGCGAACGATTAAAATAACAGCTCATGGTAATTGGTACATATTATACTTACTACATATATATATATAAATATAAATCACAAACACAATATAAAATATTACGCAAACGACATTTAAAAAAAGACACGAACGACCGACAACGATAAATGGTTGACGGATACTGAAAGTGAAAAGCAGTCGTGTCTGTCCGACACTTCCAACGCGATCGCGCAGCAAACGGTGGGGTGGCGCAATGTTTCGTAACGGCATTTGTTTTGACGATCCCGTGCTTATACAAAGAACTTCCAGAGACGTTAAATAAAACACGTTCACCGAATATTGTTTTTATTTTTAATCATATAGGGACGATGAAAATAATTGAAATGATTGTACGCAGACCCCCCTCCTTCACTCATACACAACTACCGCGGGAGGATTGTTTTGCGTAAATGTAATGAATGTGTAAAAATTGTAACGAATATTTTTTAATAATTTAAATGTTGAACGAGATGACATCTACGATACACTCCTTATAACAATTGTTACGACCGAAGCCGGATCAGGACAGCTAATATTATTATATAAAATTGACTTCGACTGGAGGGGGAAAAAAACGAAAAACATATATGAAAAACCAAATAGTTAAGTTGTCATCATTTTGGTTTTTATGTTATAGAAGTATGGTAGATAACTTAATACACACGAATATACCGTAAGAATATATTAACGATTTCGTTTTGACATGACCATGTCTTTTGGCTGAGGGTCAGTTAAAAATTTGCAACAGATTTTTGGTTACGTTTTGTATGACACTTGAAGACGTCATCAGTTAGGTTTACATATAGGATTACATCGTGCATTACATGGCCATAAGACACATTTTCATGAACAAATATCTGCTCGATGCGTAGTGAGTGTAGACTTTACGTTTACTTTTTATACTTATTTGAAAATAAATAAACACCGCATGTTTTGTTTTTCATATATAGGACGCATACTCGAAAGTATACAAAGCACACGCACACGCACACATAGTTTAAGTACGATGTTTACGTACAACGTGTATTATACATTACGCTCAAACTTCATTATCACTGTACACTCGCGCGGACTAATTTTGTTCGAAATTACTCGCAAATGCGTATAATTTTTCCAATTTTCTCGATTATCATCATTATTTCCGTGGACAAAAGCGAACCGCCTCCGAGATAATATTCCGGCGCACATATGTTCAAAACACTTGTCGCCGCTCTTTCGACGAGTATAAAACTTCGCGAATTTTGCAATTTCCGCTAATTCATACCAAATAAATACATACATTTAACGTGCGTTTAATATTTTATAGATTTTTTTTTTACACAATGGGAAGTTTTAAATTTTACGTGGCCGCGATGGCAATAGCGTGCATGACATTATTGCAGGTAACGATCACATAACAAATTTATATTATTATTTTTATTTAATCGTACAGTATCACTATACAATATTTTATATGCCCAGCTTAATTCTAAGGATTTTTCTCAACTTTTTTTTTTGTTATAAGTTAAGGTTTGCCTATACACTTTTCCCGCTGTTTTTGACAACGTTTTCAGAACATTATTTAACACGAAAAAGGAAAAACATAATATACATCTGAATACAACATGATCATGCGCACGTACGTTCTTATCGAGCATATATGCAATAGGACACATTTTGACGTATTGTGTACGTTTTTTACTTGTACTTGGAAAGTCCTTTTAAAGAAGGAATATTTGTTCATTTTGTATATTAATTCATTCTTGTTATCTTGTAAAAAAAAATTAAGTTCCGTTCTTTTCCAGGCTTACAGATATAAATAATAGTTCCTTCCTATAAAGGAACAATTTTCGTTTTTCAATATTTAAATTATAAAAAAAAATTATAGTGAAAATTATTAATTATGAAAAGTTTTTATAGTAAAAAATAACTTGTTTTGTATATTGATTAGATCATGTTTTTTTGTAGACTATGAGATCACGTGCATGTTTTTGTTTTTAGTAGTAAAAAAACAACAACAATAATAAAAAGATAAGTGTTTTCATTTTCTCCAAACGCATTTAAGAAAAATATTTTTCCAATTTAATCTCAACACTCGATAAGATTTGGTTAAATATGTTTAATAGTACTGCATTCAATAGTACTGTTCAACTCTTTTCAACGTTTTTCTAAATAGTCGCATATGAAGTCGCCTTCAAATATCTACTACTGGTCCTGAGAGCTTATTAAATAACCTGCTATAATGATATCTTGTAAAGATTAATCGACGGTTTTCAAATAGCCTCGATGGGTCATATGACTTATTGTAGTAATTTTCGAAATCACCGTTTTTATATATTGAGCAAATAACTTTTTGTTAGACTAAGACTTATAAAGATAATGTTTGAGTTGAATGCGACGTTTTGTCGCCCTCAGAGACGTTCCTGAAATACCCAATGATGTGAGTGCCAGAACTATGATTTTCCTGTGGTTCGTACTTGGTCTATATCACAATTTATCATTCAATAAATGACAAATATGTTTACTCTACTAAAATGAAAACGTACTTAACGCATGCCTGATGTTCTCGAAAAAGAGATTTAATTTATTTTTGTAAATTAGTTGTCATGACTACCGGCACAAGGTTACAATATCATTTTTGTGTTTCTTCTATCTGACGATAAGATAAAAAAATAATTATAGATAGCCAATGACACTTTACGGTTTCTAATTTTCTGACGAATGCAATTGATGTTATTATTCTTAAAGTTGATCGACTACCTTTGGAGATTACTTTGAGTCTTTTCCATAAAAATATTCTTTATATATATATATATATATATATATATATATATATATAAATATAATGATATAAAATAAATGTTAAATGTACTGTGTGTGTGTGTGTTGTGTGTGTGTGTGTGTGTGTGTGTACGTGTGATGCGAACAGAATGTGAACGGTGAAGGTTGCAGCGGGCGCCTGGCCGAAGTGTGGGACAATACGTTCCAGGAGGAGAGGACGTTAAACTTCATGCAAGACCTGTTTGCGACGGCCAAGGAGCTGGGCACGAACGAGGTGTGTTCAGACACGACCCGGGCGCTGGCCGAGTTCATCAAGGTGGAGGCCACCGATCGCAACGCGCAGTATTCGAACGATATGTTCACCAAAATGATCTTGGCATTATTGACCGAGGCCTCGGAGAAAACGACACAATACACGGAGACGAAGAAAGTGGTTGAGCGCATCTTAAACGACCAGAATGTCCAAAAGCTAGTGCTGGACACAATTGTTCGGTCCGTTAACCTGTTAGTGGTCCCCAGCAACAGGACGCGGTTGGTCAAAATGCTGAAAGTTCTCCAGAAGATAATCATACCGTCCACGTCCGAGATGAAAGTCAAGAGAGCGATGAGTAATTTGGTGAACCCATTAAAATTCTTCAAGAAAAAAAGTCCTACGAAATAGTTTCTGGTTTAACTATATAACTATGATATTTACCCCAATATATTAACTACCCTTTTTCTTTGTATTTTCTTGTGTGTAGAAGTCTATATGTTTTATAATATAATAAATACGTAATATTTTATTAAGTATTACGCATTCGTGATCCTTCCCGTTGTAAACTGCCCGTCAAATTGTAACAATACTATATAATTATAATATACAGTTTATATACCGTATACCAGATTTTTTTAAAATTCCATCAAAGGAATTCTCGTATGTAGAAAATCCGTTGGAGCGCTCACTGGCAGTTATTGGTGTACATCGACGATTATGTTTATATTTATTTATTAAGTATCCCGTACTTAATTTCCAAGAGTAAAATTTAAGATCCCAAAGAAAAATACGAAAATAACAAGTAGCTAACGATATTATATCTTAATTTATATTAAAACTTCAAATTCATTATAAATAGATCATTTTTATAAATCGAGTGTATTATATGTTTCATTTTCTTTCTATTTTTAAGGAATTATTTGAAATAAAATATGTAATATTAAAAGTATACGCTTATAACAAATATAAAGTTTTCCTATTTTTTAGTTATATATTGTTGGTACTAATGGTATTTAGGTTACAAGTATGTAAGGTTAAATCTGTGTTTGTCAAACAGCTTACCTGGGGGTGGGTATAACGCCGAAAAAAAAGGTTAAATCTGTGTTTGTAAAAATGTATGATTATTAATTTTTTCTGATTTTTCGACTAGATCGTAGAGTCCTGTGGATATTTTCAATGAGAACAAGATGGATTAATGAATTCATTATTATTAAAAATTACTATAGTGTCGTTCAGAACCGTATTTTGAATACAATACCATTTATAATTATATATATATATATTAACTATTGAATATTAACTTATAATTTTTATTTTATTTCTATTCTTTAATTCTTTTATTTCTCTTCTTTTTTATTTCTTTATTTTTTTTATTTTTTGTTTTTGCATATCCTTTTTACTTTTTATTTGTTTTTTCTTTTATTTTCACTACTTTTATAATTGTTTTGAAATTCAAAATTTTAACAATTCAAATCTAAAATCTTTATTTAAGTATTTCACTTGAACCAATATTCACACCTTCTCATGGATCGCTACATAAATTTTTATTTTTTGTTTTGTTTTTATTTTATTTATTTATCAAAAAATGTTAGAACTCAAAATGTCAGCTAATTTTATAAAAATTTTCAATGAATTTTACTCGTGTTATTTTTTTTCCAACATAACATATATTCATATAATTATTATAATATTAAAACGCATGTGGCATTTTACGATCAAAACGATATATTCTCACACTAATGAAGGTAAAACACAGTATGACATGCACGAGATACAACCCTATTATTATTTAACGTTTATATTGTATAAGCTCTTATCCTATTATAACACTATTCAATCACTTTAATTTTAAATTAAAAATAACTTTTAGTCAGCTCGTGCAGTAGTCGTGTACATACATTGTGAGGGGCGACAAACAACAATAAATATATTATCATCCGTCCGTATATCTATCCGTTGTACGACGACAATTACGTCAAGTTGCCTCATAAATAACAATATTCGATTATTTTACAGTAATTCACTATTATTAGAAAGAAAATACGAAAATCAAGGTAAATTGAAAACAACGTGGAGGATGTACCCACGCAAGTATATACGGTGCGTTTTAGATTTAAACGCAAACGCGGTGAATATAAAACATATAGGTATGTACACGCTGGAACGACACAACTTTAAAACAATTCGTATTTTTTCGTTACCGTAATGATCATTTTTGAAATCGATAAATGTTATGTCGTTTTCGTGTTAAAAATAGAACTCGGGTTGTAATGATCTTTTCTGTTTGAATTTACTGCTAAATAACAAATTCGTCTCACAAGTATTTCAACATTTTGACCGAAATCGTATGCAATTCTTTGGTAATTCAACATCAATTTTTTTCAACTAATTGCGAATTAAACCGAGGTTTGCTTAAAATGGTCTTACAAATTCAATGGTTATTTTAGTTGTTTTCGAAATTTAAACACAAAATAATAATAGTACATGCTATAATATCCAATCCGAGGATCGAATAGGAACGAAAGAACTAACATTTATTAACTGTATACGGTTCGGTGAGATGACCACATTTTTTAAAATTTTAAATTATAATAGAATATTTATTACTATTTCAAATATTTGTAGGGCTGCGAAAATAGTATTTTAGTGTCGCAAGTCCTACCCTTCCTTTCCGTTTTACGCCACTGCGTATAACATACTGTTAGCTATTTTATATTTTCAATTTAAATTTATTGCTATTTGTTGCGTAGGTATTTTCTCATAATTTCTTTGCGGTAAAAAAAAAATGAAAAAAGGATAATTTATTGACGGCGATATAAATAATAAAGCTTAACATTTTTACAAACAATTAAGTAGTTTATGGTTAATTAGTTCTAATGTTATGCTAATAAATTAACACGTTATTAAATAACAAATATATATAGGCCCCAACGTGATTGTTTGTAATCTGCGATCATAAGACCTACTGAAAAAACAGAAGGGCACTCTCTTTTTCATTGAAATCGCAGCCCTTCGCAAATGCACATTTCTATGCTAGAAACTACGAAATTGTGAAGAGTATAATAATGTTCCCTATGTTATTGTATAATAATTGTGCGTAATACGTCGCATACTAGACTAAACGAATCATATATTATATCGTGGTAAGCTTGAAGGTTTTAAAGGTCCGGGTGACCAGGTGAACTCGATTAATTGTTATGTGTCGGTAATACATTATATAGTCTTCCGAGTTCAGAGATAATAATAGAATGTATTCGTACAATCGTTTTATTATTATAGAACGCGTGAGGTTATAGTATTATTAACGTATATTTTTTTAATCCTTTGAATAAGCCGTTATTAAACCAAATTGAAGTGTAATATTGTTGTCTGTTTGTTTTGTTTTGTTTTTGCGATTACTTACGATTTGACGATGACGACGACGACTACGATGACGACGACGTGCGCGACTACTATCCCGAGTTCTAAAATATCGATCGACACGCACACGAGAAACGATCGAAATGATTATTATTGTAATCTATGTTCGTGTAATATAAACTGAGCGCACCATACCAACATGTACCGAAATATATACGCAATAACTGCGATAATTTCGATTGAAGAGTATATATATTGTATTATTAATTATGTAGTCATGTCTGACCGACTTAGAGAGAAAAATCGCTATCACCCATAGCGATAAGAGCTCATAATTATGTATGCACGTACGACACACGAGGTTCAACGTCTCATAATGAAATAATAACATGTAGAACTTAAAAATAATACATCACTGCCACCGCGATCGACAAGTTTTCACGTATGTGTCGAATATGGCTGCTGAAGATGGGACTACCAAAAGACTAAAAGGCGACACGTTTAAATCGAACGTCGAGGACAACAATCACGTGAGTTTTGAAAGTTAATGTTAATGCGCATGTGCTCGGAATCACGATACGTACACATTGATAAACGTGGAAAATAAACAATATTTCCCCAACAATTCATACAACCATATCATTTCGGTAGGAATAAAGATCTTTATGTTATGTATGTGAAAATAATTGATTTTATCATGAAATGTTTTTAGGCTTTCAATTTGTTTAAAAAACTGCTTAACGACATGATATAAAATGTTACGAAAGTTATCATTGCATGTTTTTAAATTACAGTAGAATTATATGTAAATCAGACAGTTTGTACACCTGTCGTCTGACTCCTCTTGGATTAATGGACAAACCGCAGGTATGGTTGAAAAATGCTCGGCGATCCATAACGATGAATGCGACTATACTTTCCACAAGTATTGAGAATTTCGGTATTTTATATACGAAGAGTTTTGGTATCTTATGATAATATTGTATAACGTTGGAATGGTATCCAATATGGTTGTTACGTTATATTGACTATATTAGTACACCCGCTTACTATTAATTAAAACAGTGACATACCATTTTGTGGATCGACGGAATCTCCGAAATTACTGAATGTGTTAACGTGCGTTTTTGGAATTGGATTATTTTTGATTACGAATCAGTTATTTTATAATACGTATTGAATATATGTAATACGTTGGGGAGAATGCGTCATTCGTTTTTTATAGCCGAACTACGGCTTTAACTATGGCCATGATCTATACGTCATTGGATAGATTTTAGTATGCAGCGATTGAAGGGAATCACTCGATCAACACAAAACTGGTGACAATGCACTGTCAAATTATACATTATGAACTTAAAAAAAAATTTTGTTTGCAACCTGTCAGCATAAACATTGTAATGATACGCATAATTATAAGTATATAATAGACAGCAGATTGTAATAAACACGCGTTGTAACACGAATATAGGAATACAAATTTTAACGAATCTTATAAACTCTCGGACGAAACCGAGTAATCGTAAAAGCTAGTAATAATGTAAAAATAAAAACTTTGATTAAACTGAATTGATTAAGTTTTTATTTTTTATTTTTTATTTAATTATCTATTGCCTTGATATTAAGTTTTTTAAACTTTGCAACTTTAAATGCATTTTTAAATCTACCACGACCCCATATGTGGCACCCTATCCGTCGACAATAAATTTTAAATCCAGTAATAGTTTGGTTTTTATTTCACCGGAAACCAATAATATAACAATCGAAAAATCATATCGTATTAAATCGAACAGCAACGATTGTATGTTCAATCGGACGCGGTTTTTAATGAAATATTTGTATGACGTCATTAATGTAACATTATAATCGTGTACATGTAATATTATTTAAAGACGACGTTATAGCCAATTATTATTATTATTATATATTATTATCTTATCGGTAAATATTCAAAGCGGCTTTTAAAGATGGTACATCAATTAATTAAATAAACAAATTTAATCGACTTTATAAATATTATTATACGTCTGTTAAACGAAAACAAATAATATTGCACGTTTAATTACCATTTAATAAATAATAATCATTTATTGATCCAGAATTGATGCTCTACCTACGCCCGCTGCATGAGACCGAAATAGGAGTAGTTAAAGTACAGCGACGTCATTTCGACTTATGATGGAACGGGAACATTTTCAAAATTTCAGATTTCGATTCCGAATTTTTTTTTAAACTCAGTTTCCTTTGATAAAGAATTCGTCCTGTAAATTTTAATTTAATTGATTTCAGCGCGTAAATATTAAAAGGAAACACACACACACACACACACGTTTTAATATATCAACGGTTAGAACGTAGAATACAAATGGCTGGGTTTTAAGCGAAATCTTCAATATTTTCTTGGTTATTCAATAAAAAACTATTCGCTTTTATATTATAGTTGCACTTATCAAAATCGATTTGATGATAAAATAGTTTTAAGTGACACCGCATGAAATGTGTATATTGATAAAACGCTTCTTAAATCTGAACACAACAAATTCATTAATCGATCTCGTCGATATATATATACATACTACATTGCAAGATAAAAGCATGGCGGTTTCCCGAAGAACTGATCGTCGTCGAGCCGTAATGACAAAGACGAGAATCAATTATCGTTTATCAAATATTGAGATCAACAATTGACGAAACGCGTATTATGACGATACAAATAATTTTTATGTTACTGGTGCACGCGACTTATCGCGTCAAGTAAGCTATATTTCATTTGCGTGCGTGTGTAATGTTCTCTTGGCATCGACGATGACCGTATAGTATAATTATTGACGGATATAATTAATTAGCGAGCATTACTTTACATATTTATATATATATATGTTATATTTGGAATATGCACGTGTTACATTTTCGTTTACAAAAAAAAAATTTCATGCTCACGAGACTGTCAAACACACACGCACGTACACATAAGCGAGTGTTATTAACAATTAATAACGAGTATAAATTACGTACGGAATTTCGATTCGATTAACTGTGTATACATAATAATTATAAACGTACGCTATAGGCCGCTATTCGAATACCACTTTGACGAGTTAAATTAAAATCAACAAACTCATATGTGTGTGTGGGGGGGGGGAGGGGTGTTAATTTTTTTAAATTTAATCAATTATATAGAATGATTTATTCCAATTGAAACGACTTTAATTTCATATGAATGTGTTGAAGCTTTCATGGATTGTTAATTTCCTGACATTGTTTTCAGATATATCCATGTATGTAGTTTTGGGCTGATTTTTTGGACTCCATTCACAGAGTCCATCTTCAGAGCGTAGTTACTTGGTCGAGTGTTGTAACTACGCTCTGAAGATGGACTCTGAAAGGAGTCCGAAACGTCAGCCCAAAACTGCACACATGGATATATCTGAAAACAATGTCAGGAAAGGGGATTTTAACTTCGTTTTGTCGCGACAATTAAAACACGTTTTAATTATTGTACTTTTAGCAAATAAATTAGTTTGTGTTAATCGATGTATTTCATTAAATTTACTGTACCACATTAAGTTTTATTTAACTGGTACTATTTAATAAAAGTGAACGTTAAAATGGATTTCATAGTAAAATATACTATACTTAAAATAACTCGAAAATTTGCGTTGCAGAAAACAGACAAAAATTGTATCGGCACGTCTGATTTTCTCTAAGATCAAATTTCGTTTTAACGAAGAATGTATATTTTTACAATGATATGCGTTTTTTGTATTTTATCTATGAACACTTTTTCATGCAGAAGAAGTGCATCTATGATCTTGACTTGCGATATTTATTTACGATAGAAAATTGTATCTAATTGGTACTTTCTATGATATGTTTTTTTTTAATTTTTCCAGTAGTTTCCTCAAAAAAAAAAAAAAATCAGTATAGTTGTCAAAATATTCGTTTTGGACGTGGACAAATTTGTATTTTGTGTGTGGTCAAAATGTAATACAGTTTTAGGACTTGTATACTATTACAACCGTATTTATGATATTCATTAATTATAATAAACTACTTAAGTCGTTCAAAATCATTTATCGAATACAGTGATTTATTGTTGCGTCCAAATTCATAATTCAAAATAATAATAAAACTCTAAAATCCTTGAGTAACTCGCTTGAGCCGACATCCATAGCACCTGCAGCTCGTTAAATTTTTTTCTTTTTTAAAAAAATATTTATTTTTTATAAAAGGAAGGGATTAATTTGTTAAATTGCATAACCTGCCGATGAAGTCCACGCTCGTTGCTGCTGCTGCAAGAACAAAAACAACATACCAATTCATAACAGTTTTATAGGCATATTCATAAAATTATGAAACGTATTTCGTGCTTATATTATAACGCAATGTGTTAAATATATACCTGTTTATAGTATGTGCACGTTGTACTGTGAACAATACGACGACAGACTAGAAGTATTATGCAAATGCACATGTAGCGGTCGTATATAAACGAATCCGATTCCAGGCAATAATAATAATAATAATAATTATTATTATTATTATTGTCGTAAAATATATATTATTATTATTATTATTATTAAACAGGCTGCGACAGACCTCGTCTACTTGTAAGACGTTTGCCCAGGTCCTGCGTACGGTGATGACTACGATGGCGGCTGTATTAGTATTATTATTATTATTATGGTAGTGTGAATGTGTGCGTGTGAACGAAATCACACACACGCACACATACGTTTCGAAGTCACCCGGACGACAGGCGTGCGCGTTTGATTAATGCGCGTATACTACGTTATTAACATCCCCTATTACCCTTATACACAATATATATAAACATATATGTACACATGTCGTCGATAGGGTTAAATCCGACATCGACGACGTCTGGTTTTATATTTTTTTCTCCCCTAAAACGAAAATCGTACGTGTATGTATCGTATACTTTTTACACGATGGTTGGTCGGCTGGCGACAATATATAAAATACGCGTCGAGACGGTGATCGTATTTATACAGAGTGATTTTTGTTTGCTTATCACGATTTAGAAAATCGTTTGCACATTTCGTTCTATATTTTGACATAAATTTAATAGTTTTACGCAGGGCTGTCAAAATAGAGAAGTAAACAACCACGAACAAATGTTTCCCGAAACAATTATTTTATCAATTTCGGTAAATTTAATTTTCAGGAAAGGCGTTTCAGGGAAATATTTAGTAGAGGAACGATCAAAATCGAAATCTTCAGAACACAAATCGATAATGTTAAAGACGTGGAAATGATATATATTTTAATTATTTACCATATTATATCACATAGGCGAAACTTAACTTTTGGACTATTACTTTAAAAAATTATATAAATATATAAAAAAAATGAAATTTGATTCTGTTAAAATTTGACGTGTCGAAGAAAACTACTGAAAAAATCGAAAAACTTAATAAAGAAAGTACCACGAATGAAGTTACTTTTACCTTAAAAATATAAAATTATAAATAATAAACGCATGAAAAATTGGAATAGTGAAATAAAAATATTTCGGTTTTGATTTCGATTTTGATTACCAGTTTTTAATGATTTGAGTTGGTTATTTAATAATTTTATACCAAAATTAAATAAAAAGTAACTTGTCTAGCGTTAGAATTATAAATATTAAGATTTAAGATAGTATGGAAGTCCATCGAAATATAATCTACCTTCTATCTTCATTGTACATCGTATATATACATATATATATATATATTTATTTATTTTATATTTATATATAAGTTATATTCAAACGGTCTACGCAGAGAGACAACAACATATTATATTTATTATTTTAATATTATACAAAATTAATAATGATAATGGTATCCTCGCAGACGAATCGTTTGGTTTTTTTAAAGTATTGATTTTTTTTACCATATAAAAATTATTGATGATGACCAATGGGTAGATAAAATATTATAATATACTGCTGTCGTAAAGTATTCGATAACTAAAAATAAAAAACCAATATTCTTTAAAAAATTATTATAACACGCGTCATCGTCAACCGTTCCCATAAACATTTTTGTTGATCGATATATTTTTATTTTTTGTTTCGTACCAACAAGAATATTATAATTTATAAGTCGTTTATAATCGTAGTCGTGTGAAGTATATTCCACAACGATAGAAAAATAAACTATTTTTGTTTTTATAATTCGTTTAATGAAATTAATATAGAAAAACGTCTATAGTAAATTCCACCTCATAAATTTTTAGGTCAAATTACGGTACATGTAAATTCCAACTAGGAATTTTTCAGGTTAAATTTAGTATGTTATTATAATAGACAAAAATAATATGTCTTCAAATTCAAAATATTAAAAAAATAATAACAAGTAACGAGTGTATAAGCGAGAACCGTAATATATGCAAATTGATCTTTTCCGGGCTTTGGTCTTAAAATTAAAAATTGTATGAATTTAAAAAAAATCGTAATTTTACGGGAAAATCTTTCGTTTCACCTCAAAAATGAACTTCAAACGCTTAAAAAAAAACTATTGTTTTTTTGAAATTTGTTCAATCCCTATTAGAATATTATATGAATCATATAAAATTCAAATAGGCATTGAACAAATTATTTCATATATGATAAACCTTGTATGTAGGCCTTCAGTTGTAAAATTTAAAATGCTATTCATTTATAAACATAAATAAGACCGAAAGTTATTGACATTTTCAATAGCTTTATTTAGTCCAAAATATCTCGATATTTTTCAAATAAATTTTATGTACATATGTTTATTATTAAAATAAATAGCTGATAATAATGTCAAACGTTTTAAAGTATTTTTTTTTAAATTATAACGAAAATAAAAATGAATTTTGATTTTATGAAAATCTTTTGTGTTAACAACTTTACCGGTCTGTTTGTCAATTTTTCGGTATCTTTTTCACGTGTCTAAGAAAAAAATTAAGAAAATCGAGAAACGCGTAATATAAAGTATTAGATAACAATGACGTTTTCGAACATATCGACCACTGCGATTATCACGAATAAGTAGAACCGAACACAAGTGATTTCATTGTTTTATGACATAAATACTGTAATATAAATATTATTCAGTGTATGAGTAATTTTAATTTTCCATTTAGATTATATATATACTTAAAAATCGATAGACACAACAAACACGATCTTTTTTTTTTTAATATATACGAGTATATTACTCAAATATCAATACCGAAATATGTTTAACGTTGCAAATAATTCGACATTCATCAATAATGCTCGTAATACATATGTGCTCATATATACACACATACATGTATATATTTAATTTATTTCCATATATAGTAAGGAATCCTAATAAAATAAAAATATATGTTTAACGTTTTTATTCTTCTTCTTAAATAGCCTAACTTTATAATTCTTTTTTTCACCCAAATTTGTCAAATAATGTTTACCAAAATGTCTTGGACGAATCGAATAAACACCAAAATATGTGAGCTGAATAATTGAAATACGACCTTAAAATTGTAAAAAGGCCGAAATATTCAAAAATTTGAATTAGTACATTTTGTATATTGACTATATAAAGAACACACAATGAAACGTGTCATTTATGCTTACAGTTAGCAATTTGTTTTCTTTATTTTATTTTTTTCAACAGTCAACATAAAATATACAAGTCACTATTATTTTGATTTTTAATTTAATAATTTTCTATAGGCCCGATGTATATTATTACATACAATGACTAGTGGCCAAATATAAAATTATATGAGAATATTAAATTTCGTTTTAAACTTTAATTTTATTATTGTCATTATTATAACTCGTTTCGATTAAACAACACAATATGTTTTATACCGGTTGATTAGAAGACAAATTGTTGTAATAAGTGACAATTTACCAATATTTTTCAGTGAAACCAATAAACTATAAAATATATTACATATACTAATATTATGTATATTATATATATATAAATATATATATGTGTGTGTGTGTGTGTGTATTTATTACATTATATATATTGTATGTATATTCAATATCAATTTTATGATAATTTTGTTTTAAGCGGTTATAATACACGCATTAATTGTATATTAATATAACAATCTTAGATAATTTATTAGTTTGAAAAGAGTGATAACTTGGAAAAAAAGTTATTAAATAACCGTTTTTAATACAGTGTGTGTGGCGTTTAATGTCATGTTCAACAAAAATATTACATGTCAATTTTTTAAAATTAGAACAAAAATATTAAAAACCCGATAGTAAAACAGAAAAAGAATCATGACAAATAAATGGAAAAAAAAAACTGTAATTTTGAAAAAAGTGTCGTACTCACAAATGGTGTTCACTGTAAGCAAAAACGATGTGGGTTTTTGTTTTTTGTTTTTTTTTTGTAACAATATGTCGACTAATCGACGTCAAAAAGACAACAAAATATTGAAAACAAAAAGGATCTCGCTGAGGTGTAAGTATTTAAAATAAATAAGTAAATGGATATATGTGTGTATAAGTATAACCGAAAGAAATCCGAGCGATGATCGGGCGCGGAGGCGGCGGCGGCAGACGACCGCGACCTTGGCACGAAGTTAAAGGAAGTCGTTGTGACGGGGATAAAAATAAAAATAAAAAACAAAAAATATAAAATAAAAGAAGAATGCGCTAGTGTACAAATGTCTATAACGACTTGAATCTTTAAATATAATATATATAACGACGTTGTGCCTCCGGAGTTCTCGTCATGCTCTCGGCGCACGGCTTACGACACCGCCGAGCACATATATAACTACGCGTGGTCTCGGTGGCAAAGGATTTTTTCTCTCTCTCTCTCTCTCTCTCTCTATACACATACACACACATAAATATATACGACGAGTAATAAAAAAATTAATGTAAAAATTTAGAAATTTTTTTTTCGTTTTTCATTTATTTTATTTGTTTATTTTTCTGTGCATGGTATGAGACCCTCAGGGAAACGACTACGGACAGTCCCGAGTGAGTATATATTATTTATATTTATAGTGAAGCAATTAGTTTAATATATACTTTTTTTTAAATGAGTATGTTTTGTATTACATAATATTTCGCAAGTTTCAAATAAATACTTTTTTTTTGCCTTGTCCAATATAATTTTATTAATAACTAAAAAAATATTCTAACATATATCTTAAAGTTATATAACATCTTGAAAAATGCAAAATAAAATTTTACACAAAGGATTATGTTAGATTATGGAATACATTTTGATATAAAATGGTTTTAATTTATTTTAAAAACAAATAAAAAAATGCAAAAGCATATTTGAAGTTTTTGCTTTATCACTCTGTTTCTAAGGGTATTCATAAGAACTCAAATATATATTTATTTATATGTAAATATTCTATAAAATTATTTAGTTTTTACTAAATGTACTAGTGAAAACTAGTAAATATTTCTAAAACTATCGTAATCTAAACAAACTACCTAAATTAAATTTTAAATGAATTATCCAATGAGAAATATTTTTTAAATACGTATCTCATAGATTACCATACAGGTAACAGTACATGAATAATTTTCTTTTTATGGAAATATGTTATAATTCTTAAATATAAACAATTTTCAAAAATATTTTTATCATAAAACATCTATGTGTTCTTTAACATTTACTGATAATTAATAACGATATTAACGATAAAAATAAAATTTGTATTTACTTGAGATCATGTGTAAACACACTCGGTGTAACTAAAGTAATTCGGATTTACACTGTACAGCTATTAGTAAAAACTATGTGCATACCTAGTTAAAACGTAAATATATACTCAGATGCTTAACCATGTTTTACTAATAAATAATAGATTCAATTGATTTCGGATATTTATCGTAACATTTATTATATATATTATCAAATCTGGCATCTCGCCAAATGCTTAAAAACGAGTTACGGATAAATAATGAAAACCAACTGTTTAAAATAACGGGAAATAATATATATACTGTTGTAATTTTTAAATAATTTTTATTACAAGTATTTTCAACAAAATGTACTCAACTATTTTCAAAAAAATGCATTTAAAAATACTACTTAAATACTTTATCTCTGAACATTTTTGCAAATTAATTGATTATAAAATATTATTTTTAATGTTGAAATATAAACTGGTATGATATGTGATACGTATATTAGCCTAAGAAGTTTCTTTTATATTATATGCCTGACTTGTAATTTCACGCTAAGCTATTAAACGCTTGTATATAAGCAAAATAATACATTTCTATTAAATTACTAATTTTTTTTTACTATTTATGCATTAGTGTATCATCAAAAATGCCTGATTTGTTTACGTGCCTACTTCAAAATTCTATACATTATATTTACAAATTAATAAATTATACATCATTTTATAATTAGTTTAACTTGGTATGATTCGCCTAAATGTCTGACAATTTGATACAGTCACATGACTAACGATCCGTAGACTCCACGTACATTTGGGATCCTAGCAAATGTTTTTAACACTAAAATTTTTTTAAATTTTATAAAACTATTTGAAAAAAATATGAAGAGATTGACAATTTTATAATTTAAGTCTGTCCGATCACGCAGTTAAAAATATACCTGCTTCCCGTATTCTGATTTTCGACAAAGTTAAAAATAATAACCTTATTTCCAACAGCACAGATGCATGTGAATAATATAAACAAATTTACATTTGAATAAGAACAAATTATACTCCAATATTGTAAAAAAATTTTGAAATGAGTTTTAAATTAACTGTAATCTGAATGTTTTCATGTACGTTTAATTTTACATCTCTAAGAACAATTTTGCTCTAGAAACATTTTTTTATTTTTACGGAGGAGCCCAAATTTGTCCGTTATGCTACTGATTTTTTCGATTATTCTTAAAAATACAAAACTAAAATACATAGGGATTATATAGATGTTAACTAATTTGAATATAAACCATTTCTAATAATTAATTTTATTGTAATAATTATTCAACTGTAATATTTGTTACACTTAAGTAATGATATTATATGAATATATATATATATAATTACTTTGTTTGTAGGTTCATGCCAATCGTTGACAGTAAACACGAATAACGTGGTTTTGGAAGTGGTATAAAACAAAAATCGCATACTTATCAGATACTTCAATCAAAATGTTTATGGTATGAAAAATTTAATTACAATAAAATAATAAAATAAAGTATAATTTAGATCAATTTTTGAGCGAAATTGAATAAGTATACTTAGTAATAAAAAGTAATATTTAGTTAAGAAAAATAAGAACAGATGCTCCTATGTCGAATAAATGGATATGTAACACATTTCGTGACGAAATTGGAAGTAGCACGTTTCGAGATAAAATGCACCTGCAGGGATTTCGAACACGTGTTTCGATGTAGAAATCGTTATTTTAGTCGCGTATTTTCATACCAACAAAATATTAATGTTAATAACAAAATTTGACCAACCGCCATCTTTACGATAAAAGTCTATATTGCTTTTGTTAAAAACGACAATAATACGTTTTGCAGTACCGTGGTTCGTACAACATTTCTACGACATAACCGTATATAACGAAATTTCGTCTGGTATTTTTCCGGTTAAAAATTCGCAATTTTTTTTTCATCGTTTTATACTGCAATCATAACTGTGTTTCCTCGAGTATCTTTTCTTCTTTTTTTTTTTTGTTCACGACCGTGGGTCGGGTTAATGATGAACAGAGAGTGTGAGAGAGAGAAGAGATAAAAAAAAGAAAAGAAATCGGTCGTTGAGATAACACGCACATACATACGAATTTTATCGCGTCTAGTCGTTTTACAGTTTACACACGGCGTACGCATCGCGTGCGCGGGGCCAAATATTATTGTTGTACATGTATGTGTGTGTGTGTGTGTGTGTGTGTGTCTTATATATATACGTCTCGAGGTCGCACATGCGTTCACCGCCTGTCTCGTGTACACTATACTATATATTACGTGTATGTATCTAGTACAAGTTTAATTTCTATCAGAATTATTCATAAAGCTGTGAATTTAATACTTTAAAAATGCATTAAAAAGCAAAAGTTTAAAAGTTTAATGAACTGATTTTTAAGTTTAAAATTATAAAATAAAAATTCTAATCTAATATTTGGCATTTGAAAAGTGTAATAAATTGTTTTGAATTTCGTTAACGTTACAAATTTTAGCAAATATACAGCCTGTGGAAAATATTTGAAAATATGGAAATTGATTAAAATGTCATTGAATATATGGAAAAACAAAAAAAAAAATTAATTAAATAACCTAAAATTACAAATTGTCAAAAAATGCATTTACTAAAAAATCACAGTCCTATAGTTATTAGGTATTTAACAAATAGTAAATATTGAATTATTAATCATTAACTAAATTATTTTAGTTGATAAATGTGGTAAACAAGTGTTATTCGAGAAAGTGTGATAATTTCCATATATATGTTACGAATAATGTTTATTATGACAATTGTTTTCGATTTTACCCATTCACTTGGGTATGTCAAAAAATAGGTATACTATCAAAATAAAATTATAAGAACGTATTTATATACGTATAATATATTGAAGTGGTCAGTTCTAATAGCTACGGCGATAATAATATATATAGATGTTTCACGTACTTCTTTTATATTTTGAAGTCTATCTTCAACTCGAATTCCATCAGATGCATCAAGAAATTGAAATAAAGACCGGAGTTCTTACTCTTGTTTGTACGATTTGCACGTCTAGAAAGACTATTGATTTGTTCAGTAAACGTACGTCTTTGGGATCTCACAATCGAATTTAACAACGGCGGCACTAGAAACATAATACGCGAACATTTCGATTAAACAAAATAATAACTATAAAAAAAATTAAAAATATTTTTCCGCACAAAAACGTATACAATATGTGTCCGTTATAAATGTACGTGCGTTTTCCTTTGCCGTTTATTACAAAAACCAATTATGGACTGTGGAGCATTATCAACAATTGTCTAATTGACATTATCTAATTGTATAATGTACGTCAATTACGTTTTATTATTATTATAATTTTAATTGTACATTGACATAGTATATTCTGGATTACCACGTAAACAACCTATTTATTTCCATTTATACAATGAGATATCTAAATCAAGTTTATAATTTGCATTGATATAAGTAACACATCATATACTGCTCTATATAGTGTATATTATGTTTTACTTGTTAAGTAACTTTTTACATTTTTGCTTTAAATTTTTGAAATTTAAAAAATATATATATTTAAGTAATTTTGAATTTAAATTGTATTTTTAATTTGTGTAGGTATATATATATGTATATAATAATCAACTTTACTTAACTATGAAATACAATATTTTACCTATAGTTAATTCGATATTTTTGTTCATTTGAACTTTAAAAAGTAGTTGATATTTTATTTCGTTAACTACTGTAATAACTTAATGAATTGGATTTGCTGTGTTGCAGTACTGACGATATGGAAAATGCGTACTTACTATTTTGAATCACAGTGTTTTTAAAAAACATATTTTATAGGAATATAATACTATACTTATATATTAATATACGTCGTGATAGTATAACAATAATAATATATTATAAAAAAAAAAAACAATGGAAAATGTGCGTTTCATAGTATACTTAGGCCTCAGGGGTGATTGCTGACAACATATACTCACTATAGTACGCCCGATAACTACAAGTCAATTGTATACCAAGTGTTCTACGGAGGTCTGGCGTATGCAGTAACATTTGTCTTCTATTCAATACTTTTAAATTTTATTCAGTTTTGTTTTTTGTTTTGTATTTTGTTTTTGTTTTTGTTTTTTGTATAATAATTACTAGAACAATGCGCTATAATTTTATATTTTATATTTGAAAAATGGCTAACTTAATAAAAGAAAAAACAAGTTACGATATAATTTTTTATTTAGATTTCCTTATAATTGAAATGAAAAAAAATATATGTTTATGAAAACACAAAAGTATAACATTTTTTTGAAAAAAAAACAAAACTTAAAAATATTTAATATCATTTGCGTTTATCGAATCTCCGTTGGACACTATATTGAAGTAATACAATATTATAGACTCGTAGGTATTGGTTTTTTCTCTATATTATCTTATCAAATTTTGGATAATATTTGTATATATATATATTATAATTTTGTATATATGAGTTTTATTGAATTATTATAATTAGTCGATAATCGTACACATACATACACAAACACACACACAAACACACACATATAATTCAATATTTCTATATCACAAGTAACACTCGCGACTGGAAACGGGAGACAACCTTCAACTGCGCGTATGCAAGCGTTAATAATTTGAATTTTATTATCTATAATAATATAATATAATACGATATTACCAATTTTATGTGACTATATATTATACATATATATGTGCGAAATGTTATATCGTTTAAATGAAATGGTAAGCGAAATATATATTACGAGCTAACTTATTATGCGAATATAAAATAAAAAATATAAACCTATTATATTGCAATATTTGAAAATATGTATTTTGAAATTGCAATTGAACTTCATTAAAAATATAATTTCGGTTCATCGAAAAGGGGTTAAAGTTCAAGGTATCATTACAAATCATTATTCAGGACTCGAAATCGAATTAAAATTTTCGGTTTTGATTTCGATTTCAATTTCGATTATCAGTTTTTAATTATTTCCGTTCTGTTTGGAGATCAAACATTGATTTTAAGGACATAATAGTTTTAATCTTACATTTCAATACCGGTTTTAATGTTTTCGATTTGGAATATCGATTTTCGGAATTTATTATGGTTTCGATTTTAATTTTGAATATTATGATTTTGATTTTACATATTGTTATTGTTATTTAGTTTTTGATTTTAATTATTGAATTTCATTTTCGATTATTTTAAACAAAATTTCAATAGTTATTCTGAAACACAGTACAGAAAAACTACCAACAAACCGATAAAATTGTCGATATATATACGATTTTCAGCAAACTGAATTTCGTATTTTTTAAATTTTAAAATTTATAAAAATCGGTTTTGTCAAAAATGTTATAAGCGTTTGAAATTTTATTTATGGTGAAATGATTTAATTTCGTGTGTACTATTAAATCAACATACTCGTATTGTAATAAAATTGAGCCGAGCCATTTATTTATTCTATGTTATATCAAATTCATATTCATTATAATAACCTATTAACGTCGCTCAAAATCGCTTTTCGGATACAATGATTTATTTCTGTTTTCAAATTCAAAATAATAATACTACTCCAAAATCTTTGTCTAAGTATTTTAGATAAACTAAAATTCATTGCATCCCTCGTTCGTTACATTTTTTTTATAATTTTTTAGGTTACTGGTTAAAATTATCAACATTTTTTACGGGTTGTCAGTAAAATCGTTCCTGCGCCACTAAAAATTAATTTTGTGCAGATTTTCTTTTGTAATTCATTAATCACATCATAACTTACTAATAATAACAAATTTCGAGCGACTTTTTAAAGGGCAGTTAACGTTATTGATGATATTTAAAAATAAAATCTGGTTTCGGTCTCACATAAGCGCTTGTCGTTCTCCGGAACACACGCCTGACGTAATTATTTATCTTTCGATAAAACTATATATACATATAACTATATATATCGTATATTGTTTACACATTAATCCTAACACACACGCGCACGCACTCGATCCCGTGTAACTAAAAGCAAAATAAATGCGTTTATATAGTCGTATGTCTGTGTGTGTGTGAGTAAATAGACGCGTTCTTATCATAATAATTATTATTCGTACTGACCTCTGTCATCGTGGGGGGCACTGAAAACGTGATTTTTTTCGTTATTTTTTTTCCTGTTCATATATATATATATATATATATATATAAATTATATTAAATATAGTTATTTTTTTTTGCCTTTTCGTGCGTTTTTTTTCGTATAACATAATATGTGATAGTCGCATGCGGTTTTAAAACCGGTTTGATGATGATATTCGTTTTTTTGCTTGTTTGTTTTTCACAGTTATACATATGTTTGTGTATAATATATATATGCGCGATGGAGCTACACGTAAGATATTGGAACAGAATCGAAGTGGCATGTTTGACGGCGGCCGGTCGCGTCGTGGCTCTGATAAAACTTGTATACGAATACGCAGTCATCTATGTACACAAAAACAACGTCGACGGATACAAGTCCGGTGAGTGGCAATATAAAAATATTATAGTTAAATCGGTTGTTATTATAGTATGTGCGTGTTATAAACATTTTAAAACTAGGAAGTTTTTTTTTCGAAGTCGATTTTCATCAGTCTTGTATACATAACTAACTAACTTGTATAAAACTAACTTAAATAAGTCAATTTAAATTAATACGATATGTCTCACAGTTAAAAGTGTTAATAAAGTTGACAAAAATATTTTTGACTAGCAATAGCTTAAGTTAAATTGGAAGAGTATTAACTTAACTCAGCAAAAAAATTAACTAACATTTTTTATAAATCAAGTTGAAAAAATATAAAATAAGTTAAATTAAAAGTTTTTATATATTTTTTAAATATCAAAAATCAACTCTAAAAAGTAACTTAATTTAATTAAAAATGAATATTTTCTAATAAGCATTTAAAATAATAAAACTTAAAAAATTAAAAATAGCGTGAAAATGAAATGAAACCGCTCAACGTCTTATATATCCTTCAGTACCAGTGGGATGGCGAGCGGTGTGATCGCACCAGGCTCCACGCTCGCACCTCCCGAATCCTCACTCACAGGTAATTTAACCGTAGTTTACATTACGAATCACAATTGTTATTTATGTTTTTTCTCATACGCAAATTGCGACTTTATTCATTATAAACAATTTGATGAAATTAAAACAAAATTAATAAAACTATATGGGACTCCAACAATTTGGCACTGGGCTCCAAAATGCATCGGAACTTGCAGTACTATTCAGTACTATTATGTTTATGCTATCAAATACTATATAAACAATAAACTTTAGTATTTTAATATTTTATGTTACTATTGTTGTTAATTTAATTTAGATATTTTTTAAAAATAATTAACTCAAAGTTAACACGTTGAATTTATAAAAACCAGTGACTTGCGAAGTTTTTCATAAGTTTTTTAAAAAATATTTTTTCTCTATTCGGAACGGGAACAAACAAAACTAAAAAGAAAAAAGTGTTTAATTATACGTTGTTTATACTCGTACACGATTGTGTATACGTATGTTCCTTGTTTATTGTTTTTGTTCGAGACGGTATTTGCAACAGTTCTTGACATTGAAGTTTCAATATCTCGTATTTGGTCTCGCGAGCTCAACATCACGAAACGATAGTGTGTCAATATGGGTATTTTTAAATCGTTTCCGATCTTATTTGAAATCGTCAAATGCAAATTTATTCTTATTTTTCTTTTGCCAGAGTTTTGTTTTGAAATTATAGGTTAACAATGTTAATTTTTAAATTATTATAAATATAATATTTCTGCAAGTTTTTAATATCAAGATTTTAATTAATATTTGGGTGATTTTTCATCGGCATAATTATAAAATGTTTTAAAACATTATTGAAATTATAATTAATTCTTTAATTAAAGAATACATTTAAAAGTAAACAACTCGATAGTTAGAAATAAAACAAAATGAAATAACAGTATCAATAAAAACACAACTAAATAATAATAATAATATTAATAAAATGAAAATGAGTGAAATATTAATAAAGATATCAAAATACAATGACAAAGTATATCATAATAAAAACCCATTAGACAGGAAAAAATCATTAACGGATTTGATACTGAAGTTTTTGGAAGATTGGATGACGAGTGGAGAAATGAAAGGCGTTCTATTAGATGGAAAAAAGTTAGCGAGTAATATTCTCTTAAATAAAAAAATTGAATAATAGAAGTTAAGAAAAATCACATTTCTGGAGATCATTGTGAAGGGAATGATAAACGAAGACAAGAGACAAAAAAATAGTTTTAGATAAATAAAAAGTTTATGAAAACGAAATAAAAGTGTGAATTTAAAAGAAAAAAATATGTTATTCGAATTATGAGTAAATATTGATGTTTATCAAATTCGAATAAAGTTCAATATATACGCCATATTACACTTAGAAATTACTGCAATTAAAAAATAACGCTTGGAGACCTCACGCTCCGACAAAACCGAGAGACTTTTTGGCTGGTCCAATTTTAATTCTGTAAAAATCATTGATATATTTTTTCTATAGAATAATAGAGACGGTTTTTGGATTTACAAATGTCCAACGTCAAAAAAATTCGATTGGACAGGAAAAATGTGAGCGAGTTGTTATAAATTAGACCAAATGACTGGACAGTAGAAAATTAGATAAGAAAACCACATTTCTGAAGATTATCGCAAAGAAAACAATTAGGAAAATCATTTAAAGATAATAGAAGAAATGACCTTCAATACATCGTAAAAACTAAATAATATTTTCAAAATGTACTTATTAAATTTACAAAGAAACTTTAAAAAATAATAACCTAACTTGGTTTTATCTTTTAATAAGTAACTAGTAACTCAACAAGTTATATTATTTTTATAGTGGTTCTTAACTTATCGAAGTTTATACTTGGTCAAAGTGCGAGAAAATTAAGTAACTTGCCCAGTTTCGTCTATATATAGCTTTGTATTGCACGAATTAAAAAAAAAATTATTTACACGCCTAGCTTCGATAAAAACGTATACAAATAATGTTTAAAGTATTTAATTTATGCTCTATGTGTATATGATTATTGTATCAAGTTCACCAGTCGTTAGTAATAGATTTTTTTGTTTCATTAAAATATATGCGTACACAATATTGTAGACTATAATCGTATTTCTCATTAGTCTCAAAATAATATTATTAGCACATATTATATCAATAATCGACATTGTAATAGAATAATTATTTCTAAATAATTATAATATATCAACACAGGTTATATCTCAAGCGAACTAACGTTTATACTGTTATTTTAATCACAAAACAAACAAACAAAATTTACATGTGTGTTGGTATATGTTGCGATTTAGCTATATTACATTTATTTATGTATGTGACAGGACTTGAAACCGAAATAAAATGTGTCGGTTTTGATTTCAATTTCGTTGATCAGTTTTTAATTACATACTTCAGTTTTCAAAACGATTTTCATTCGCGGTTTTTAATTCTTTCGATGTTCAATTTATAATTTTAGTTTTAATTAGTTGAAATGTTTAGCGAAAATACCACTATAAATAATATTATAGTAATATAATATTTTATTAATTTCTAAAATGATAATAATAATAGTCAATGGACATTTGACAATAGAGCAATACTCAGTGCTCTTACACGTATTGTTATTCGGCGGCACGTGCAATTATAAATTTCATTGAAAACCGAAAAATAATTCGTTTTATTACGAATTTAATTACCTGTTTTCAACTATTTGTTTTGGCTTTCGATTTCAAATATCGGTTCTTGGTAATTCAGATTTCAATTAAAATTTTTAATTATCCATTTTAACGGAAACTCTGAATTGATTAGGTCTTTGAAGTGCAATCCACGCATATACAATGAGCATCAATAATATGTCAATGGAGAAATATGATACGTACAATATACTATAATACCATTGAATCGATTGGACGCGGACGAAACTTCTAATGAAAATCCTTTGTATATTATGTACTCACGTAGCTACATAATATAAAATAATATGTATAGATACCGAATTTATGGAACTCGTGTGTGTATAGTTTGAAATCGAGCGAGTCGAGCACCGTTTAATATATTAAAGGGCTTGAAGTAATTTATTTATTACATTTTTCACGTCATATTCATTTTAAACACTGTGTGACGTACGTACGCGAAATTTGTAAAAATCGTCAACAAAGGATGAAAAAAAATTCGACACGGCTATGCATATGGTTATTGACACAAGATTTTTCAAATACCGTTAACTTATTTGTCAGACGATATTCTATGAAGAAAACATCTCGGCAGAAATATAATAAAACGTTTATAATGATATGCCGAGCATATAATTAATGTTTTGTACGCTGGCGAAACAAATCGTGAGGACACATTATAATGGGAGTCGCTGGAAAATCGCATTGTAAATACGACGGCGGTCGACGAGGACCGGTTTTGATGTCAAATAGATGCCGTATAATAATATATTTTGGTCTCTTTTTTTTTGCTAAAACGACAGCATGAACCTAAGTCAATTTGATCGTAATTGACAACGGTTTCGTATAGTACAGCGCACGCAAGGTCAAGGGCACGGGTCAATGACGTACAAAACGCATATATTAATATATATATATATATATATTAACATCATAATAACGGCTATATGTATATTTATATATTTTTATGTTTATTTCAGACGCTCAACTAAAAAATCACAAATCAATAAACGATATCCCGGGACCAAGGTCCTTGCCCATATTCGGAACCAGATGGATCTATTGGAAATTCGGTTTGTACAAACTGAACGCCGTTCACCTGGCGTACAAAGGTATATTATGATATATACTATAGATATAGAGATTATTGTGACATTAAATAATAATAATTACAATATATTGTACATAATATTATGATAATATGATATGATTTAAATATTTCGGGCCCACGCTGTAAAGACGAGTACTAGTTGTCCAAGGCCACTGGACATTGACGATACAGTCGAAAAGTTCGAGTCTATATAATACTGTTACACACGTTACATAAACGATAGTGTGGTAATTCGAACTGAATACGATTTTTTTAATTCGTTAGATTATGTTTTATTATTAATTTAAATATACTACTCTTCTTTATTCCTGTTATGAAGAGATTTCCTGCATAGGTGCAATTGGAGTGAAGGGAGAATGTTAAGGGGACTTTAGCACTCTCTACGATATTTGTACAAACGTTGATTTTTAAAATATGACGGTTTTGATTTTGAATATTAATGCGCTTTGAATTTTTCCAATTTTTGTATATCGATTTTGAGTATATTAATTTTCAAAAAATTAAGGTTTCGATTTCAATTTGACTTACTAATATTTATTTATTTCGATATAAGTTTTGATATCGAATATCGATACTGATTTTAATAATTTCCATATCGGTTTGGGTATTTGTTACGAATTTCAACGATTTATACCGGTATTTAAATATTAAATTCGATTTCGAAATCGGTCGCATGACCCGAGTTCAACAATATGTGAACGCAGTTTCCCGGGTGTGCGTGAAGTTATATATCAGGGTGGAATAAACGTATTTAGAGTTTAACAGAGATTCAATAATGTCTATATTAAGTAAAAAAAAATGAATTAAGAAATAATTTTGAAACAGAGAAATTAAATTAAAGTTGATTTAATACGTTTTGATCTTGATTTGAATGAATCACTACTAAACGGATTTATATTTATCTCGTACCTTCATCAAAAATCAGCATATCAATGTCCAACTGTGCATGTTGTGTCGTATCCTGTGTGATTAAAGGACACAACATAACACACACACAAACCTATATTTATATATATATATATTAATATTAATTTTTGCGATTACCTATAACTTCGAGCTACCCGTGTAAAAAATTGCATTATTCAGTCTGTATATAATACTTTCACAGACATGTTCGACCGGTATGGAAGCATTGTTCGCGAAGAAGCGTTATGGAACATACCGGTTATTAGCGTGAAAGACCGCGAGTTCATCGAAACAGTTCTCAGACACAGCGGGAAGTATCCCATACGGCCTCCAAACGAAGTCACTGCGAATTACAGAATGTCCCGTCCGGATCGCTACACGAATACTGGACTTGTCAATGAGTAAATATCATGTATACGTCTAAGGAATTTTAACTATGCATATCATTGATATAATTGCATGGAACACGAAGTATCAACTTTAAGAAGCGATCCGGATTACATGGTTGTATTTTACTCCCCTCCCCCTGCGTTAGGTTAGATTATCCAAAGTGTATAACGATATCATACATATATTATACATATATTATATACATATATACATATATCATAACGATATTGTACGCTCCTGCACACAAGTCGATCACCCTGATTGCGTCTTAAATAAGTAGGGTATAGTCAAGAATTTATTAAAGGGTGTTTTGAAGTATCCATTACACAAACATATGGTAGTATGTATACTTATTGTTTTATCAAAATTATAAGAGCTTAAACAAGAGTTTTCTAACTAGATATTCTTTGGGGGTATCTCTTTAAAAGGCTTTATGAAGCTGGACATAAGAAAGCTCCCAGGAAGATACTAAAAGCTGCATGGATAGGCTACTTTTTAACTCTCGAGATTCACACTAGACCCTTTTTTTACTATTAGGGTTGTGTCACTGTAACTGCAATGTAAAATAGTATTTATAAGATAAATAAGAATTTCAAAAACAATATGCTCTAAATATTATAAAAAAATATAACGTGTATTGTACAGACAAGGTGAAATTTGGGCCACATTAAGGAACAAATTAACACCGGAACTCACTAGTCCTAGGACAATACGACGTTTTTTGCCGGAAGTCAACCACTTAGCAGACGATTTCAACGCTCTGCTTGCCCAGGCGAGAGATGAAAACAATGTGGTCAAAGGATTTGAATCTTATTGTAACAGAATGGGATTGGAAAGTAATTGACCAATATACGTATATACTATTGTGTGCAATGTAAATCAGTTATATAAGAACTATAAAATCGTTTTACATAAATCTTGGAAAAGTGGATTTTTACTTGGTCTGAGTGGGTGGTCATCTAAATAACTTCAATGAGAACCTATTATTTTTTTTTCTATTTTTTGATATATCAATTTCATTTGGAAAAATGTTAATATATTCACCACTATTACATCGCAAACATACACTTCTATCATTTAAAGGTATTATTTAAAATTATATACTAAATAATCCTCATTTTTAACAATTAAGTCTGATGGTTCTTCTATAAATAAAACAATCAAACCCTTCATAATTCCGTGATCTTCATTTACAATTAAAATAAATACTTTTGAATGTACACTATCAACTATTGTATGATGTTCATTTGCAGTCATAGTAACTCTAACAACAATTTTAATTAACTGAACATAAATTTGTTCTTAACTTACTTGTGAGATAGTCAAATATTTAAATTCTAGAACAATCAAAACCACTATCACAAATAACTATTTGATTATGATTCAAAAACACATTTTTCCTAGCATAGAATAAATATTCGTCCTTTCTCCCTTTTCTACCAAATTTAAATCTTATACTTGCATTCCTACTTGAATACTTAAATACGATGATTATGGGTATCTGCAACAACAATGTATTATTTTGCAAATAACATCGTGTTATTCATTTGACTTTCAACAAAATTTAAATCATAATATTGTGCTTTGAAATCTTTCTAAATCGTTCAATAATGTCAACTAATTTTTAATTTTTCTTATCGTGTCTCACCGTGAGTTACCGCGTGTCCGCAGGTACGTGTACACTAATTTTGGGTAGGAGATTCGGGTTTTTGGACGAAGAGATCAGCGAAACAGCAACGCGTCTGGCGGACTCCGTGACTAGTCAGTTCCGCGCTTCACAAGAGGCGTTTTACGGGCTCCCGCTGTGGAAACTGATGCCAACCAAAGCATACAAGGACTTTATAGCCAGTGAAGAAGCCTTATACGAGCAAGTACAACATCTAAACAAACGTCAAGAAAACAGACCGATTAAACGTTGTGATTTTTTTATATTTTCCTATTAATTCCGACTTCAGTATCGTGTCCGAAATCGTCGACTCGGCGTTGATCGACGAAGAACAATCTTGCTTGGACGTGCGCAGCGTGTTTATTTCCATATTACAGGCGTCCGATCTAGACACCAGAGACAAGAAAGCAGCGATCATCGATTACATCGCCGCTGGAATTAAAACCGTAAGATTTAATAACTTATATGAGAAATTTATTTCAAAGTTTAATGTAGAACGTAAAACAATATTAATGATATAAATATATATTTTAAATTGAAAATGGTTCATAAAAATTTCGACAAAACGATAATTATATCTAATGTTTTTGGGGGAGGAGAGGAACAATGTATCAAGACAAATATATCCTATTAACAAAAGAGCTCCTCGGAACTTCGAAACGGGACTCATTAAATATAGCCCAAGGATAGTCTTAAAGCGTATTCATAAAACCATTTTCACCGAATATAAACAGTATTTTAAGACTCAGACAGTACTTGCGAATTAATTATAGAACTTTTTTAAAGTGTATCTTGTACCCCGGTATAGGGTTGTATGTATACGTGTTTTAATTCAACAATAAGAGTTCAAACAAAAGGCTCCTATCTGAAAATTCGTCGAGAGTATCCCATTAGGAAGCTTCATATTGCCAAACATAAGGAAGGCACAGAGATCTCACTGAATTACAAATGTAGGTGACCTATTCAAGTCATAGTATAATATTCGTAAGTATAAATATATACAACTATAATTGCAAAAAATATGAAATCTGGATGGTTACGAGTTTTACATCCGTTGCAATATAAAACTGATATATTAATATAAGTACAATAATTAAACTTATATTAATGAAAATTTAATATTTTTATTTACGTTAACACAGTTGGGAAATACGTTGGTGTTTCTATTGTACCTGGTCGCTAAACATCCGGAAGTCCAAGAAAAAATATACAACGAAGTGTCACAGTTAGCCCCGGCTGGTACGTCCATAACCGCCCAACACTTGCACAACGCTACATATTTACATGCTTGTATATTAGAGGCACACAGGTAAACTACTTTGAAGTGTTCGAATAACATATTATTATTATTATTATTATTATTATTCGATTCTGAGAATAAGATTTATATTTTATCAAGTCTCTAACATGCATTTCAATATGTAAGTTTTTTTACAAATATGTAAAAATAGATTATCGGAAACTTATACTTTACTTTCAAAGTTATATGTGGTTTGGAATAATTTAGGGAATTTGCACTTTTTTTTACTTAGGTAACACTGGTATCACCGAATTGTTTAATTAAGTTGTATAATCTTAAAAAAAAAAAATAATAGAAAATATTATCCACTTATATTACTAATTTATAGTACTTTTATTGTTCATAAAAACTTTGGACGTAAGACCTACTTTTTGAGTAGATCACCTCAAACATTACATCTCCGAGAGCTTGAAGTATTCGTATTTAACATTGAAGGGGAGGATGCCAAAAATATTCAATGATTTTCTGTTAGGTGAAACTGATGAATTCACTCCGGAAATTGAAAATATACCGTTGAATCAAAGGGATTTATTTTTAATTTTTTACGTTTTCAGGATAAAATTAATATTGTTTTCAATTCACGAAGAGTATATTTAAAATAAAATATACTTAAGCCCGATTTTGTGTAAGCAAATATAAATTATACAATTTATTAACATCGTCGTGTTTTCTAGGCTGTTGCCCACTGCCCCGTGCATCGCTAGGGTGTTGGAATCAGAGTTCATGTACAATGATTACCGATTACCTGTTGGGGTAAATATTTTAATGATATATATGAAATGCATATACCTATATATATGTAATAAATATAATGTTTTCGTATGTTTTGTTTTCAAAAAGAGCGTCATGTTGCTGCATACATGGTTGGCTTGTCTAGACGAAGATAATTTCGTAGACGCGACTTCATACAGACCAGAAAGATGGCTGAACGATTTGACGAGAAAATCGACGTTTTTGGTCGTACCGTACGGTTGCGGCAAGAGAATGTGCCCAGGCAAGCGGTTCGTCGAATTAGAACTGCAAATTGTCTTGGCAAAGGTAACACGCCAGTTGACATTTTTGATTTTGTTTCGAAATGTGCATTTAGATGTTCAAAATTTTGAGTGCTTGAAAAAACATCTCTCGAATCTCAATAGTTTCAACTCTAGAACTAACGAGAAAAAAAATTTAGAAAAACTTGAATCAAATTGACGAAAAAATCAGATATATATTTAATAACAATTTTGGAGAATTCAATTTTTTTAATTTTTTTTTTTGGTAAAATTAAGTTTGAAAATAAGATAGAGCGACAATTTTTTCAAATACATTCACATAAAATCTATCAACCAATCCTAATTTATCGGCACTTATTCAACTCGTCGATGCTTTATTTTTTTATTCTTTGATTATATGAGAGTTTTCCCAAAACGTTTTTTCTTAATTAATTTATAAATAAAATACAATTACTACTGACTTTAAAGTAGTCACGTGAAATTTCAGTTTTAAAAAACTGCAACATTAATCGATTGATTTTTTTGTATTTTAAGATGGTCAAACAATTTCACATCGACTTCGAGGGACAACTGGAAACCAAATTCGAATTTCTTTTGACGCCCAACAACGCGAATTTGATTCTGAACGAAAGGAACCGTTAACGTAAATCAACGGTCTTCATCTATTCGCTGCAACTCTTGTAACGGAAATGTAATATATTATATATATTAACATAATTATACTATAATTCGTTGCTATAAGAAGTCGGACGAACTTCCAGTTCGATCATAAAAACGCATTTATCGTTATCAGTTTTTTTTTTGTAAATTATCGCGTTTCGATTTTCTTTTTGAAATTCGTACAAATATTTTCCTCAATGTTATATGTCTATAAGTGTTATTTATTCATTATATTTTAATATTTATGTACAACATGCATTTCATACCAAAATTCTCATTTAATCATATAATCTGCTACATTCACAAAATTATTTTTGTATTGTATTTTGTATTGTAGTTTAAAAATTTATCATTATATTTCGCGTCCATTATATCTATCAATGATAGTATTGTATTTTCAATCAATAACATGAGTTTAATTTATTTATAATCATATATTTTATATTTATATATAGTTGTTGTTAATAATAATAAAAATTATTATCCAAAGGAAACTTTCGAAACATATGAGTATATTTATTGTTATTGTAAATCATTTGAAAATCGAATATGATATCCGTATGTAATTATTAAATAGGTGACAACTTTAGGTACAACTATTTTAATAACAACTATACTTGTCATACTACCAGTTTTGTGAAGTATACTTTTGAAAATGTATAGTGATATTACGAATTGAACCCGTTGTGTTCGTTTCGAAAATCGAACTTATAATTGGAAATATTCGAATCGAACTAAACACAAAATAGTTCAGTTTGAATATACCTACACCAAGAAAAATGAAGTTCATACCAAATTCGTCTAAAAATAATACATTTTTATTAAATTTTTTTTTAATGTTTAAATAAATAAAATTCAATTTGTTCTATTTTTAGGATGGATAATATTTTTTGTGCAATCCGCAATATTACGAATACTAACGGTGTATTATTCCTTTTTCGTTATCGTTTATCAATTTAATAATATGATGTAATAACAATTATTTATAAATCATTTCCTTCCAAATAATGAACGATGTTTATCGTTTACAAAAATTAAAAATACTATTGTACTATTTGTGGGCTACGAAGAAAATATTATACATTATTCATATAAATATTCGTAGCATTTGGATCCAAATATGTATTATTTTGTCTTATTGATAATATCTTAGCACTTGATAAATTAGTTACAAAACATTGTAATTTTTATTAAAGCTTTCATAGATTGGGAATTTATTAACTGTGTGGTTTTTGGAAATATCCATGTGGTTAATGTTGTTGTTATGACGTTTCGGAACCGTTACAGGTTCCATCCTCGGAGTTTTGTAATACACGTCTGACTGTCGCGACTACACTGAACGGTCCGCCTGACCAAGAATCAAGAATCGCAAGAAAATTCGATATAAGAACCGTATTTAACACCAATACAAAAATAGGATCAATATTCAGAAGCCCGAAAGATAAAGTATCAGAAATGCAAACCCCAGGAGTTTATGAAATACCTTGTTCTTGTGGAAAGTCATACGTAGGTCAGACTGGAAGAGCTGTTGAAGTACGGATAAAGGGGCATGAAAAATACATGGATTACAGGAGAATAAAACAATCAGCAATGGCCGAACACGTCGAACAAAAAGAATACAATATCGATTTCAGCAAAGCAAAAATATTGAACAAAGAAACGAATTACGGAAAAAGAATGATAAAAGAAGCTATAGTAATAGAAAAATGCCCAGAAAATGTCAACAGAGAAGATGGGTGGAAAAAAAGTAATACTTGGAAACCAATAATTCATCAAGCAAGAAAACAAAAAATAAAAAAACATCCAACAAATATGAACATCCAAAAGGACAAAACCACAACACCAAATAAAGAAGTAAAATTTAAAATTGACACGACACCAAAATGCAGATATAGAAAAGGAAGAACAGCATGCGTAGAGTGCAAAAGAACAAGAGAAAAAAAGTCACCAGATAGCGCTACAACGCAAAGTAGAGGGGGAGTCAGTAAACGTATAAATAATAGTCAGAAACAGGCGGATCGTTCAATGTAGTCTCGACAGTGAAGCGTGTACTACAAAACTCCGAAGATGGAATCTGTAACTGTTCCGAAACGTCATAACAACAACATTAACCACATGGATATTTCCGAAAACCACACAGTTAATAAACATTGTAATTTGTTGTAAAGACTGTAGTTATATAGGCAATCATAGAATTAGTATTCATTAAAGGTTTATTATTATTACTGTACGATTACCAAAAGTTATTCACAAAAATTATTCACGTTCCTCAGACAACAGATTAAAATATTATGTAAGTATGCATATACTTATACATATACTTATGTATTACATTATATTTCTTTTAACCTCTTGATCCATATTAACACATATGATGCCATGATGTAAAAATCATGTTATAATACATTATATACTAAAAACAGTTGATTTCTTGGATTAGATATATTATATAAATGTATATCTAATACTAACATTATTTTTCTGTGCCCAATTTTTTGTTAAAACTCAAAAAAAAATGATTTTAAATACTAAATACCTTTAATATTTATTTTATGAATTAATAATTAATTATTTAGATTAACCAACATTTAAGTTTTAATTTAGTCGTTTTAAATTAATTTAAATCATTTTTTATTTTTTTATGAATTTTGGTTCGGGTACGGTTTGACCTCAAAAATCTAGGTTCGTAACATCACTAACAATTATTATTCGTATAATGTATAATGTGCATACTTAAAATATGTATTCGACTAAACAAAGAAATCATTTAGAATACATTCCAAATACTTTTCTAAAAATGTATTTAGAATATTTATTCCAATAATGTATTTAATATTCTAAGATTATTCGAACACTTCTTTTTTTTTAATAAATAATGTCAAAAAAAAAATTGTTTTTTATATTACAGATGGTGGTTTCTTAACAACAATTTTTTTATGATGTAGGGTTGTTAGCCCTACGATCAACTCTCCATTCCTTGGAGAGAAAGAAAAGATATCATTTTCGTTAACAAAATACCTTAAATCTTTAAATATGTAATCTTAATTATAAATTACATCCATTTCGTGAAGCGGACAACTTTTCGTAAGAAAAAAACGATTCTACTGAGTGATTACCCAACCTGTATATGAAACATGTATACACGTTTCTAGTTCATTACTGTTACACACGCAATATACATTAACATTATAATATAACGTGTACACAATATATTCATAATGAACTATATACAAATATATGATAATGTGTGCATGTCAAACGAAGCATTATACGACACGAAATTGATTCTGTACAGGGTGAGTATTTTATACCACGAGCCAGCGATTGTCCAACAAAATTTTAAATACATTTTATATCGGTGTTTTTTTTTATTCATTATATAATAGTTAAAGCATAGGAACAAATTCAATTTTTAACTTATGAGCTGGACAAATTTAAGTCAAAAATACCTGTAGAGGGCTTTACCACACCACCCCATTAACTCACCATGAACAGTTTTTTTCAACTGTATACATCTTATTACATATAATAAACTTAAAATGATTGGATACAGGTCGTTTTCTTTTTTACAAAACTTATCTATCATAGATAGCGTGCAAATCAGCGCGACGATACATATACATTATCATAATCTCATTATCGACGTTGATAATTATAAATATATATTATGCTCCAGAGAATTTATTTTTGCATAAGCGGTGTCTTCACATGGGCTCACTTGGAATAAATGTTCATTCTGCCACCTCTAGTTATATTTAAGAATTTATCATAAGTTTCTGTTTAAAAACCAAAAGTTGATATATTTTTAATAAATAACGTTCATTTTTTATTTTTACCTTCATAAATAAAAATATTATGATTATGAAAAAATATCAGATATGATGTGATAAAAACTTTCTAATTATATAATAAAAAAAATAGTTTATAATTTGTAGTTGTCATGATAAAAAATTTAACCTAAAGGGATATACCGGTTAATGTTTTTAGAACATTATACGTATTTTCAGTAGACATGCGAGTACATAAATTAAATTCTATTAATTATTATATTAGAATAGTGCATTTGCTACACACACAGCGTTCAGGCGTGTTTTAATATCGGTATTTAAAAGGGAATTTCTTTTTTGCTCTCAGCAGCATTTTTTTTTTGCAGCAATTTTTTTAAACCACCACATTTTTTAAGAACATTGAAAATGGTGTATTTTTTGTGTTGTTTTAGACCTAAAAGTTAAACGAAATATCAACATCTTCAAGTGAAACGAATTTAATTCTGAAAAAAATATTTGAATACATTAAACACTTTTCTAGGTTATTATTGAAATCTATTTTTGATATTTTAATTAAAATTTATTAAAAAAAACATATTAATCATGCTAATTTTTAAATTTTTAAACATTTGTTCTTGTATACTAAAAAAATAATTAAACATTCGAAAACAAGTAATTTATTTTTAAGTAACGTGTAATTTACCGAAGTTACTTAATCCAGCGATTATCAACCGGTGGTACCACTAGTGATACATGAAAAACTTATAGATGGTGCGCAAAGAAAATGGTTTTGAAAAAAAAAATATAATTATAATTAATTTTGGATCGTGATTACTGGAGTTCAGTGACAGTGGCAGCCAAAACTCTTACAGAGATGTAAAACTACATGAAGAAGAAGAATATTTAATATTAAACATTAAGTATTAAATTTGTAAACATGCTCGCGAAAATTACTTGGCCTGGTTATATAAATTCATGATTATTTACTTCATAATTAAAGTTTTTCCTTTACTCATAATTGCATTTTTAAGAGACTGTCACTCAACTCATTTTCAGAAATTGGCCAAATTTTGATTATAAAGTAATTTGTTACTGAAAATGTCTAACCAATAACTTAACGAGTTACTTCTTTTTACTTATTGACAAGTAACTTAACTCGTTACTTTCATGGTTTAAAAAATTAAAGTTCACAGGGTTTTACATACAGGGTTTTTAGTAAAACAATTAAATTATCAACTATAATTATAGTAGTTGAAAACCAAGCAAAATGATAAGTACGTTTTTATCTTTATAAATCGTTTAAACCAAATAATATTTTCAAAATTTACTGGCTATATTTACACGTAAAAACGACTCGTGTATATGTTGTGTACATATATTTCTGCGACCGCATGTGTTTTCGGAAAACGCTCGATCGCTCATTACGCTTATCCCGTGCGTTTTCACCCTACGTCGTCGTTGTTGCCGACTCGTTTTCTCTTTGTATATATTATTGGGGAGAGAAAGTGCTTTATGTCAGACGTGCAGGGGTTGTGTGTGTATATAATACGCGCGTCCCTCTTATACGGACTGCACTCGTACGCGCTCAATTTCCAAAAATCGAGAATAACCCTGCGTCCCAATACAACGAAATCAACAATTTTGCAGTACGTATAAGTACGATTTACGTTTTGCATACATACAGTGTACTTTAGAATACTGTATTTGGAATATTTTTTAAGTGTCCTAAATACTTTTAAATCGGCGCAATGAAACCGATTTCGAAATCGACTTTAAATACAAAAAAAAAAAAAGTTATTCAACATCTGGACTATAATCAAGAAACAAATATAAATATCGATATTCAAAACCTCTATCGAAATACAAAAATTATTGTTAAGGGAATTCGAGATCGAAATCTTAATTACTAAAAACCGATATTTGAAATCGAAAACAAAATCAGACAATTAAAAACCAATGATTAATATCGTAATAAAACAAGTATTAAAATTTAAAAAACCTTTGGTGCCCGCGTGGGTTACAAATATGTTCGGCGAATTCAAACAGGTACTCGACTTATACTTCGATGAGTATCTATGCCATTTTCATTCATATTTGCTTAATAAGAAAAGTACTGTTGTTTTCAATGGAATTAATAATTGCAGCCAGACGATGATGCTCACATTATTGTCAAATTTCCGTCGGTTAATGTTGCACTAAAAAAAACTATTATTAGAAAATAATAAAATATTATATTACTATGTACATTTATAATTTATATTTATCACTATAGTCATAGACGTTATAATAGTTATTTGCAAAATACATTATACGTAGGCGTTTGGAAGTTTAAAATCTTCTCAACGGAGAGGAATCAATTTTATTTGGGCAATTGAGATATTTTACGTCATAAAAAAAATATTAATATTTATAATTCTCTGAGAAAAAACGTAACATAGATTTTTTCATCAAAAATATGGTGTTACAATAATATAACATTGAATTATATTAATATATTAGTATAATATATATTGTTAAATATAATATTTAATTATATTAATATAATATAATATTTAATTTTGTATGATAAAAAAAAGTTAAAAAACCTACAGAGAATTTGAGCGTGTAGTGCGATAAAAAAACACCCTGTGTATGAACAGTGTTTAAATATTCATAGTTTCCCATATAACCAGTAATAATACGTTTTCTATGTATATATAAATATTTTACGAGTTTTTATTATTTTTATGTTTTCTTTCTTTTTTTTTAAGTAAAATAACAATGCGAAAATATCGATCATTTTTTTTGTTTTTATTTTATTGTGTTCACCTTGCAAATTTTCGTGAACAATGTTCATTAACTTTTTAACGATAATTTTTTTTATTTATTCTCGATATCTACATTAAAGCTTCAAATAATTAAAGATATAATAATATTATCAAAATAGGCACACATTTTTCAAATCTGTATCGTAACTATGTATATTGTAAGTGCATACGAAATAGGGTCTGACAAAAAAAATCTATGTATTTTCTTCATTTTCAACGCGTTATATTTTGTACATAATCCAATTCATATTCAAATTTATTCTAACCCTCGGAGTTATAAATTATTCAGAATTTATACTCATTTATAGATAGTGTCGTTTTTAAAAGATCCGAAAAAAAATACGGTACACGAACGGCGACCGATTGGGCGTTGAAACAATATAAATTATCATTGTGTTTCAGAGCTACTGTTTGTATTTAAATAATTTTCGTGAGTGGCCGCACAACGTACAAAAGAACATTCGAAACCATTTTAAAAGGACTTGACCGCCTCGCCTCAATCGTATAACGAGTAACCGACTAACCACAATCAATTATTATTCTTTTTTTTTTTTTAGATTTTAAGAGTATCAAAAATGTGCGTGTGTGTGTATTTTGTCTGGGAACACTTTTTCGGACAAAATGAGTGCTCCGTTGTTCTTTACATGCGTTACATTCCAATTTAAAATTGTATCTATGAATACGCTATCACTAGTATGATTTCGAGCTAAATCGTTTGATTCTTACTGTATACATTTGTGAACATAACTGCTTTAATAATTTTTTACACAAAAGTTAACATTACGTGCAGTTATTCTTTTTTCATGTTAAAAATTTGAATCCTACACAAATTTATAAAAAAATGGTTTTTGGTCAAATAACAATATATAGAAATAATGTGTCGATTTGGTGTTCAAATTTTGTTGATGGCCGAGAATGCCGAGACGACAATAATCGAACATGCAGACTCCGCACTTTTAAAAAAATGATTGGCATTAAAAATACGGACGGGAATTTCGAGACATAGTTCTGATTTTTTCCCATCTGATTGTCAAGTCCTTTTTGGACTATTGAAACGACATTTGGGTTCAAAAACGACTTGTGTTACCACAAGACCATACGTATACATGTACGTTGTGACGGGTCCGTTACAGTAACATTTAAATCACGCGAACGGTCATTTTTGGTCACGCGAATAGTGAAAAATTGGAACCGAACCTAAGTGCGAAACGAAATCGAAAGAGAATATGTAAATAAATGAGAAAAAATAGTAATATTAGATACGTGTGCTATTTTCATTTGATTGGCGAACGGTGAGAAGTCGGTGTAGAAGGCCTAACTGGGTTTCACTAGAATTCATACGATTTTGGCTACTCCCTCCCGAATATTTCACTCTAGTCGCGCCGTTATCCCCAAGTACTCATCCGGGATTCTTTCGGGTTTTTTTTTTGGAAAATTTATACGTCATCGGATCGAAATATTTGTTTTCGGGGAACCCCCCCCCCTCCGTAACCGTCCTATTAACGGGACGTTACGTTCTTATGTGTATACGGATACGCGTTTACCAGGACATGATTATGATTTCATGTTGTCCGTTGGACGGGGACGAAGGGTGAATGGTGCACGCGTGCGCAGTGAGAACAAGCGTCCTGGAAACCGCCGATGGCTCGTCGTGGGTGCTGCGAGGGTTGTTGGCGGGAGCAGCGGGAGGGGGGGGGCATATAGATTTTGCCCAGGACGGGCATGCGCGTTTGCCCGCGCGAAACTTTCTTTTTCCGCCGTTAGGACGGACGGCGTGCGCGCGTGTACGTGATACGATAGTGCGCGGTGGCGTCGTCGTCCACCGTCGCCGCCGCCGAAGCTCGACGACGACGACGACGACGACGACGACGAGGATGTCCGCGACGTGGCGGTAGAGCAGCGCCAGCCAGCGACGCGAACAGCATCGTCGCGTTTGCACCGCCTGCACCACCGCCACCAAACCGGCACCGCGACGAAAACCGGCGCCGCCGCCGAACAGACGGACGGACACGCGCTCCAGCGACGCGGCGGTCATGGATTTCCGGACGGACGCGCGTTTCAAGTCCAAGTGAGTTTTCGGGAGTCGACCACGATTTCCGTATCCGTACCGTACGTGCTCTTAGCCGGTCGACTACGTGCATAAATAACGGTCGCGACGAAAAATGTCGAAACCTTTGCACGATGTCGCGGCCGGTCGTTTGTGTTCTTTGTCACACGTACACGCCACGAAACCGAGAACAACCGGTCGCGTGAGTCGGAATCTGATTTTTCGGTGTGTTCACCAACTCGTATAATTATCCGTTAGGTCCGTTTTTCAAAGACGCTGTTGACGAAAATAAAAACCTAAATTATATATGTCGTATATATATATAGATGAGCTGTTCCAAAACAAAAAACAATTATAATAATGAACCAAGATTGTTTTTATGATACGTACACATACATCGAATAAAAACAATTATAATATTGATTTATTTTTTAACTGGATTTAGATGTATTTTAACTTCTAAATAACTTTTGTTTTAGAACTACTACAAATAATCTTTCAATCGGTAATTGTAAATTATTTTAATTAAAAATGTGTAATTCAAAACGTTTTTCATATGTGATTAAAATTTGAATTAAACATATTTAAAGAATTTGAAAACGAAAAATAATGATTAAAACTTTAAAACTGTAAACGGTGACCATGACATACTGTAATAACGTATCGATACTGCTAAATTTCCTTATAACGTTGTATTTGATAATTATAATGTGTGACGTGTTTATACACATTATTTAACACAAAACGGCAAAATCCACTAGCAATTATCAAAAAAGACAAAAAGTTTAGACGCGTGACATTTATAAACATTGTTAGAGAAACGTTACATTTGATGACATTTTACTCGTTAATAATAAAACTGTATTTTATTTTTTTGTGTATCTCATTTCAATTTAAATAATAGTACAATATTTAACACAAATAATATTTTAAATAGTTCTGGGATTGCAAAAATCTAATTTTGTAAGTCCTTGTGACCTCCTCCCCCTTATCGTTCCGGTTAACATCACTGCTGGGAAGTAACGAATAATAAAATAACTATATAGTGACAGAAAATCACTAATACTATTACTAAACACTCGTATTATTATATTTAACTATAATAAAATTGCAATGCCAGACAAGTCACTTTTTATTTTAAATTAGTTAATTAAAAAAATAATTCACTTGGTTAATCGAAAAGTTACTTTTGAAAATTGAGAAGGAGAATTTATCAAAAAATAACGGGAAAAAATATACATACAAAGTGTCCCTTGGAAATCAAGGAAAATGCAATAATTTTCGTTTTATTCAAATTTTAAAATGTTGTTTGTTTCCAAACAATTGTTATACTAGAATAGACATTATTCATTAAACTTCAATTATAAGGAAATGAAAATTAAAAATAAAATGGAAAATTGTATTATGATTTTTAACAATTGATTTCAATCAACATATATATTCCCCTTAAATTGAAATTCGTATTCCCTTTTTAGAGACGACAATATATAATAAATAAATATTATTTTTGTTCGTCATAAAAAAAAACATTACAAGTATTTCACTGACCTCACTCGAGACGGAAAACATTTCTATATATCTGACCGCTGGTATATATTATTAAAAGAACTTTGAATATACATGTAATAAGAACACTTTACGACTGAGCAACTGGTCAACACACCGGGAAAATCGTTCTCACCTAATCGTATATTCATACATACATATGTACGAGTATAGAGTCGTCTCTTGATAATTCGAAAATGTTCAATAATTCGAACTGATTTCACGGTCTAATCCTAACATCGCGAAACTAAAGTGTGTTCTTACATACGTGAATTAGAAACGATTTTAGTGATAAATTGTCCGCAAATATTCTATAATTGTAAGTTAATAATTACGTTTCACTTGGAAGGAAACAGACCCGGAAAGGCGAGTTCTCTAGTCTTGATGAATATTTATTAAAATGTTTGGGTCAATGTATAGCACAAAACCAACCTGTCGGTGATTTTATGCTTTAAGAAAAATCTAAATCATTTTTCTTGGTATTGTTAAATTCGATACTAGTGAGTGGTGTTGGTTCATTGACTTTAGACTAAACTAGACACGACATAGTTTTTAAGAAAATGTGTGGTGAATGTTCAATATGGAAAGATGAGCTTAGAGGACTTGTTAAAAAATTATCGATCCGTGAGATATGTTTAATACAGAAAAAACTCGTCTTTTTTTTAAATATCTCCCTGACCGAATGTTAACATTTAAAGACAAAAAATGCTATAGGGACAAACACAGAAAAGAAAAGATAACACTGTTACATGCTGTGCGCACGGATGGGTCTCAAAAATTCAAACCTCTAATGACAAAGAAAGCTATTAATCTTAGGTGTTACAAGGCCTTAAAATTATTCCTGCCTTGTCACTCAATTTTGGACAAATACACAGTTCACAATAATTCGCCATTAATGAATAATGTAAAACTTCATTTTTTCCGTCTAATACTATTTCAAAACTATAGCAACTCGACCAGAAAATAATCCAAAGTGTTTGAACATTATATCGAAAAGAAGTTGTGTGAATAGTGTTGGATAGCATTGAAAGTGGTCAGAAGGTTAACAAAACAGTTTTTACTACGATGCCCATGACTAATAAAACATGCAAGAACGTAACCCCGACCACGATTTTCAATTGTTTTAAGAAATGTGCGTTTACCAAACGGTCACAAAATCAACTACAAAAACAGGAAAAAGGAGAAATGGATTCGGATTCACAGGATATATGGAGACCTTTTTCTGACTAGGAGAACATTTGACTTCTGGCGAATTCGTTTATTTTGACGATCATGTGGATGTCTTTGGTGCCATACCTGGCAATGACATTTTGGCTAGTTTGAGTAAAATCATAATACGTAGTTGCGACAATTCCCTTGAACCACGCACATTGAGAATCATTGAAACAAAAAATAAAAATAACCTATTTCTTTGAATACATTTTTAATGTGAAAAAAACGTAGTTGGTACCTATTTTTATTTTATATTTTTTATTTTTAATATTAAATGTTCTATACTAGGTATGAGTTAAGTAATAATATTAATAATACAATAACATTATTTTTATTGGTTATTTAAATTTGTTTTGTTTGGATTTTCATTACATCGAACTCTTAATAATTCGACATTTTTCTGAGGTTTCTTCAATTTCAAACTATCGACAGTGGAACGGTATTTACTGTCATATTGTTTTTGACGTTACCCATAAATATATACCATATAATGTGGATAGTACGGTGCAATATGATGTTTTTATCGTATTAATGATTGTTTGCAATAAAGGATGAACGATGTAAAACAAAAAAAAAATAGTTTTGTATTAAAATTAGAAGTACACATCGTATTTGGATCGCTATCTTATAAATATTACAATAAAAAATTTTTTTTCAAATTAAAAAAACTTTAAAAGACTTATATATACGTATTAAATATATAATATTTTTAGTTTAGCCATATTTAACTGCAGCAAAGGAATTATTACAATACAAGTTATTTAGGAAAGATATACACCTATGGGGCTATCGCGGTGCTCCATTTTCAATATTTATTTTTAAAGAAACGGAAAAGGCTATCGATGAAACGTCTTAGTTATTTATTCACATAACACAAACATTTATTGATAAATTTTTTTTTTTTGAAAATAGCGCCACTTTCAATTAATGGAACTATTTGTAACAGTGTATGAGTAGCTGGCACAAAATCACTAATGAATGGGTATTATTTTGACTGTGTGTGCATTTTAGATGAAAGTACTAACAATTTTTTGATGTGTCATCAAAAACTTAAATAATTTATTGAGAAAACAAGAAACAATAAATTAAATGAAAAATATAATAAGGAAACATAAAGTATACTATGAAAAAAAAACACAGAATGAGCTATATCAAATGATAAATCGCACGAAGGATCAACGTAGGTTCACGGTAATGCGGCTACGAATGGACTCGATTCGATATATCCAATTCAGTCGGTCATTCATAAGTAATTGTATTTTTGCCATAATTCGAAAACATTCATATTTATAATAACAATTAAGTACTAGCGGACGAGATTGAACAGAAAGGCCCAATTACACAATCGCTATTACTGCATTGTCTATAAATATGAATGTTTCGTTGTCTCTGTCGTTGGTGGTCGGTGGTAACTTCTATCGTACGAGTAAAATAAAAGCGACGAAAAGTATTTTGTCTGCGACAGTCGCAGACGGGAGGGTCGGTTGATTATTGTCGGCCCATGAACGCGTCGTATAGGCATTCACGGTCCGTGTCGTGTTGAATTGCTGATTTTCCTGTGGTCAAAATTGCTTTAATATTAATATTTAATATCTTTAATATTTAAACTTAAATGACAAGCAGAGGTGGAGCTAGGATTTTTGACGTCCGGGGAAAATGTTAAAATTACGCCCTATCTCCTATAATATTTTTATAATATAAACATTAAATAGGCTTTCAAAAATTATACACCACCAAATTTTTACACCCGGGGATCAATCCCCGTCTTCCCCTCCACCCCTATTATCACCACTGATGACAAGACACAATACTGGGCAGGTTAATGATTTTTTTTATCTTTGCTAATATTTAGTTAACCAAAGTTTTTAGCAGAGTTAAAACATAAAGGTATTTAAAAATTCAAATTTACTCGTATCATTTAAGTTAAAAGTTTAGTTAACAAAATAATTTTAAGTAAAGTTAATTTTTATTTAATCGCCCGTATATATTCCATAAACTTCAGAAATGGTAAAAAAATAACTAAATTTAAAAAAAAAGTTTACATCAATGAATTTTCGAAAAATTTGATTTGTATTGTGTTTTATTATTTAAAAAACTATATTTTTTTACTAAAATAGTACAAATTCTATTCTATAATTCCGAAATGCGGACGTATAGAAATTATTAAAAATAAACGTATAGCAAACTGCGGTTGCTGTGAATGTCGCCTCAAATAATATTTACTTGCACAGAGAATTTAAAATATTACTTCATTTAATCATTGTTCTCTAAAAACTATTTTGATCAAAACCCTGTGTGTTATTATTTATTTTGTAGTTTTTCGACATTCAAAATCAGCACGCTCAAACGACTTTTAAGGTTTTTGTTTATATTGCTCAAATATTAAATGTCTGAAGTTTTAATAAATTTTCAAATATTAAATACGAAAACTGCACATATCTAAAATAGATATTTTTACTAATTTCTCAAGTTTTTAAGCGGTTTAATCAAAATTGTCGATCATATTTCTCCTTGCGTTTAAAAAATCATCAAGAGAAATGTATCAAATAATGTACCAACTAGATCTGTTACTGAAAAATAACACGTGTAAAGATTATCTGCGCACCCTCTTTACACAAAAAAGTGTTCGCAAACAAATAAAAAACAAACTAAAAATAAACATCATCATTGTGAAAACAATGCATTCTTCGCTGCGGTAAAAATCTAATACGATAAAAAATTCCATAGACTACGTAAAAAAAAATATAATTTGTCAAATAGTCTTTGCTACACTTTGTATATATATATATATAAATATATGTGAATCGGTTATGAATAAGGCTGCTCATAGACAAATATTTCGGGGAGAGGGCATCAGAAAATGTACACCCTAATTTTGTTTACTATACTCTCAGCAGTAGCGCAACCAGGATTTTTTCATGGGGGGGGTCCGATAAAACAAACCACCTCCATCATAATTGTAGCGAATCAAGCACTACACATTTTTTTGTGGATGTGGGCATAAAATTGTATTATACATACTGTGTGAAATTATATTGTACCGAAAATATAGAAAAAAAATTAATTGATAACCCGTGGACATATTATTAGCCCTAACCAGGACCATAGCTCATAGCATGCAAATTTCGAGTAAATTTGTGGTTTTTGTTTAAAAAAAAAAAAGAAAATGTTATCTGATTTTTTCGATTATATTTTCATAATTTACACCGCAATAGTTTTGGATTGTCGGGGAGAGCCCGGCAAAAATTATTAGACCTGGACCGCGGAATACATCCCCGTCTGCACTGAATTGTACATATCTGTGCACTACTGCACTAGGTACAGAACAAGCGTCATATGATATTATTATATTAACAAACTATAAAAAAATTTTGATTAAAAAATATTTAAAATTGTAAAACCGACAACAATTTAAATGTACATTTTAAAACAAATTATGTTGGACGTAGTTTCTACCTAACCTCATCAAAGTAAAAGAAAAGTAGTTGGGGTGCGCAAAAAACAAAAAACAAAGTAGTAGGAGCTCCGTTCACCTGCACATCACCCCCCACCCCAATTCAAGAACTGTTTATGCATATATATGATTTTTTTTTACGATCTCTTCCTCTTCCTCCCCGCCAGGAAATTCACTCCTGACCACTACGCCGTTGTACTTTACGTATTTCGTTTTAACGATCACATTGCATAACCGCATATTTGGACCAGTGGTTCTCAATCTTTTGAGGACCACGACCCAAATCTTCCATCGAAAATCTATCGTGACCCACACATGGTTTTACATTAACAGGATAAAAAAAAAATTCAAAACACAAATTTCATAGAACCTATGAAATTGAAAAAAAAAATTGATTTGGTTAAGATAGGTTTGAGAGACGCTGATTCAGACTATATACTATGCATGGACGCAACTCGGACGGAATCGCGGAGGGGAAAGTGTGGGAAATGGACTCCAGCTCAACAAAGTTATCCCGGCCGTTCTCTCGCGGTTGCATTGGAACGTTTCATCAAATGTCCCAACTGTTATTGTTCACGTCGTTTTCATCTAGACACATCCCCGCGTTATAGGTTAAAAACACCGACTACGACTTCTACCGACACTTCGCAATCAGGAGACGCGCACCGAATCCACCGCGGATGGAACGTCCGCGTGTAACACGTAATGCGCAAGTATCCGAGAAAATAAAATAATATTTTCAATCCGCCAAAGTTTTGATCATATAACTGTCGTTCCGTCGTATTATTATATAAGATGCTCGAATTTGATGGGGGGGGAAGACGAAGTACGTGTTCTCGTTTTTTCTCCCTTCTAATTATTTTTGATAAGATGTCGTCATTTTTTCCCTCTTCCACTACGCGAGTCAGACATTGAAATAACTTTTTTTCATGTACCACTAAAAATTCGGACTTCAAAAGAATTTTTTTTTCACGCTCCGCTAACGAGTCGGACTTAGGTTATAATAAAATTTCTATTTCACATCTACGCGAGTCGGATTTTGAAAAAAAAAATTTTACATTACGGTAGAGATAATTAAGAATTTTTTTTTTAAATTACGTGATTCGGATTTTGAAAAAAAAATTTTTACATTTCGTTAGAGATTCGGACTTTAAAAGAAATTATTTTTCATCTCTATTACGCGAGTTGGATTTTGAAAAAAAAAATGTTTACATTCCGATAGAGATTATAGAAAAATTTTTTTTTCACATAACGTGATTCGGATTTTGAAAAAAAAATTTTGAAATTTCGTTAGAAATTTAGACTTTAAAAGAAATTTTTTTTTCACTGCTACTACGCGAGTTCATTTTGAAAAAAAATTAGTTTCCATCCGCTAAATATTCGGATTTTAAAAGAAATTTTTTTTTCACCTACACTACGCAAATTGATTTTGAAAAAAAAATTTTTTTACATTCCGTTAAAGATTCAGACTTTAAAAGAAATTTTTTTTTCACTGCTATTACGCGAGTTCATTTTGAAAAAAAAATTAGTTTCCATCCATTAAATATTCAGATTTTAAAAGAAATTTTTTTTTCATCTACAATACGCAAATTGATTTTGAAAAAAAAATTTTTTTACATTCCGTTAGAGATTCAGACTTTATAAGAAATTTTTTTTTCACTGCTACTACGCGAGTTCATTTTGAAAAAAAAATTAGTTTCCATCCGCTAAATATTCGGATTTTAAAAGAAATTTTTTTTTCACCTACACTACGCGATTTCATTATGAAAAAAAAATTTTTTCACATTCCGTTAAAGACTCGGATTTTAAAAGAAATTTTTTTCACATTCCGCTAGCGATTTGGATAAGACGTTTTTTTTACATCCCTCTTCTGATTCGTTTCCAATTTGAGCACTAATACGGTAATTTCTCGTTATCCGCGGTCAAGTCGGACATGCCCAAAAAATTATAATAACCCGTATATTTTATCATTATTATAGGATCACCGTATAGAATTTAAATTAGATAATTTTAGACCATTTCTCTGTCGTTACGTCAGTGGTAAGTTTTAAAATATTATCCTGATTAGTGTTTACGAGTATTATACGACAGTATAAAATTGTATAATACGGTGTATTATACATACTGTGTGGAATTACATTGTATCGAAAGTATAGAAAAAATAAAACATTAATATAACATTGATTGAATTTATTTACAGAATGAATTCAATTTGACTCAGTTGAAAAACCCTAATTTTAATATTTCTTTAAAATAAATATGCAGCTTTTGGCTTTCAGAAATCTATTATTCTATTCATATAGTTTAATTTCAACAGACAATTATTTGAAATATAATAGGTACCTAAACTCTAAATTACTTAGTTTCTTTCAAAACTTTTATTCTAATTTCAGTCTATATGATTACCAAAATAGCAATAAAATGTCATAAATAAAAGAAAGTAGTTTGAACTTTTTTTTTATATCTGTATAATTGGAAATTGACAAATTAGAAATCGAATATTATATTATTAGTTATAATAAAAAAACTTGATTGTTGAACAGTGAATATTAAAATTATATTTTTAATTAAATAAAAAATTTTAATTTTTAACAGTATATTGTATATTGTAACTAACATATCATTAGTTTAACCGTACAGTCAATTGATTCTAACATTTAAAATTTAATTTCAACTAGAAACCCACAAAATTTAGTTAAATTTTAGTACAAAATCACTCAATTATCAATTTGATTACTTCAAAATTAAAATTTTAACTTTTTTTAACTTGTATGATAATTCAAAATATTTTTATTTTTATTATTTAGAAATTTAAATTGATATAGGTTTAAACATTTAAATCACGAATACATTAAAATTAAATCGTATTAAAATCATTAATTATGATTTTAAAATAAAAGAAAGTTGGTACAAGTAAGATTTCAATTTTAATTTCACTACAAAAATGTTCAACTTTTATATACTCGTATGTTGCAGTTTTTTGAGATTTTTCAGCAAATTTAGAAGAAATTAAAAAAATTAACCTAAATTATATTCAGTGCCTTATTTCTAATAATTTAAAGTACTGTATGGTTTGATATGGTAAGATACTTGTATATACCCGTTTAATACAAACAAAAATTGAAATACTGTATATTAACAACTCTACCAATGGCTCATACTTACATACTAAAATTTAGAATTAGTACATTTATTACTACAACATGATACTATGTTTGTTTGTATACTATTTTAAAATCAACTCAAATAATCAAATTAAAAATTAATGGACTGGCATTGATACGACGGAAGTTGTAGAACGGGGTGATTTATAAATGTGTCTACTTTATCAGTGTAAAATCCTCGTGGATTTTGTGGTTTCAGCGCTACGGGTGATTTAATATAATATCTTATTCTTTGATAATGCATCGACATATTATTTTAATTCTCTCCAATTCATAAATTTAAAATCAAAAAATCATAACCACGAATTTAAATATTTATACAAGTTTTATGAGAATATTATGATATTAATTTATTATAATACGTGCTAAGGGGAGGGGGCCCGGACCCGGAGTCCAACCCCTTCGGTGCGCCACTGACTCCCAGTATAAAAACTAAAAATTATAAATCACAGATCTCGGAGTCAGGATTACAAATTTTCACATGTTACAACAGTAGTTCTATAAAGTTATTTCTACGGATATGGTTATCATAGCTGTGACTGTTTCGGGTGGGATTAGTAGAAATAATAATCGTTTTTTTTTATCTTACGTAAAAAAAATCACCGAAAATTATTTGACATTTAAAAGGAATTATGTCGCCAATTTAAACAAATATCAAATAAAATAGCAAAGAGAGACCATGGCTCCTCTCGCCCCCCCCCTTCGGGCGGCCTTGGTTAAAAAAATACTGTATACTATTATATAGTTTGTATTTAGCTAAGTATAGTATAGGTAGATAAAATTTATTTAATTTTTCATCTTACCATAAATACGTTTTAAAACGTTCGACGCGAAAATAATGATAATTTGTCAGTATATCTAATGTTATGGGCGGAACATGAGTGAACACACACACACATATTGTATTTTTTTATCTTATCTTCATGTTAATCCAGTAAAAACAAAATATTTTATGATAGACACATATATGTAAAATAAATGTCGAGTACTTAATAATAATAATAATAATATGGGCTAATTAAAATATTGGATAACAACAGTTAATTTTTTTTTATTAATTCTTAATATATGAAGTGTGTATTCGAGTGTGATTATGATATAAAAATTAACATTAGAATTTAATAAAAAAAAAACTTGAAACAATCAATATACATGGCATATATATCGTCATAAAACACGTTTACAACTTATTAAGTATTATTATTTTTTGCAAATTGTCAAATTAAATAATATACTGTGCATACGCAGTAATAACAAGTCACTTGCAAGAGTTTTGATTTAAAACGTTATTTTTATTTTGCATATTTTGAGTACTTTGAATTTAATCATTCTAATTTCCATTTTTCAAAAACTATTTATCGATCATGAAAATAATGATTTTCGAACTGGAGTGTATTTAACGTTTATTTTAGTTGAATTCATTAAGTTTCATAGTTTTAATTAATTCGAAAAAAGTTAATTCTTTTTTATAATTTTGATCACGAAATATGTTGAATAGCTGAACATGGAACATGTGCAATACATAGCAACGAAAATTTCATACTCTACCATATATTATAATGTTAAAATTAGTGAGTAAAAAATAAATAAAACAATAATTACAATTTCTTAAAAAAAAAATGTATGTCATTTCCGGAACCAATACACAGATAATAAATCATGTGTATCATATTGGCACGGTATATTGATAAAGTATAAATGGTAACGGGCGTGGACTTATCTTGTATGAAAATAAAAATAAACCTTTTCTCTTTCGATTTGCTATAAAATCGTACCCCTATAAATATAAGTATATATTTACAAAACTCTCAACTTTCGTGTGAATAATCCTAACCTAAGATCTTTTAGGTTTTTTTCGCAAAAAAAAAAAATTATTTTTCAAGTTACAAGTTTTTTCGGTCCTAAAACTTCAAGTTTTCAAAGTTCCTTTGTATTCATTTTTTAACACTAAATTAAGAACCTCGGAAACTGTACATATTGTCAAAATGTAATGTATTTAGTCCAAAATTGATTAAATTATTAAAAAAAAAAAAATTATGTTTGTTGTAAAAAAAAAAACTAATAAAGATTGGATGCGGTTTTAATTATTAATTTTTGAATTATAACGAAAAAAATACGAAATTCGATATTGTGGAAAAATCGGATATGTTGACAATTTCTTTGCAAACTTCTTTTTGAAAATTTAGTTTTTCGACTGTATTATTTAATTTATACTCATAGGAAAACGACATTTCACGCACACGTGTCATAATATATGTGTTCGTAACAAATCCTATCATGTATATAGCGAGTGAATATCGACGATAAAGTTCATGTGTCAATCATTGTAAAACTAGTTGATTCTTTAGTGTGAACGATATTATTTCGAACACTCGACGAAAGCTAATCTGGCGGAATGCCACTTAATTATATGTTCGCATGGTATTTGAAACCAACAAAAAATAATAATAAATAAACAACAATACGCGTGCATGTACATAAGTGTGACATACGTAGGCATATAAGCGTTAAAAGCACGTCGTACTCGTATATATTTGTTGCCTCCGTTTATCTAATGAAGGAAGATCACCCAACGCAAATCTTAAACGCAGGACTCATTCTAATGAATTTTCCTATTTCACGTGAAATTTTAAAATTTCATTTTAAATGAATTTTTGAAAAATTTTCAAAAAAATACAAATCACAAACTATCGACGGTAAAATACTTCTATAGAATAATAGATAAACATCGATTAATGTATACATTTATGATATATTTGATACAAATAAAGCCAATTTTTGAGTGAACTATGCTAACTATAATAAGTTTGCAGTAGCAATTTTATTATGTATGAACAAATGAAAAACGGTCAACACAAAAGTATAAATATTTTTTTTTATATTTATTTTTTTCACCAATAAATGATAACAATTAACAAAGTCTATAGTTGAAAACTTGAAATTTAGTTTAAAATTAAATTAAATTTTTACTTTATATCTTAATAAGTTAGCTGAACTCATTAATTACATTCGGACTTAATACGTTGAACTGGATACATGAAATTATATAATCCAATTTATATTACCAACGTTTAAAACGTAGAGTGACTTATAATATACATAATTACTTTTTTTCCAATTTTTGTTTTCGTAAAAATACTCATAATATCTAATTGTAATATTGTTGGTACTTTAAAACATACATTCTAAAATTATTATGGTTATAATAACCATAATAATATAATAACCTATACTGCCAACTAAAATTTTTATTAAATAGTTTAATTTAATAATTATTAATTAAATATAGTATTTTGCATTTAATCAACCAAGTATTTTAAACACATAAAATTTTAAAACAAAATGTAACTTTTATAATTCTGTTTTAACTTCAGTTGTTATTTTCTCAAATCACTTCTAAACTAATGAAGTTAGACATTTTGAAAATTAAATCAAATTTTATTAAAATCTATAAATTTGAAATGAAAGCCACATTCTAAATTCCATACGTAAATACTATCTTGCTTTATTGCCCATTCGATAGACAAAGATAACAAATACAGGTACGTTTTCTAAAACATTAATAATATGTACACGGTGATCACGCAATGTCTTCGTTACGAAAAATAAAAAATTGTCTACTGAAAAATGTGTGGAATGAATTATTATTACATAACATATTGCATTGTCTCGCATATTTTCCTACAAAAAATAACCTACTCATTAACGTTTATTGTTTACATACCGCATGTCAATACTCTATTTTCTAATGTAAATAAATTGTAATTATAATATATATATATATATGTATACAGTATGTCCCGTATACATAGTTACATATGACGCAATAAAATAAAGAATTTATTAGACAAATACCTGAAATTTAATCCGACTTGTAAGATATTTTATTGTTATTTTCATTGGAAAATAATTACATTCCGCTTTGATAATTATTGTGCATATAACAGAAATTAAATCAATATCATGTTTTAAAACTAACATTACAGTGCACTAATATGTTAATGGTTAGCCTTATCATATTTGACAGTATTATATAATGATATATTTATATACAGAATTTGGTACAAATTAACGAGACTCGACATCAAAAGTCGGTTTTATTGGCTTATCGGTTATCATATCTTAGTATTGAGTTAAACGTATAATAGACAAATAATTTCGATATTTTTGAATACCAAGGAAAATTCATTTTTTTTATATACAACGTTTACTATAACCAGTATTCCATGCTATAATCCGAACAAACATCATCCACAAATTATTAAAGTATCTCCTAGACCGCGGATACCATTTTTCGCCGAAGGTGAATAAAATCTTTCTCGCGAATAATGCGATCGTAATGAGAGATGTATAACACCAAATTCGTTATCTAAGACCGAAATCGCTAACTAGTAATAAAATAAAACGAAACCAGTATCTACATAATAATTTAGAAATAATCAATGTCATAATTTGATGTCAATTCAAAATCATAATGTAATAGTATCCATTAAATGATATAAATTGGTATATTATTATATTACGTATATGACACGTAGTAATATTATTTTAATATTAAATCAAAGCACAAAAATGTTAATACATTACATCAAAATGTTTTTTTTATTCCGCGACGTTATCTGTTTTTTATACACAAATAATTTCACATCTGAAATTTATGTATTTTTTAGTATACATATAGCACTTAAAGTGTTAAAGAAAATTATTAATTATTTTTAAGAGTAGGGTTTTCGAAGTTAATAAAACGAATTTAGTACGATGTATATTTTTCTACATTTTTAAGTGCGTGTTTTCAAAATTTGGCGCATATATATTATATGTATGATTTGGGAATTTCAATTACACGTTTATTTTTCCAATCTTTTAGTGCATTTAATTCAAAGCTCTGAATTATTAATAGTTATGTCGAACAACAGCTCGCAATAATATAATAATATCAAAAATGCTCGCGGCCATTAATGAATGAATTCTCAAAGCTTTGGAATTAGTTTTCGTTCTAAAAATAAATAACTACTGTACACATCTTTTTTTATACGCACTATATCGAATGACCGCCAAACGCCACGTGTGTTGTTTAAAGTTCTAAAATACCATTGCTGCATTTATAGAGATCGCAGCGCGCAATATTACATAACCTAACGCGTGAATGACGATCGTCGGAGATGGGATTTATACTGTTTGGCATAATAGTAACGACAACGAATTCGTTTTGTCTATACATCAATGACGAAAATCGAATTAACATATTACGTTACAAAGTTTTCGTTTGATTCTAAACAGTTAACGGGATTGGTAACGGTGTATGCAATATAAATGTATGTTGTGTTTTGTCATAGTAGTATACATAACAGGTGTATGTACGATTCCAGAAAATCGAAAAAGTTTACTCGAGAAGAGTAAAATAGTACTTTAACGTCATGACGGGTCGGCAGATTCGTCGCCTGCTGTACGGACTACTGATTCTGGCGTTGTTCGTAATTGTGCTGCACAGCGGCCGAACAGCATATTGGTTGGCCAAGGACGGACATTACTCGGAAAGATCGCACCTACAACACGCCGCCGAGGTTCAGGCCGACTACAGTGAACAACAGGTACGTTGTTATAATCTAACCTAACTCAACAATTAATACACTTACACACCTATAAATGTAAAAAAAAATATAAAAGGAGGAAGAGGGTGTATAGTTAGAATTCTCAAATGAATAAATTCAACACGATTTCAGAAATGGTATAAATGTACGCTTTGTTGAACATGATTTCTTTTCTTTTTATATTTCTTTTTTCATTTTTCCCTACTTATGTATTTTTGAACGAAAAAACTCGATTGCGCACACTCTGTAGAATTTTAGAAATCAAGCTGTTTTTTATTTTTTCAATATACATTTAAAAATAAAAGATTTAATTTGATTGATAAATAGCATTTTCACTTCAGTCAGCTCGTAATATTTGAAGTGTATAATATCATTTGATTAATAACTGTCTATACCTGGATTTCTATAGAACTTACAATATGCGGAGATGGCAAGTCTGCCTTTCACGTTCTTCACGAAACCGAACGAAGTTTCCAAGTCAAATTTACCATGGTACTTTAAAGGTAATTTTACTCATTTTTAATAATATTACATATAATACAATTATTAATTATATATATATTAAACATCTACTTTTAATATCCTTTCCCCCTAAAAAAAAAAAGATACGTGGCATAAAAATGTTATTAAGTATTATTTATTTATTTTATGAACATAAAGGTATATAATAATATAATAAAATAATGTATACAAATCAAAAATTTTTAATAATATATATTTCAAATAAACTGTAAACCTAAGTATTAAGTCATTTTAATCTAACCTAACCATTGAGTGAGTGATCAGATGATCGAAAAAACATATATTGTAAAATTATGTAGACAATAATGTCGTATCAGTACGATTTAGCGGTATAAAAAATGCATCGAGTTTGGTTTAAAAATTCGAGTAAAAACAATTTGTTACCTATAGCTTAGTAGAAAATGTTTTACGGTTTTTAAAAAGTTTCCAGCAACGTGTAACAAATGTCAAATAAACGTACTAGAGGTATTTGAGTTAAGTGTTAGTTTAGCATATGTGTAGTGACTAATAATTAATGACGAGCATGATTTTCGATCTAATTTCAGACGGCACGGTACGACCGACTAGAGCCAAAAAGAACCCAAGGACCGGACAGAGGACTGCGCAGATATGGCCCAAAGAACAAAAAAACGGTGACCGCGTGGAGGATCAACTCATGTTCGTGCCGCCAAATTATCGGTACGACGACGAACCAATGAAGAAAATCTTACTATACAACGGTCTGAGCAACTGGATGGTGGATGATGGACAAAACGTGTTCGTTTCCAAACAATGTCCGGTAAACAGGTGTAAGATCACTACGAAGAAGTCGGAAGCCCCGGACGTGGACGCAATCTTGTTTCGCGATCATTTCTCACACCCTGGTCACAGGAAGACCGGGAAGCAGGTATGGCGATCAACATTAAACACCGAATAAATATGAAAATTGAATTATTTGTACATTTTAAACGGACGTGTAGACCGTTTTCTTCGAATTTATTGTTATTATTATTTGTATTGTTTTTTTTTTTTTTTGCAATTTATTGGTAGTTAAGAAGGTGAATGATGGTGAGACGTCAAATCCCGATCCACCCGACAGTCGAAGAATAAAAATGTTATGACCATTTTTATTTGAACATTCAAATAGTCTTATAGATTAATGAAGGTTAAACGTCATATAACAAATTAAGAGAGTAAACATAAATTTCTAGGCAAGTTTAAATGGACTGTGATTGTATATTTCGCAATATTAAAAAATACAGATTTTAATTTGTTGGTTTTCTAAGAGGTTGAATGCTAAATTTTAATCTCCCCTCACCACCCAAAAAGGAGGAACTGATGTACGTAAATGACAAGTGTTAAGATTAGAGAGAGTATCACATATTCTATAAACTGTTCTAAAAATAATATATGTTTAGTATATATTGTACGTTAAATTATACACTTTTTTTATTGATTTTCTAATAAAAAAAAATTAAATTGGGAATTTTAAAAAAATGAAAATAATATCATATTATTCTAGTTTCAAATAGAGTTGTCGACTATTATTTCAAAAGTAGGATAAACTTGAAAAAAAAAGTTCTTTTTTGAAGTACCGTTATAATGAATGACTCGTTGTTTTTGTATAAAATAATACCCATTGCCGATTGTATTCACTGACAGTCCCAAGTAGGTTGGAATGAGTGGGGAAAAATCCATTATGTAAAATTCTGCCCAAACTCAAAAACCGTCCGACAAAACGTTCTAATAACGACGACGCGCGCACGTGTTGGCACAGGTATGGATTTTATATTTCCTCGAGTCGCCGTACCACACGGAACTGATCACGTACAACGACGTGTTCAACTGGACGGCCACGTATCGACACGACAGCGACATCGTCACGCCGTACGAACGGTGGGCGTACTACGACCCGTCGGTGACGCAAGTCCAACGGCTGGAACGGAATTACGCTTTCAACAAGACCAAACAGGTGGCGTGGTTCGTGTCGAATTGCGGCGCCAAAAACGGACGGTTGCAGTACGCGAGAGAGCTGGCCAAATACATTCCGGTGGACGTGTACGGCGTGTGCGGTCATTTCAAATGTCCCAGGTCGGACAAATGTTTTCAAATGTTGGACCAGGACTATAAATTCTATTTGGCGTTTGAGAACTCGAATTGTGTCGATTACGCGACGGAAAAGTTTTTTGTCAACGGACTCCAGTAAGTACTCCGACTATATATAATGTACCCTTTCACATTAGAACCGGACGCGAAATCTCAATGATATCATAATGTTTTGAAACGCTAATGAAAAATATTTGTCCCATTGGATTTTCACGAATTTCGGAATAGATATAAGGAAGAACGACATGAATTTCAATAAAAAAAATCGCGTGGTGTCACAACCGTCTTCCAAAGGTTTTTTCATGACACTTAATAGCTGCTTCGGCACATTCGCTTTAATTTTTCAATTACCTCGAATTTTTTTTTAGAGGTTTTTCAATTTAGGAAACAGCCATAAATCACAAGTAACCCGGCCAGGATTGTGCGAGGGCTGGTAAAGGTGAGAGACTCCGTGTTTCATCGGAAACTTCTGGATAAATCCCAATAAATGGACCGGAACGTTATCGTGACGAAGCACCCAGCCGCCACTTTTCCATAAATCAGGCTGTTTTCTTATCACTGCGTCACGTAATCGCTTAATTTAGGATGCATCGGTCATAGGCCCATCTTTATATATTTTACGTATCATAGAGGTTAGTTTCTAAAACGTAATGCTCACCCTTTGCTCCGTGCATTCGGACATTATTGAAAAAATAAGAATCCGACGATCCGTCTCACACACACACACACACAACTGTACAATCCGATTGACCGGTGTGACACGTGGTCTACGCCGCTGTTAACACCACTGCTAGCGACGTATCAACACTACGCGTATCACGACCGAATGGCTATTGAACGCATTTGCAAGCGCGTCTTCCCGTTTGTTTCGGCGCAGGCACAACGTGCTGCCGATCGTGATGGGCGGACGCCGGGAGGACTACGAACGCGTGGCGCCCAGACGGTCGTACGTGCACGTGGACGACTACGAGTCGCCGAAACGGCTGGCCGAGCACCTGCGCCGGCTGGACGCGGACGACGGACAGTACAACGAGTACTTCCGGTGGAAGGGCACCGGCGAGTTTATCGACACCAAGTTCTTCTGCCGGCTGTGCGCGATGCTGCACGACGACGACGGCCCGCCGGCCAAACACTACCGGAACGTCAACGACTGGTGGCGCGGCCCGGGGGTGTGCAACAACGCGATGCCGTGGCGGAGGTTCATCGAGTCGTCCGCCGGCCGCGAAGTCGACAGAACCCGCGGCGACGAATAACGTTTACCGCCCGCGGCGGCCGTCGCGTTCCACATGATCACCGGCAACCGCCGTCGACGTCGCCGCACCACCGGCCGGGCCGCCGTTGATTCTTGGCCGGCCACCGGACGGCCGTCGAGTGCCGTCCGACGACGGCCGTCGCCGCCGCCGCCGCCGCCGCCGCCGCACGTACGCATGTCCAGCGCCGCGCGCAGACGTCGCAGAGGCCGGCGGAAGAACTTGCGCGACGCCGCAGACACATAAACCTTCACCGTCCGCCTTCGTCCGACGTGTTCATCCGCTGAAGTATCCTTCCGGAAGAAGACACCCCTCACGTCGTCATCGTAGATATTTTTTTTTATCGTTATTCAATTCTCGACGACAATATCGTTTATTACGTACCGTCTTCGTAGTAGTACTCGGTGTAGTGTCGGTAGATTTGTGTGTGCTGGAATATTGGCTAATTGTAAGCCGGATCGATGAACGGAAGTTTTGCAGGAAAATAGGTATTTAGATTTGGAAATGAATGAGGTAGAAATAGTTGTAACAGATATGACAGGAGATTAGTTGACGGGTCAGTCGAAGATATTTGAACCAATGCTATTATTTATTGATATTGGAGGTTCACTATATTTGAAAACATGAGAAGGGGATAGATTTCGATAGAGATCATAAAAAGAATTTTTCATTCATTTACTAAAATCCGGATAAGGGACAAAAGGAGGATTAACAGAGTGTTTGGCATAAGAATTGAGGGAGCCTGCGATTTCGATTCCTTTTAAACTTAACCCAACGTAACTACGTAAAGTACGACCTTGAATCCATGATATTTCCTGAAAACATACACACGTAAATACTGTTTTCAAACCACTTATACCATTTACAGCTTGTCAATCGGGAACCAACTAGTATTAGACTTTTTTTTTGGTTATGATAACATTTAGTGCCGGTCGGGAGACCTTTCGATCTACTTGACTTTGGGTGGGGACCAGTATTCCGGGCCAACCTCGCCCTCCCGATTTCCCCATTCCTGGCCACCAGTCAATTTTCAACAACGATTATTTTACTTCTTGTGTAAAATTATATATGCCTTCGATATAGTACAACCAACTTTTACGGTACACGCTCGAAAATAAAAACTGAATGGGAAAACAACAAACGTATATTAATATTAACAAAACACGAACATTTTATATACGTTTACGAATAGGATTCCAGTGACACATGTAAATTTCGCCACCACATTTAATTCAAATTTTATGTCCGCCAAACTTGTTTGATACTTATTGAACATTATTAGAAATTAGTACGAACTCGTTAGACTTAATTGAGTTTTTTTATTGTGGCGCCAATTTCACGGTGACACCACACTGAAGCTCAAAGTTTATTTTTCATGCAATATTTAAAGAAGGTTTTCAAAGCTAATATTTTGTCCACAATATTGTTATACTAATTTAGAATCATTTGGACTACTTGGATAAACCTAACCTTACATAGCCAAGTTGAAGTCTAACGAGTTCGAACAACATTCTAACAAGATGTAACAAGTGTCAAATATAGCTTGTTAGAGATATTTGAGTTGTGTGTATTATGATATCAACTTGACGTACATGTTCCAGTGCATATATCATATTATACGACTTATACGAGATAATATAGTATAGATGAGTATCGAGAAAAATTCTATAACGGCTAGCAGAATTTTACTTCAATTGATTTAGTCCACACAATTTTTCGTCCAACAATGTTCATCCAGCCTATTTAATTCATTACATTTTTATTCCATAATACGTGTTTATCCGATTGAAATTGTCCATCTTATTAAAAACTTTTTAGAAATATATTATTTGAACAAATGTAATTTACATGGTTGTTTCCATTTCCACATGGTTTCAACAGTGTATTTTTTAACCTGTATTACAGGCTTTGTTAAAAATATTCACGCACATGTTCACACACTATGTCTAAAAAAGACAAACCTCTACGTGTATAAACAATGGATTTTGTAATCAGTACCATTCATTTAACAAACCCCGTTATTACAAATGCAATATTGGAGTTGCGAAAACCGATCCAACTTCTAGTTAAATCGCCAGACAAAAATGCAGTTAAGCGATTTAACATGATATACACATACTCATATACAATTTTTTGAATTTATTAGACATTCTCCACAATTGGACTTTAAATGTAATGAACTGAAAAAGTAGCTAGAACAAAACCGATTTTTGGACAAAAAGTTTATTGGACCAAATGCATTGGACAATTAATATACCTGTAACATCACCGTCTTCCACTGGAATAATATTATATACGTTCCATATATATACGATTACTATTATTTTGTACTTACCTATATATATAAACAAATTATCATAATATCGACTGAATTTTAGACTTATTTAAACTCGTTTGTACCAGATAAAATTATTGTTTTTTTAAACAATTTCCCAGTATAATATTTCGAATATTGTAGCCATACGCGTTATTGTTTTGTTAAATAGTCATAGTATGTAATAGTGTATACTTGTATAAACATGTATGTTTGTATATTGTGGCGTTTAGGTTATGTTTATTGTTATATTAATATTATTGCACAATTTATTATTTTATACCTCCTGTGATAACAAAGTGATATTTATTATTATTATTATTATTTATTATTATTATATTATTATTCATGATATTAGGTGCAAACGTAAAAAATGTTAAAGGCTTATATATATTATACCTACTAATGATATATATATATATGATCACGATAATGATTTAAAGCTAATATGTCATTCGAAACAGTTAAATATCAAACGTCGTGAAGGTGCGCTTTTACTTCTGAGCACCCCCTCCCACCACCACCATCACATATATTTGAGCCTATTCGGTTTTATCTTAAATTAACGTCAAGGAGAACTTGACTTTGAACACACGGTGCTCTGTGCAGCACATCGACTGGAATATTGTTTATTGTATTGTTTTTATGTTCAAGAAAAAAAAAATTGTTACACAATCAATTAAACCGATTACCTCTATTACTATAAATATTGTACAACAAAACTAATCATACGTAATAATTGTAATTGGAAAATGAATGTACAGTGTATATATTTAAATATTATAATTTATTATGTTAGGCTTGTATTTTATACTGTGTGCTTATATTAGATATGTATGTATATATATATTTATATATATACATATATATCATAATAATATAATTCTTTTATAGCGTTTATGACTTAATTGATTTGGTTGTGGTGAAAAGAATGACAAAAAATTGTAGCGAGCCACGGATGCTGTGGACGTCAGTTAAAATGAAATACATAGAGATTTTCGAGTCGGATTAATATTTTTAATTTGAAATTAGCAATGATAGTTGTATTCAAAAAGAGATTCTAAGTGACGCCAATATAGATTATTATAATTAATGAATATGATATAACATATACAAATAATAAGTATTATAATGGCAAGGGAACGATTTTGATACGAAATGGATGCATTTTGCCGTAAATGATTATTTAGACGCTTAAAACTATGACTCGGATGTTGCTGATATTACAACTTTTTTTCTACTGTTTGAATTTGTCGTTAAATAAGTTTTGAATTTGAATCATGTAATTACGTGTGAAAACTCGTACGTATATATATATTTTTTTTTTTTTTATACAATTTATTGAATTGTTTATTTCAATATTTCAATCAATTTTAATACTTTTTTACTGTACCAATATCTGAGCCTTAATTAAAAGATTTTTTTGATAGAAAATTATATTTTTAATAAAAAAATAAGAAAAAAATAAAACTACAAATTAATACCAGTAATTAATAAAATAAATTATATATATATAATAAAGCCGATGAATATTATAAAATCAAAAAATATGGTATTGTATAAAATTTGTTTATTTATTATCGGTTTCGACTAAAAGTCATCGACACATATAAATAAAGAAAAAATACAAAACAAATATAAAAAAGAAAATACAACAAAAGTAAAAAATAAAAATGTGTTCGTTACCGTGCGTATACCTTACCTACATAATTATGGGTGATAAATAACACATCAAAATATAACTCATAATGTCATGGGTTTATTACATTTATATACATACGAGTATATGTTTACATTCCCACTCTAATGATTATTTTCATAACAGTTGTTTAAATATAATATACATGAATATCATTATTTTAAGAATAATAGTGTATTAGTGTTAATCTAATTGTAAAAATATTGCATTTTCAAAAGTCAAAAAAACCAAAACTGTTGTTCATTTCAAATAAAAAGAATTAAATACTTTTATTAATATTTTTACCTAAATAATTCTTATTCAACTAAAAATTAATAATTATGAAGAATTGAAAAAAAAAGTTTTTATGAGTATAAAGAAAATTATGGAAAGTCTACATATGTATCATCTACTGTTCGGATTTCTTATCTTAGTGTTATTTACTGTCATTTTTTACAATAACCTAATGATCTATTGGATAGCTACGGACAACACGAAACAACTGAACATTTATCAGCAAAAATCAAAAACTAACGAAGATTATGTCGGCGATCAGGTATGAAATATGTACTCGTATATATTTAAAATCATCTCAATATATTAAATGAATTATAAATGTGTTATAAATACAAATCGCGGGCTCTAGAAAAAAGTGTTAATTTTTTGCAATTTTTCAGGATAGCATTTTTAGAATACGAATTTAAAAAACCTACCATTATATTTTAAGCAAATCAATATAAAAAAAAAGAATAGAAAAATAAATTTTACCGAATGTATTTATTTTTAATTCATTAATATATAGAAAAATATATTAAAAAGTAAAAAAATGCTTTTTATAACACTTTTCAGTCAGAAAAAAATATAATTTTCTACCAATCGTTTTATGTTCTGAATAATAAAAAAATGATACGTAAAACAAATTAAAAATTATTCTAATAAAGATTTTGATAATTCCTTAAGTAAATATATGTACAGACAATGGTCGACTTAATCAAACTTAATACACTATAATATCAAAACTATTTACATAATTACTTTGTTAATTTTAATGTTAATATTAGTGGTTATATGTAGTGCTTAAATTGAAAAAAGAAATTGGAAGAGGAATGCAAAAGGGTAGAACAAATGTGTGTTTCTAAAGAATTAAATGTCTTATTGACATGTGGGGGACTATAACGTTCTTGGGTCTTAAAAGAAAAATTAAAGGAGGAAAGTTTAAAAATTTGTAAAAAAGAAGATATCCCGTTCCTCCTTCACAATTCAAGCACTGGTTATAGATAATGGAAATTGAAAAATACAATATTAAAAATATTAAGAAATGATTTTACAATTAAAACGATACATCGATAAAATATTGTATCAATAGTAGTACAATAATAACATAGCACTTTTGAATCCGGAACGCATTGTCAAATATACAATATAGCTGTTTATAACTTGATTAATTTGTATAAGAAAATAATGTTAATTAAGTTTCTATTAATTGGTTCAATTGAAATATACAATATAACTGTTTTTGGCTTGATATATTTTTATAATAAAACAATGTGAACTAAGTTTTTATTAATTCGTCCAATTTACCGAACAAAACTATTCGATTTTCTGTATCTTTGAATAATGACGGAATTGAAATAATTCCAAGCGTATTAAAAGCAAAGTAAAAAACTACTATATACCATGTAAAAAAGTGATTTTTGAAAGTAAAAAATTTTTGCGGAAACCCGCAAAATCACAATATTGTAATATTAATTTACTGTCCTATCTACAAAATATAAAATGTATACTTTTCATTCTGTATTTGAACGCATAATTTATTTTAATAATTTTAATTTTATTGAAATTGTTAGAAAAGTCATTATATTTATTTGTGTACCTATATTTATTGTTTATATTATAATGAATTTACAGTTAAACACAATAAAACAGAATGAAAAATCAAGTTTGCCGTGGTATTTTAAAAGTAAATATCATCAGAATACAATTTATCAATAATAATTAAAGAAACGATACATCAACTTGAGATAGTAAAATTCTCAAATAAACCGGTTCTTTAAATGTAATGCTCAAATAAAAAATGGATAACAACTAATATTTAATATGTTAAAACCAAACACATAACACACTTTTTTTTTAATAATTTCATCTGGATGATACAAACATAATTTAGTATACTCAGACAAAAAAAAAATTCTACAAATATATGTGAAAAAATGTAGTGCTAGGATTAAAATCAGCTGTATAAATTTAAAAACAATTATTAAACATATTTTTCATGTCTCATAATATCAAAGTAAGTATGTCGGATCTATTTTCAAAATTGTTGTTTATCCAAACATATTTTTTTAATTTGTACCATGCCTTGCAATAAGAGTGAAAACTGTATATTATGTTCAATATAATATTATCGAGTTGGGTTTGCTGCGGTCGACTTTCATCGAGAAACTCTATTTTCAAAATCGACTGTTTCACTGCCCCAACCTGTATTTATTGTTATTAGCTGGAAATTTTTCTTTTGATCAGACGGCACAATAAGACCGACTAAAACCAAAAAAAACCCTAACACCAGATTAGAAAATTTACAAGTATGGCTCGAAAGACAACCGAACGGTGTATCAGATCGTGTGGAGGAACAGCTGATGTTTGTGCCGCTCAACTATCAATACGAAAATGCATCGATAAAGAAGATTTTGCTTTACTACGGACTCGGCGGGTGGTTCATAAACGATGGACAAAGTGTATTTGTTTCAAACGACTGTCCAGTGAATAGATGCGAAATCGTGTCGGATAACTCGAAAGCTCCGAACGTGGACGCAATTTTGTTTCGTGGCAGTTTTTCACCACCCAATCATAAAAAACCCAAAAACCAAGTAAGATCAAATAAAATTTGGTAAATACTCGATATAAGTAGTAAACGAATATTGAAATGTGTACAGTATCAATGACATTTAATTATATCACATTCATAAGCTATTAGTAATGTATTCAGATATTACGTATGATAATTAATATACCTACGCATTATGCATGATTCCGACTAGTTCAAAGCAATGTGAATAAAATATAATATAATAAACAAAATATCTTAGGCTAACCTATAATAACGCGTGCACGTGTTGGCAGGTATGGATTTTATATTTTCTCGAGTCGCCGTACCACACGCAATTGATCGAGTACAACGACGTGTTCAACTGGACGGCCACGTACCGACACGACAGCGACATTGTCACGCCGTACGAACGGTGGGCGTACTACGATCTGTCGATCACCCAAGTCGAACGAACTGACCGAAACTACGCTTTTAACAAAACGAAACTAGTAGCATGGTTTGTATCAAATTGTCGTGATAAAAACGGAAGATTACAGTATGCACGAGAGCTAGCTAAATATATACCCGTAGACGTGTACGGCAGTTGTGGAAATTTAGTGTGCCATAGATCGGATTTTAAATGTTTTCAAATGTTGGACCAAGATTACAAATTCTATTTGGCATTTGAGAACTCGAATTGCGTCGACTACGTAACTGAAAAATTTTTCGTCAACGGTCTGGGGTAAGTTCGTATAATATGAACGAATTTAAATTATACGTACATATGTATGTATATACATATATACATAGGCAATCGAATGTAAAAATCCAGAGCATACAAGTTGTGGTTCTATGATACAAACTTTGTCTAGACTTCTTTTTCTTCTTCTTCTTCTTCTTCTTCTTCAACTTTGACTACTCTATAAGAGTTTTTGATGCCATCACTATATTTCTCCATTTTTCTCATTTACCATTTTATTTTAGTCTTGTACTCCTAATCTGTGTACGCTTCTTCATTAATTCATCTCACCCCGTAATCGATTCCATGATGTTTTCCCCTCCTGTTCCCAGTTTAATATTAGTTTGATTGTAGAATCTTCACTTCTTTCTTTACATGTCTCCAATTATTAATACCTCTAGAATTTTACGAAGTGAAAACTGGTGCCATTTCCCATTTCATTCTCTACGTTAAATAAAACAAAGCGTTTAGTTTTAAAGATTAGTTTAGGCTAATAGTATTAAGACCGTGTTTAAGAAAACGTTACAGTTTGAATTGTAAAAAATTAATTTTAAAATAGTTGTTAGGCACACCACATCTTCAAGTTTATTTTAAAACCTTATTCATAACTAAAATAGATTTTAAAATTTGCTCGAATATAAAAGGAATATAATCTCATCATAATATTTAAGAATTACAATCCTGCCCGAATGTTACTTTTATTAATTTTTTTTCTAACGAAGACATAACGTGCTGCCTATTGTGATGGGTGGACGCCGAGAGGACTACGAACGGATGGCGCCAAAGCGATCGTACTTGCATGTGGACGATTACGAATCGCCGGAACGCCTGGCCGAGCACCTGTACCGGTTGGACGCGAACGACGAGCTGTACAACGAGTACTTCCGGTGGAAGGGCACCGGCGAATTCATCGACACCAAGTTCTTTTGTCGGCTGTGCGCGATGTTGCACGACGACGGTGCTCCTGCCAAGCACTACCAGAACGTCAACGACTGGTGGCGCGGACAGGGCGTGTGTAAAAATGAAAAGCATCACGCACGCAAGATAAGGTCGTCGCCGCCACTTTGAATATCCCAATGAAAATAACGATCGCAGTTATCCAAGAACGATGATATATGTGTAGAAGCTGAGGAGTTATCGGAACCCTTTCAGCAAAATAAAGCCCACTGCTCCACAACATTTTAAGGAAAAAAACAAATTATTATAATTATAAAAGTACTTATATTAAAAAAAAAGATTAGGGTTTCTGGGCATTAACATTATATCTTTATGATGTATTTATATATATATATAAGTTAGTTAATAATTACAATAATCGGTTGTCCGGCCAATGTGAACCACATTTAATAAATAATAATTTTTTTGTACAAATATGTTCATTGAGATGACCTCTAGGTCTCTGTCAATGCTTATCACAAGTAGATAGTAGAGAGATCAAGTGATCTATTTATCTTTGTATATATATTTATATATATGCATGATATTATCCCATTGTCCAAGAGGAGATATGTGCGGACTTACACTCCCAGTGGAGTGGGTCGTAGTTGGAAACCGGATGACGCAATCAAACAATAGCAAGGGGGAATGGTGACCACGTTAGAACCACACATTCTTTGCACTGTACCATAAATCGAACTGATGACGTGCACGTCATAGTTAACTGCGTAACCACTTCACTTCTCCAGTCCCAAATAAATCATTAACAAATAAATAGAACAAAAAAGAATAATTATAATAATATTTTACTGTATAATTTTGTACTTCTACTACGACCATACAATTGTGGAATTTCTTCTCGGTCTATTTTTTTTTATAATATTAACACTTGCATTTATTTGTTTTGTCGAGTCAAACACATTTGAATGGTTAAAAAATACGACGTAAAAAAAAATAGTAGTGAACATATACGTATGTATACGGTTCGAAAATATTATACCTAATACTCATAAGCCACACGTGGACAGAGTAATAGCACTTCCATGGTGGCTACAGGATATGTATACGTACAGTTGACAGACGTTAGTTCTAATGAATTAAGTTCTGCGATAATCTTATTTTTCCAATGAGGTATTCCGTCCAACATTTCCATAGCCTAATATTGACTTTCGTCCAATCAATATTGTGCAAATATATTTAAGGTCCATTATTTTTTCATCCAAGTCCATTATACTTGTTCACATTGGTTCATTGATTTCTAGGTCACAAATATCTACCAGTAAAAAATCTATTCAAATTACAATACAAATTACCAATAAATTTAAACTTTAGTTAATAAGTAATGTATATGAATATATAATTTTTATAAAACCGTAATTTCAAATGATTAAAAACACAAACCTCTTTTAAAAAGTTAAATTGTTTTCGGTTTTTATTACGCAGCGTTTTCCGAAATTAGATAATAACTGGTATTGTATCGTTGATAAATGATACTATGATTGTACGTCAAATATTATCAATTAAATATGTCGAATATTATCATGTTGAAAATTACATATTCGTAAAAAAAATATTTAATTATTAATACGGAATATTTTGATTTGATGGCGCATTACAGTTACAATGTTAATCACTTTTGCCAAAAATCATTTATTTTCTCTTACAAGTACAAAACCAGTCTTAACTCTTAATCATTTATTTTATGTGTACAAAAGCATTGGTTATTAATGTTTTTCAGACAAAGAATCCAAATTTTATATTTTTTCAGAACCGTAACCATAACCAGAACACAAAAATTATTTTTTTAAATTATACTTACTTATCAAAACCTACTTCGTAATATTTGTTTTACGTACGGAACTTTCGATTTGGTAGTAATTAACGAATAACAAGAAAATTCAGCTCAAAGAATAGAGCGAGTAAAATTATAAGATACGCATATAGGTCAGATTAAATCCATAATTCCTTGTATAGCTTTTCTTTTATACGAATAAAATATGACAAAAATAGCATAGTATTATAAATCGTATATTAACTTTTTATTTTTGTTCTTGATTACCAATAAACTCTGGTATAAAAATGCTTATATCTCTCCCCAAGTCATATTCCTAACTACACCATTATCATCAAGTAAATAATATACGTGGTACTATATTTCAAAGTACAATATAATTTCAATACCTATTGTTATTTATGTTGCCGAAATTTCTTAAAATACGATATGAAATAATTAATAGATAATCATAAATATTATTTGATAAATTTAAATAAATGCGTATAGTTTAATAACGAAAATTATAATTTATAATAATATTCTGAGCAATATAGTTATTCAACAAAACAACCAATTTTCAATAAGATATTGTTCGATTATTGCAAAAATTACGTTTTAACTTGTGTAAACAATGTCGTCTCGAGTACTCGAAACGATCAAAGTTTTAATTTAACGCCCCATAATATGATATTATATAAGATGTTTAAAAATATAAAATAATCACGGTCAAGTGAAAACTAGCACAAACAACGAAAACTATTGAACTATACCAACGTAACACATACGACTAATTTTAGTCGGAAACAAATGTATGTGACATAAATAACATTGACTAATTAGTCATAACTCATTAATATTTACGGCATACGCCAATGTATATGTTTCCCACTCTCATTACTATAATACGAGTATAATGCATTTAAAGCAGTTGTCTAAACATAATAGTGTTAAAAGTATAAATTGCTATATAGTTACATCAAATAAGCCGAAGGTATTAGTTTTTATTACATATCAATTTGAAAAATATGAAGCATTTTTCATAATTCATATTGTTCAGTCCACTATTCTACTTTAATTTTAAACAACATAATATGTTCTAATAATATAAGACAAAAAATACTAAATAATAAATTCTCTTTCATTTTTACAATAACAGTATAGAACGTGATCTTTAAAAATTATAGAAAATTTAATAATAAAGAATATGACATATTGTCGGAAAATACGCCGTTTGCCGCTAATTATTATTATGATTTTCACCATTACCGTAGTTCTACTCTACAGCATCCTCAACATGTATTTGGTGGCCAAATTTAAATGGAAATCGATCCTGGACAACGGGAACGAAAAGGTGAGCATAATAATATGCATATAATATTACAAATATTAATCGTTGAAGTAAAGTGGAAATAATTAATTACGATATTGTACAAAGAAATATCTCCCAGAGAGACATCACATGTACTCTAAATTATATATTGAATTTGAATAAAATGTCAAATATTTATATTATATATGCATATATTGAAATTTATTTAAAATGTTATTATATATATTTAATAACATTTTTTAATAAATAACAATATATATTATCTTTTACACGGAGAAACTACTTTTATAAAATATGCTTAAAATTGTTTACAAGTACTTTGTCTAATACATTTTTTGTTCAACAATCGGTTTCATTCTACCTACTTTATTGTTTAATGTAATTTTGTCTACAATTTGTTTAGAGTCCAATTGCTGAAGATGTACAATAAAATTATATCCAATATATAATATGACAAACAATTCAAACAATAATTTTAATTTATTATAAAAGTTTCTTATAATATTAATTTCTTGTAAACTACTTGATTAAAAATTCAACTTCAAATAAATTATTTGGTATGGATGGTTTTGTTCTTATTGGTGTACATTTATTATTCGCATAACTACATTTCTGTCAAGTTATTTCAATATAACTTTTTCGTTATAAACATTAGTTTCGATGGCAACGTCAGCTAAAAAATAAATGCGGTGTAAACATGTTCTGTGGACTTATAATATAATAATATAATGAGCTAAAAAAATTTGACTGAAATTTTGATAATTATAAAATTAGTAGTAAAACAACATATTATTTAACTGGTGATTTAATTTTTATGTGTAATAAATTAAGAATTAGTTACCTTACCTATGTATATCATTAAACATATTTAACAACGTTTGCGTACATTTATTTGAACTTATATTTAATAATAGTACTTACTTTTTTTATTTATTTTTATATATGGTTTAGTTATATAACTATATGTTATTGAACTTACAGAGCCCGTCGACTTTGGAGTCACCAATTATTAGGGTAACACTCACTCCTACATTAAATTGGAACCAAATTGCTAAATCAAGTTTACCGTGGTATTTCAAAGGTATTGAATTACAATACCTACTTAAGAACTTATGAATAAAATATTATGTTACTAATTTTGCATGCAGTAGTGTTACTGAAATTAAAGCTGTGGATGCAATAAAGAAATCTTTAAAAATGCATTTAAAAATTGAAAAATTCAAACTTTCAAAAGTACAATGAAAATTTTAATAGATTTTATTTTCATATTAAATTTTAATTTTGACGCTTATACCCCGAATTCTTAACAAATATCTTGAAACAACTGTCGTTAAAAAAAATGGGTACAAACGACACATTTTCATCATTTATCTCTTCAATTTATTGCTTCGTCCCCATTCTAGCATTTTCAAAGATAACACGACATATAAAGCGTCATTTATAATCTATAATTTAAAATTAATTTTTTTCTTATAAGATAGTCATAGAAAAGTCAGCAATGGTTCGTTAGACATCGCTTAAGAAATTTCGTTTATTCTCTATTTTATCTTGTTACAACAGTTGCCGTTTTTCATGTGAATACATATATAGATTATAATTAGTACAGTGGCACACCCAGGATTTTTTCAAGGGGGGCGTCCTAGAATAATATGAAAATCCTATAAAATTAATATATATAATATTTTTACCATAATACCATCACTCACATCAAGGGGGTGGACCCGAAGTCTACCCCCTTGGGTGCGCCACTGAGTTAGTATGTTCAATATAATTATCTTAATGCTTTTATTATAATTATTATTATTATTATTACTATTATTATTATAGATGGCTTAAAAGTACCAAATAGAGTACAGATAAATCCTAGAACTGGAATGAAAAACATACAAATATGGCCTGAAGAACAATTATTAGTTAGTGACCGCGTGGAAGAACAACTCATGTTTGTGCCGTCCAACTACCAATATGAAAATGCGCCAACGAAAAAGATTTTATTACACAATTTTAGCAATTGGATGGTAGATTTAGGAATAGAAGAATTTATTTCAAACGATTGTCCGGTGAATAGATGCACGATTATATCGAGACGTGCGAAATCTCAAGAAGTAGACGCAATCGTATTCCGTGAGAAATACTCTAGTCCGGGTCATAAGAAACATGGTAGACAAGTAAGATAAGAAAATATTCTAACCGATTCAGTGTCGGCCTGGACACGGCCTCTAGTTTGCGGACTACCTATTTTCATTTTTCATTTTTTTCATTTGTTTTTTTTAATCTTACGGACTTCTTTATTTTGTGAAACTTACTTAAATTGTATTTTAGATTTATTACCGGGCCTCACACCATATTTGATTTCACTGGTAATAGATGACCTTACAAAAAAATACTAGGTGAAGCACCTTGTTATATAATGTTCACAGATGATGTGGTCTTGGTAGATAAGTGTGTTGAAGTATTGTAATGTAAACTAGAACTTTACTAGAATTAAAGGTATGTTTTAGATGGAAATGGATTAAAAATAATTAGGTCTAAAACATAATATTTAAAGTTCATGTTTTGAAATGAGAGAAGAAGGAATAGTGTTAGAGATACAATTAGGATTAAGGATGAAGTTATAAATTTGAGGTAACAAGTTCAGTTATGCATTAGGATGAAGAAATTGAAAATAATATAGCATTTAGGATGTGTAGATGTGACTAAATAAAGTGGAGACAGACGCGATTAATTGTGTGATTAAAAAGTGTAACTTGGAATAAAGGGAAAATTGTATACAATTATAGTTATGCTTGTGCTAATGATATGACTGAATATTGGACGTTGAATAAAATGGATAAAAGAAAATAGAAACAGCAGAAACGAGAATGTTAATATTGATGTGTGGAATTACTAGGTTAGATAAAATTCGGAATGAATAAATGAGAGATAGTTAGGCAATTACATATTAAGCTGGAACAATGACAGGAAATAGGCTGAGATGATTTGGGTATGTTGAGAGAAGGAAGACGAGGCAGAAGTAGACCAAAGAAAATATGATTAGTGGCCATTAATGGGGATATGAAGATTTAAAGGGATGATTATAGGACGAAAGAAGGAGGCGAGAAGGACAAAAATAAAAATAGCTAAGTCTACTTGTGTGGGATAAACGTGAAGAGAAATAAAAATAAGAAGACTGAACCCCTTATTTATTTAATAATGCAAAAATACTATATGGTACTGCACTACTGTAATACTTATTACAGTATGACGTAAAGAATTTAAATCTAAATGAGATCAAGCATATTTATGTATTATCTAACTTTTTAGCAATGCTGTGATAGGATTTTTAGGGACACGTGAGTGAACAATTTTATAGGGCCCATTTACGTATTACTATTATTATTTACGTACTCTCCATTAAAACAAATCAGTCACTAATCTATTTATTTACGTAAATTACGATTTATTACGAACTTCAAATACTATACGCAGAGTATTTAACATTTTCCGAAAAAAGACATATTTTACTTGCCCGCGTTCATTTACAGGTATGGATTTTTTTTTCAATCAAATCGGCATATTACACGAAACTTTACGTGCCGAAAAATGTAATCAACTGGACTGTCACGTATCGACACGACAGCGATATCGTCATGCCGTATGGACGATGGGCGTATTACAATTCATTCGTGACTCAAGTGAACCAATTAGAACGGAATTATGCTCAACATAAAACGAAACAAGTGGCGATGTTCGTCACAAACTGTAATACTGACAACGGCAGACTTCAGTACGCTAGAGAATTGGGCTTATTTATATCTGTAGACGTGTACGGTAAATGTGGAGACTTTGAAACGACCGAGTCGAATAACTTTTTACAGATATTAGACAGAGACTATAAATTCTATTTAGCCTTTGAAAACTCGAATTGCATCGATTACGTGACAACAAAATTTTTCATCGACGGACTTCAGTAAGTACATTCGTAAAGGTTCCAATCCGTAATACCTGTGCGCATTCGTTAGCTATAAAGTAAAACGCATTAGGAAAAACAGGACAATTTTTTTTTTTTCTGTACGAAGGCATAACGTGCTGCCTATCGCGATGGGAGGACGTCGGGAGGACTACGAGAGGATGACGCCGAAGCGATCGTACTTGCACGTGGACGACTACGAATCACCTGAACGGCTGGCCGAGCACCTGCACCGGTTGGACGCGGACGACGAGCTGTACAACGAATACTTCATGTGGAAGGGCACCGGCGAGTTTATCGACACCAAGTTCTTCTGCCGGCTGTGCGCGATGCTGCACGACGACGGTGCTCCGGTCAAATACTACACGGACGTTGATGACTGGTGGCGCGGGAAACACGTGTGTGATAACACGATGAAATGGCGCCATCGGTCCGAAGACGAAATACGTCGGAACGCCACGACCATGCCTTAACGTATAATCCCTTTCCATCGATAATGTTTTCAAATATATTTAACTTCGACAAATACGAATTATACACAATTCTGATATGGTAACTACGAGAAGAGATTTACGTCACAAGATATTGTTCCAGTTGTGTCGTCGTCACACAAACTAAACACACCAGACTCCGAATGTGATCTAAGAAGTGTGCTTCTCTACTTGCTTGAATAAAATAAAGTAATAAACGTTTTTTTTCGTAATTAATATTATATGTCACATAACATATTGTACATTACAGAGGTTGAAGGGTACGAATTTCTTTCATGAAAACAGTTTGAGGTAATATTATTGGTAGAAGAGGGTTGGAATATAGTCTCTCCAAGATTTTAGAGCTAGTTGCGTCATTGCTGGCCATTAAGAAATTTAATGTTAAAATTAAGTTAAAACAATTTATAAAATTAACTTTTAACTGAACATGTTACTTTAAATTAATTGTATACAAAGTTATCTAAATTTAGTTAAATTGCAAATATATATATAAGTATAATATGAAATAACTTATTTCTAAGTACCACAACAGTATAATAGGTAATTAATGTTATCATTTCCTTCAAATTTTGGGCATTCTAAGCACGTAATAAAATACGCGAATACACTAAAACATTTACAAGAAAATAAAAATTACCTGCCGAATTCTTAATATTATTATTATTGAATAATAATATATAATTGTAAACATCTTATCGATATGCACCGAACACATATACTAAATAGTGATATCAGTTGAAGCGTTAACAATCAATAACTTTCATATTTTTAGACGGCAAATTATTATACAGTATACCATAGACTTATATTACATAGACGCGCATTAGCAAAATATATTGAAGACAGCATTATGTGCGAGAGAAACCGCCTCTGAATTGACATTTTCAAAGATATTTTAAACAATTTTGTAATACTCCTTGACAATAACTATGATAATAAATTAATACTGATAAGGAGAATTGTAAATATTATTGTCGGTCTGTTATGTTTACGCTTTTTGGCACTTATTTTTGACAGTCAATAAATTTAATAATTATAATAAAATGGGTTATATAAGTTGTGTGGATACATGTCGGTCAAATATTCGATTACATTCGTAAGTTATACAACAATATTTCAACTTTTCTTCTGTTTAAAAACATGATTAATATTTATTTTATTTTACTTTTAATATTATAGGTTTCCAAAAGATTTAACACTTTGTAAAAAGTGGTGCAGCAGCATTAAATAAAAATTACAAGTTTGATCCAAAAAAAGTCTTCTATTATGTAGTAAACATTATGAAAAGTCATAACTTTGTTATAAGTCCTTTTGGTAATATTAAATTAAAATCGGATGCTATTCCTTCAATATTTAATATTATATTGATAATTTTCAAAGCACAATTGGTGAAATAATACCATATATATCATCTTTACATATACATTCAAAAGATATTGAGTATGTTGACTATAATAATATATTTATTATAATAATACATGTTATTTATTAAATTACCCTATAACATATTGATAACGATTTAATTTGATTAATGTTATGTATTATAAAGGCTGCTATGATTACATATTTTCATTTGCTTTTGTAAAAAGGTATTGCCAAGTAAAATAAATGAATAATCATTCATTCATTTTTATTAATTTACTATTAATTTCGTTCATTTCTAACAATATAAAAACTGTATTTTAGTTGAATCTGTAAATGCTGATAATGTTGAAGACATTCAAACATCAACCGCACCTCTGAATTGGTCTTTTAAAAAGTATTTATTTATTATTTTTAAGCCTTAGTGTAGATTAACGTTTATTGTTTAATGTTATCAAATTGCAGAAAACGCAAATTATTCAGGTATTCTGGTGACTTTACTGAACAAGATCTTGAGACTCCTCGTAAAAGAAAAATGTTTTGGAATGCATATAAAGTAATGCATCAGGAAAATAAAAGGCGCATTCGGATTATGTATTAAATGTTTTTATTTTCTTTCCAGGGCTCAAATAATATCATTTTCGAGGCTCAGATCGGGTCATAATTTGCTTCCAGCGCATGCATTCCGTCTTTCCCTTAATAATTCCCCTTTCTGCACTCGCCATGAAGGTGAAATCATATGCGACTTCACTCATATTATCATGGAATGCCCTTCTCTCAATACCTTACGCTTCCCATTTTTTCAGTTTCTCCATAATAATAACTCTCCAATAATAAACTCGTTAAGTATACTTAATAGCAAATCCCCTCATGTAATTATCGAAACACTTAAATTTATTAATACTGCTGAATTTTTAATATAAATTATCTTACTGCTACTGTATACATTTTATGGAACTTTTATTTATTTATTTATGTATTTTTTTTTTTATTTTTTTTTGTTTATCTATCCTGAATGTCTTATTTGTAATTGTTGAGCTATTATAATTTAAATATTTGTAGCTATATAAAAAAAAAAAAAAATGTTTTTATTTACTACCAGTTTTGACAAAAAGTTGTATTTTACTCTGTCTTAATTGTATGTATATGTGTATATATATATGTACCTAACCTATATATATATATATATATATATATATATATATATATATACACATATGTATACAAATTTATTTACAAATATTAATTTATTATTATAATTTTTATTTCTGAAGCTATTATACAAAATTAATATTGTTTCGACATCAATTTAATATTTATTACAGTCGTGGACCAATGTGCAGATATATACATTAAACATTAAATTATGAATTATTATTATTATAATTAAATAATAAATATAACTAATTATTAAGGAAACGATTATTAACTGACATGAAATAACTGTATATACATTGTATTATTTTTAAGAAACACTAAATGTTAATTAGCAAATAAAACATTAATATTTAATATATATTTTTTATTACAATACCTTATTATTTAATGTACCTATTTTAATGTACTACAGGGATCAATATTCAGTTATTATCACAATAACATATTATTATCAAAGAGTATTATAAGATTGTCTATAGTTTTTGAAAAAGTCAATTTAGAGGTTGTCTCTCTCGCAAATATGTTGTCTTCAACGTTTTATATGTAAAATGAGTGTGATGTGCGGTCTATATATTATAAGTCTATGCAGTATACACTTTGGCATTTATTTTATATTATAAATAATAATTTATTACAACTATCAAAACATACGAATTATTTGACGTGTTTACACTTAATTAGTTTGTACGCAATCCATGCAAAACTGTGTAAATCCCTATGCAATATATGTAATGAATAAATTATTTCACCAACCGAAAACACGGCGGCAGTTCAATCAGCTGGCTTCTCATATTGTTATTGTTATCATACAGCGTTCCTTATCTACTGTAATATAGAAATCTGTGCAGCCGAACACAGTGATAGTGTTTTCGAGAGATAGGGCAAGTGGGATAAAACCGAGATACAGTCCCGGTTTGATTTGAACGCAAATGTTTGCTTTCAAGTTATTTTTTTGTTCCTTGTAACGATGTAAGTGTTTTAATATTATTTTGTTCAAATTGACTATTCAAATCGAATTCATACTTATGGTTTTCGTTTTATTTTTTACATTCTATACCGTGATTAATAATTATCGACTTAAGCATTAGGTGTGTTATACATCTAATAATATTATGTAAGTACCATATAAATAAATATAACATATAGTACGAGTAAGAAGTTAAATAGTAAATGCATTTTGTTTGACTTATTTTAGATTAGACAAATATGGAAGCTAGATTTACGACATATCAAACTATTAATGCCAAAGTATGTCCTATGTACATTAAATTAAAATTTCAACAAACTAAACGAAGGCAAGAAATTTTAAAAATACAAAAGCAGTAAGTCAAAATATGTATAAATAAACAATTTGAAATAAAATAAACTTATTCTTTATCAAACTCATCGTAATGAAGTTTAAGTTTTATAAACGAAATATATAGTAAAAATAGGAAATTTGTTCTATCACTGAATCATACATTTTCTTTATAAACTAATAAACTTCTCTTGAAATTAAAATGTTCTGTAGATCATAATATTTTTAGAAGATTTATATTATTTAAACTTATATATATATATATATATATATGTACCTAATACAAATATATCTATTATATTGATAATACATATATTTTAAACATGATAAACATTATGTATAAGTTTGTATCAAATTGTTGAGATCAAATGTGTAAAGTATAAAAATAGCAACTTTATAAATCAATGTTTATAACTAGCTTGAACACCTAATGATTTTTTGAAATGTCACATTGCTCCATTGTCGCTAAAAGTATTTATTAAATTTTTTAAGCTGATTGAAAACAGTTATCTAATTAATAAATAGATTAATTGACATATTTTGAATCTTCTTTCATTTAAAAAAGGTAATCATTTATAGCTTAATTATATGTGTTTTTTAAATTAATACATTTGGAATTGTGTTTAAGTGATTTTTCACCGTCAATCAAAATAGCTTGGGCCAGAGACCCCCTTTTCCATAACTTAAAGACCTAGACTACACTCCTATAGTTATAAAATAATATATTGATTATAAATTTATTTTAAAAACAGAAGTCTTAAGTAATTGGTTTTTCTTCCTTTAGTTTTTCTTTAATTCTTATTATCACATAAATAATTTGATTTAATATAAATATTTATTATAATTTTGTTATGTATTTTAGTATAAAAATAGAAATTAATTATATACTCATATGCCATATTATATAGAGTTTAATTGAACTCATTGAACAAATTGAATGGATTACTAAAAGATAACTCTAACAATATAACCTACTGAATAATAAAAATAATGTCATTATAGTCTGTGTTATCATGTGAAAATTTATCAAACCATTTCCTACTTTTGTCTTGAATTTTTGCCAGTTGATAAGATTTGTATTGTAAATAAAATGTTGGTTCTCTTTTGGTTTTATTTTTGTATTTAAGTTTGGGAATTTTCCAAGATAATTTTATAATTTCTATACTATGATGTGTGTTATGTTTAGTAATTAATAATATAATGCACCTATGAAAATTTATAATATAAGGAGTCAGTTTTCAATACATTATTTTGTATTCAATACTGTTATATAAATTATAATGTACATTAGTATGACATGTGTCTTGTCATAGTTAAGATTGTTTGATTTTTAAGTCATTAGAAAATTTATTTAGTCATCAAATATTTATATTATCTACTAAAACTCAAATGATGGATACTTCAATGTTGAAATCATTTATGGAAATGTTTAACAATCTCAATTCTATCGTTCTCATGTAAGTGCAAAGCTACAAATTTACTAAATTTATAAAAACAAATAATAATATATACCTCCTAACTGATATATAATTTCTTTATTTTAAAATTGTGTAAAGAAGGAAAAGATTTACTTTTATTTTTTAATAGTAAATTTGTAATATACATTTATAAGATTATGTTGGATTGAATATCATAGTAATATAAACGAAACATCTAGTTATTTACATATTAATGTATTTTTAAATATAAAAAAGGTTACTGCTAGTACTGTAGATGTCGGTTAAAGTGGAACACTTGGATAGAGATTTTAGAGTTTTGTTACTATTAATTTGAATTCGAAAGCAATGATAAATCATTTTATTCGAAAAAGTGATTTTGAGCAACCCTAATAGTTTATTATAATGAATGTGATAAACATTGTTAAAATGTTGTACATATGTGAGCTTGTATTACATTCTAAGCTTATAAAAATATAATAGTTATTATTATTATTATTATTATTATTATTATTGATTATATATAATGATTGTCAATTAACAATTAAAATGTATACAGTAAAACGATTGAATTATTGGAAATGTTCAGTTGACTTTATCAATTAATTATATAGTTATTACTTATATTGTAATTATAATATTATAGTTATTACATTTAGGCTCTGATTACTGAGACTAATATATTATTTTATTGTTTAATCTTAAAAGTATTTTTAATATTGTTATTTTGGTTTTTCTAGAAAACGTGATCAACAAATTAATGGTAGAAGAAATTTAGGAAATAATGCAATTAATAATTCTATGGTATGTTATTTAAAATAAATACAGTTGGCATTATCAAGATTCTGACAGTCTTGCAATATAATTTATAAATAGGGTCAGTAAATCAATTAAAATTAACTACATTTTGCTTCATTTGGAACTTATTGAAATTTTTTAAATAGTCATTACTCATTATTTATTATTAATATCTTATTTATTTGTTTAAACATGTTAATCCTATTGACTATTATATTTCTGTCTTGTGGACATTAGTTAAGTAAATTTAAATTATTAGCAATATTTCCATACTAAATTATAATAATCTGTAAATTAAATATTATTAGTATTTACTGACATTTCATATTAATTACTTTCATAAGATATTACTATTGTTATTTTAATGCTCAAATTTAAATTGTTTTACGGATTTATAAAATTAAAATTAAATATATAGCTTCACTAAGTATTAGAAGGAAATTTTTTTAAAAAATCAGTAACTACAATTTTCATATAAACATACATTATGTTGTAGTAACATTTATGATATCATAGGAAATCGATAAGAAAAAAAATGAAAAACTTGTGCCCAATAATGAATCATATGAACTTGCAACTTCCATGATGAATTCAGAATGGATGTATGAAGCACCTGAAGATATTGATGATTGGATAGCGGTGTTATGTCCTGAAGGGAAACGTTGTTGTGTTATTGCTCAAGATGTAAGATAATTGTAAAAAAATGTTTTAAAATAGAAAGAAGAGTATACTTTGTTGAAATATTAATCATTTCGTTTTCAGAATAAAACAAAAGCTGTCAATAAATTTGGAACTTCACTCAATTTTTTTCCATCATTATTCCCTTATGGATGTCATTTACCAACCAACTGTCCATCACATCGTAAGCGAACTGTTTTGGATTGTGTGTATAGTTTTAAGTTAAAAAAATATTACATTTTGGACATCATTGAATGGATGGGTGTACCGTATACAGATTTTGATGTATGTATTAAATTTAATTTTTGTGATAAAAAAAACCATTTCTAATATTGTTAAATGTATTTTAAATATAGGCTGAATTCAGATTTTATTTTATACAGAGTAAACTTAGTGAAATACCTGGTATAGATGAAAAATTGGAAAACAATTACCATCCTTTTGAAGTAAAATATGATATGAATTTACTATAATAGATCAATGATTGTGATATATTTATAAAATGTGGTTTCAGATGGCTCCGCGAATGGTAACTAGAGATTTGTATTTGCACGTTTTGGAAAAATATCAATTTTTTCCTGAAAATATTGATTTAGACGGCATTAACTTTTACTACCCAGAAAGTTTGTACACCTCTGGAGAAACGCCGTTAGTACTTTGGCTGAAACCGTTTATGATACCTGATGTGTTGCAAAGGCCAATCAACGATCAGTTGGCACAACTACATAAACCACCCAATTATGTTAACATAATTGAGTACAGTCAAGGCTTGAAGAAAAAAACTAAAAAAATTAAAAAGAAGAAGAATTCATTTAATTGTGATAAAATGGATATAGACAATTTAGTTGAGGTTAGTAGAGTAAAAAATGTGTTTTAGTAATGAACAAAACAATCCAAAGATAATTTACACAAATAAGCAAAATACATACAAATACCTGTTTAATTTTACTATATTACTTATTTGAAATTTTAATTATTTCCTTAAAAACTTTCTTCGTCTGAAATTCGTTGTTGCCATCTATCTAATGAGCAATGTAGTAAAACTCATATTGTGGTTTTTATGATATAATTAATGTTTAAACACTTAAAGAGTAATTTGAAAAAAAAAAAGATTTTCAAAAAATTGACATATCCCTTTTGTAAAATATTGTTTAACAAAGAAGTTACCACTTTTAATTTTTTTTTTAAGGAAATTCATGAAGTAAAAAATGAAGTCTTTAGTTTATAGTTTTATATGAAAAATAATTTTTAAATTTTCACTGCCCCTTCCCAAAAAGTTTTTTGCGCGTTTATGTCTTGCTTAATTATACTACTACTAACTTAACCAATAAAATTTAATATTATTTATTTATTTAAAAACGATTAAATAAATAGGATCTACGAAATAATCAGTAAGACTAATTGTTAAATTAAAAAAGAAAAGAAAAAAATTATAAGCAATTTTTTTTTTTTATATACAGGTGGAATTTGATCAGTGTCCAGTTCTTGAGAACGAAATGTGTATGGATAACTAGAATGGACGTTGTTAAATATTTCAGATTTAATAAATATTTTTTTAATGTTATGCCTATTTAAGATGTTAAATTAAAAGTTATAAAAAAAAATTATTACTTATTTACATTTTGTTATGTTAAATGTATTCATACCAATATAACCATTTATTTCAAAATCACAAAGAAAAAAGAAATTGTTTATCATTAAACTTATATCATTGTGATGGAATAAAGTGGTTACACAAACACAAATTTAAATGTTAAAATTAACCTCCTTAATATTATATTAATAATATCATTGTTTATATTCATACAGTTTTATTAATTATGTTGCTCATAATTTTTTTGGTTACTTGATTATAATAATAATTTTCTTTAAAAAAAAAAATCAGCGCTTTACCTACATTTTAAATTTGTACTTATTATTATTACTATCACCTATTATTATTAAGTTGTCTTTATCAAAATTTAACTCAAGAAAGTAAAATGTTCCTTGTAATAAATGAGCTTTACATCTCATTAATATAATAATTTAATACATTTTGTTTTTAAGTGCACATGATTTATACATTTTTTATTTTTTTTTAATTGACAAAAATACATCAAGATCTAAATAGTCATTATTAAAAACTGTATGATTAACATAAATTATAACTTACAAGACTAAAAAATTAAACCATGTGTGTGGTGTGTAAATAATTTTTTAGTTATTAATTTTTATGAACAAGTTTGAATTAGATGATACATGGTTTTCTTCTTATTATTATTATTATTATTAGTTTCACTAAGGGAGGACTTTTATATGTTCCATAAATACTATTTTTACATTGGAGTCATATTTAAGGGGACAGGCAGGCGCATATCAATCATATAATGATGTAGATTTTTTTAATATCTGTTAAGTATACAGAATTTTTCGAACCTTTACTCAGCCCCATTTGAATTAACATATCACAAATTCATTTTATTTGTAATTTTTCATTACAAAAATTTATAATGGTATTAATACTAATAATTTATAATTATCGAATAAAAAAAAAATTGTTACATTTAAATTTTCCAAAAATAAAAATATAATTTTGAAATAAAATTTCAAAAGCATTTAATAAATATATATTAAATGTTAGTCAGTTATGGATGAGTCGCTATGTATGTTCAATTTTTTTTTTATTATTTAGATATTTAGTACATACAAAAAAAAAATTTAAAAATATTAAAATGTATTTAAGTCTAGAAATTGTAGTGTGTTTAAAATATACTTATTTTTTTGAAAACAAATTATCTGCAGCTTCGAAAACGCCCACAAAACACATGACTTTTTAAAAACCACGTGATTTATGATTTATAAAGTATATCTTACTATATAACGAATAGTGGATACATTTAAAGGGAGAGAAAAGTTTTGAAGACCGTATATTTATGCTTACGACAATTACTGTAGTTGGGGCCTCAAATTGAAAAAACGTGGCCATAATCGGCATTTGCCGACTGATAATAATTACGACTTTCAAACATCTGCAGCCATCCAAGTAACTCGGTTGTGTGGACATGAGCGAGCCGACGTCTTGGACGACGTTTCTTGTACTTGCGAATTATAAGTGTTTTCAAACATTACAATTTGTATAAATATAATATACACAGGTAAGTAGTACGGGTAGAGGTGTGTATACACATTATATACTTGTATGTTGTTTATACTCTGATAACCCTCTGGCAGTAACAGGTTTTGTTCGCCGGATGTAAAACGTTTTATCATCCGTCGACGAATGGCACGATGGTATACATCCATACATACGTATTATAAATGAGTAGTTATTTTTTCTATGAAATAACGAATATGCGTGCGAGTGTACTTACGTACTAATACATATATGTGTGTTACCGTGTCCGTAATCGACACGATTATAATATAATAGCAGTGTTGTAAACGTTCGTGGAGTGTTTTTTTCTGTTTTTTTTATTATTTTATTTCATACTAACAGAGAAAACCCTTTTAACGTTTTATATTAATTCCATTCTCTATACGTTCGTTATACTTATAGTATACATAGATAAGCGCCGCCTACGTTTCGTGTAAAAAATATATATTATTACTATAACGGGGGAATAATGTTAATTAGTCGATTTCTATCGACAACACGATTAATTAATAACAGAAAATGAAAATTCCACATGTAAGAAATGTTTACAAATCGACATATCTTAAAAAAACAAACATGTCTAGCCGATGGATGTCGGTTTAAGTGAAGCACTTAGAAAGAGATTTTAGAGTTATATTTTGAATTTAAAACCATTGATACCTAAATCTTCGCATTCGAAAGACTATTCTAAGCGATGCTAATAGTTTATTTTTTATTACAATTAAATTATTAAATGAATTAGTTTATTACAACTCACCAAAGCCGTATTTGAGTGGGGTTTTGGGGGTTAAACCCCCTCGAATCTTTTTAATAATTATAATAATTTAAATTTATTAAACTAAATTTTTAATGTGGAGACACACTATTTACACGCCACATGTTAAACCGCATTTAGACAATTTTATCGTACACAAAATAATCTAGTATTTAAATCTAGTAGTTGAAAATATATGATTCGGTTTTAAACTCCCGAAAATGTGTTCCCACTACGGCGTTGCAACTTGCCATTGACTAACTCATAGCTGCTCGTGTTACCAGTGCCAATATACCAGTGTTGTAAAAAAACTTTTAAAATGTATTTAAATACAAATACAAATACTTCGTAAAAGTATTTAAATACTTTTCAAATTATTATCATACCGATTTCTAATACTTACATATTATTAAGTTTGACTAATTCAAATGTCAAATACTGAAATATACAATAAACATTATTATCTCAATATTGATACATACATTTAGTAATTCATTGATAAAATTGAATTGGGGAAATAAGAACATTTTATATTTATAACTTGATATTTCTTCATTCTTGATATTATACCATATTATATATTGTACCAGAGAATATAAAAATATTCTGATTCCCGATATATCTGTGGATATTCCCAACCATTTTCATATGAGAATTTCATAACGAATTTTCAAAACGAAATTTATTTGATGTGATCCGTTTTTTCCACGTTCATTTACACGGTCAAATAAATCTGTGAGGAAATCGGTGCATCGTCATGCTTTATAATGGTCACAAGTTACACTAACTTCGTTCTGAGATTCAATCATCGACTCGACATCAGTCTCGTCAACGGATTACCTATCACATCGTAGTCGTCCCAGATCAGAAAACATAAATTACTTAAATGTTTGATTATTTTTATATGTAAATTCCATAATCCATTTAGACAAATTCTCATACACTGTGTTGGTAAATTATATTCGTATTGCGTCATTTAACAAAAATAAGATAGTAATTACAATATATTGAGTCCATATATAAATAGTCAATTCCTCGGAGGGATTACCCGAGCAAATCAACGTAAAAATGAGTAGGTATCGAGTTTGTACCGTGGTTACAACCACATTTGTTGTCTCAGTATTTCTTTCTAACAACATTGCAAAATCGCGATATGCAACGCAAGAGTTATGGTGTTCCGGTTAAATATTAAGTCACTTATTACGTTACTTGAAGGATTATTTCGAGTGCAACGGTAACGTTTTCGTAAAATACAAATGTCATTCAATAAAATAAACAATAATAACCATTTAAAAATAATTTATTTATTTAATTTAGTGAATAATTATCATAAAAAAGTTATTTAATTTAGCATTTTTTCGGGTTTTTTAACTTCTTTAACTAATTCTTCAACAATTATTGTACGTATTATATATGCTTTGATACAAAAAAGATATAAGGCGTCAAGTCCATTAACTGTTCTTGTGAACTTAAAGTTAAGTGTCTTAACATTATATGAGATTATTTTTCAATCGTTAAATAATGTCGTTGAAACAATCACATTTTATTATAATAACATTATTATTATTATTATATTAACATGTATTGTTACAATTTATATTGTTATCACAGGCAATATACGTTATTTAACTTTTTTTTGATAGTATAGTTATTTAATCCACGATGCAGGTATTTTAAGATCGTTGAAAAATTTAAAAACCTATTGTGCTAAGAAATAGTCGTAGTTTAAAGCCTCAAAATTATTATTTAGATCTTAATAAATATGATTAAAAAGTTGTTCAGTATTTATCTACCGTTAATTTTATTGTGTAGGGAATTTTTAAAACATACGGTTTCATGGTGCTTGATTTTGATTATTGCGTAGTTATATTTGAAAAATCTGAAATTAACCTCCCTTTTCTCGAGAAAAGTCAAAGTCAGAAAATGTATTTTTTAATCGGTGACCGAGTTCTCTTGCGGCGTCACCGTGTACTTACTTGAGTGACTTAAATACGCGCCAACTATAAGTATATTTCTAAAATTAATTAAATTTTTTTATTTACATTGAGTGAATAACGCACACATATTTTCTAACCAAAATTCTAAAAATCGCGTTTGCACTATTATACAAAGATACAATGTGAGTATATAATATATATTTGAGATTTAAGTAGATGTGAAATAACGGAAAATATGGCGTGTTTGAAAATTGCTGTTTGTTATATTTTTATACAAGAGTATATATGCGCTATGAGTTTTTTAGTTTATACGGCGATATTAATTTTTAAGTCCCGTTTTATTTTGTGGGAATTATTTTTAAAAACAAATTATAATAAGTACTACAAATGCTACGTTAAATGAGACTATACATTATAGGACTCATTAATACCAAATACAATGTTGGAATGCGGGTTGTCTCCCTCTCCGTCCACCTTGTCTTTGCCGTATTCGATATATACATATACATATTTTTTAGATATGATTATTTAGAAATTTGTTTTTTCTGGCGACCGCTGTCTCGCCGAATTATTGACGGCCGTCGTTGTCATTTTAACATTATAGGTTTTTTTTTTTATATAAAATACATACATTCAAAACGACGTGACAATTCACGAACCTTCTGGGGAAGTATTTTACCATTTCAATAGCTATTTTTATCAAAATATTCGTCTACAAGATAAAAAAGTAAACTTTTCATTTTTATTAATTTCTTACCGTTAAACCTACACCCGAGGTGGGTTTCTCACGGCGAATCGAAGTAAATGTTCGATTTTCGAAGCGAGCGACAAGTTGTCCACCATCACACGAAGTATATACCATACTATCGAACTTCAAAGCTAGTAAGTATAGTTACAAATAAGTTGTAGAATTAAATGCAAATTATTTCACTTATAACTTAACGAGATACTTTTTAGTTTTAGTTAACTCTTAATAAGTTACAGTCATTTTCAATTTTATTTTCCTTATATCATTTTTTCTCGCATCACTCATCAGCCTTTTTACCATCAATAATAATTGCACCCAAACTAGTTTTATTTTTCCGTTATATTGACAAAATATAATAAGTATAAAATATTGTTATGAAATTTATTATAAAAATACAAAATAATGGAACGATAAACAAATGTTAAAAGTAACTTTTAATTTTAATTAAATATCTTATTTTAACTTAATTTTGTTAAATAATAAATAAATAATTAAACATTTATTACTTATTCGACAAAATTTTTTAAATATATTATATTATTAATTAACTACCCTTGTTTTGTTTTTGTTTTTAATAACTTGTCTAGCCGAGTAACGATTTTAACGATTCTTAAGTTTTTTTAATCAACTTACTTTCAATCTAAGTTACTTTATTTTATGAAAATTATAAGCAACATAAATTTCAATTAGTTACTTTTTTAGTTATAATGATATGCACACATATTAGTATTGTAATCATAGTTAACATAAGCATTAAATGTATTGATTTATTTACAATATCATACGTAGTTATTTTATATTTTCTTTAAATAAAAACATACTAATACATGATCCCTTCGGAACACCGATTATATTTTCAAATAATAAGAAAATATGTATTTGAACCCTAAAACATGCGTCGAATAAGTCGTTCACGAACAGTCCGAATACAAAATAAAGTTATAAATAACCAGCACATGCGAGGCATGCTGAAAATCGAGGTAAAATCCATAAATTAACCATAAACATAAGTTATGTCACATAACAAATTTCATAATGACTTTCTAGAATAGCACAATGCAACAGAATAACAAATGAAGGGATCATTCGATCAAGGACTAGTCGGTTAAACTAATAGAAATATAAAATAAGATAAATAAGCACAAATGCGTGAGAAATGACCCAAGATGAACAATCATAATGTCGACTATCATGCTTATTATAACAGCTAATGTCGTTTTCGAATTGGGGCTTGACTGTTGGTCAGCCACACCACTACCATAATCGGACATACCAAAGGAATCGTAAAACAACAACAAATCTACATCCTAGACCGTTTGATGATCTCGTCTCCTCGTTAGCGTGCTCACATTCCAGCACACTACGAGCCAGTCTTCCCAGTGAAATCGGTTATCTATATGACAAGTTTAGTTTTGCACACCAACGTAAATAAGAGTTTTGGCTTATTTGATCTTGTCGGTGAATTCAACTTCGGGGTGAAGGCACCGAGCTAACCGATTTATTTTCATTTAATCCTATTTAGCCGGTCAGTTATATTCGCAGACATAATAAAGAATTAAATTACGGGCAGTAAGGTGAGCGAACACATAAAATTTGGTATCTTATTTCGTCGTATTTCGCCTTATAATTTATTCGATTTTTGCGCTATTACTATAGTAATAGGATATATCCTTTTTACCTAGATAGTTCTCGGACCCACACCCTGTGTCTAAATACATAATAATTATTTTATTCACAACTTTAATTTTTTTATTTTTGTGTCATTACATAGTATTTTGAATATTCTAATTAAAACTAGTTAGATATTGATAAACCCTTGTGAAAACCACTTCAGATACATCATATGTGGTAAACGGGTGTTATGGAAATGCATTTTGGGTAGTCGTGTTTTGCCGTTCCAACTAATAATGTCGACCTCTCAAATGTTTGTTTTGTATTTTATGTATATATATATATAATACACATAAACGGCAGTCTCGAATGAGATCTTTGACAGACGATGTCACCACGATAAACACGTTTTTTCAGGCAAGACGCCGAAATAATATGTATAACATGCCTATTTCAAAATCGAATAAAGCGCATTCACATCACAGTGTTGCAAGGAGGGGGGAAATCGAAATTTGCAGTTCCTGCCAGCAGTATATATAGGTACTTACATGCACTGGAAAAAAAAAGATAATATTCGACGATGGCACGCGTTTCAGGGTTATCGCCGGTGTAGTGGTGGTGGTGGTGGTGGTGGTGTTGTTGTAGGAGGAAGAGAGACCATCTGTGCAGCGTTTTGTATTTATATTATATATATAGTTTTGCAATGGTACATCATACAATATAATATTATAACATGTGCGATGTCTATCGGCCTTATTACAATTATGCATTTATAGAGGTGATTTGTTAAAAAAAAAAAGGAAATTACGAGACCCGATCCAACAATGAATGTTTGTCGGGCTATATATTTTCGTGTATGATATGCTGTATACGTTATGTATATGTAATGTGTAAATATATATATATATATATATATATAAAACGGATACGATATATTAATAGAAATAATTATAATTTGTAATATAAATAATTCCAACACATTTAAAATATAAACATTATTCTTTAAAATAAAGAAAATATTTACGAAAATAAATAAAAAATAAAAATCATTAAGACCAAAAATTTAGACATTATTGATTAATCATAATAAGTATACTCAGGGCCGGTTTGGGGGGGGGGGGCAGGGTGCCCCGGACGCCAGTTCTCCACATAATACGATTTTTTTTACATTTCAATTTAAAACACATAACATCAAACATTATAATTTTGAATACAGATAAAAATCACAATATTCGAATCAAAATATCACTAGCATATAGTTTAAAATGTATGGTAACGAAATCTAAAAGAGTATCAATATAACTCATATAAAAACTATAATCATTTACATTATTTAAGTACAGTATGTATATGTTCATTGTAATTTTAAAATAAATAAAATATTATTTAATATAATTGAAGCATAATTAATTATATTTTTAGTTTATTATTTAACATAATTTAATTTGTTCAGTCTTACTTTTGAATAAAATATTATTTTGCAGTAAATTATAATGTAATAGATACATTATACATCAAATGCACTTGTAACGTACTAATATCAGATATATGCAATTGAAAAAAGGGTCACCACTAAAGATGGTCTCAGGGTCTCCACATTTCTAAATCGAGCACTGAGTAAACTTTTATCAAGAAGCTTACCACTTATTATCATATTTCATTTTTGATATTAGTTTATAGACATTTTTTTCTAATTCAAGTTAAGTAGGTAAGTGGTCGAGAAAGAATTACAAAAATAATCCCCTTTCTCCTCCCCACGAATTTTTTTTTGGGTTAACCATTGAACGCGTCTATATGTTGTATATTGATATACATTAACAACCAATCCGTCGTGGCGTCGTCTCGAGGACACTCAGTAAGAGATAGGCACGCTCCTCGTGTCTTCATTCACTCGTCTTCAGTCATCGTTTGTTATTCGTGCTCGTCGTCGTCGTCGTATGTAGGAAAACGTATGTATTTTTTCAATACTATATTTATATATAATATATTTATTGCGATTAATCTCCAACGAAAATAATAATGATTTTCGTCATTTAAATTATTAATAATTATTCGGAATACGTCGTCAGCTAAAATAAAAACGGTTACAAAGTTGCCTGTATATAATAAATAAATATATATATGTGTGTGTGTGTGTGTGTGTGTGTGTGTGTGTGTGTGTGTGTGTGTGTTTGTCCTTACCGCTCCGTACTTTGACGTTTTCAATTAAAGACATCCCGGGCGATCGGTTATAACTACCCAACCGAACGCTCGTATTTATTTTAAGAATATTATTATTATTAGAATTATTATTATTCAGTTATATGAGTATAGTTCTCTTTAAATCGTCGTAGTTTTATCCGATTTTCTACATATACTAATATCTACATAATGTTATGTTATCGACGCGTTCATATTCCATTGCAGATTATAATATAATATAGACGTATGTTTCAGCTATTTGTTGTTTTAATAATACTGGTGACCTAGACTTTGGCCTATAATATGTATATATATAGTGTATAATATTATTGTATTGTGGTATATATTATAGTATTATGGTCTCGTTATCTGTTTCCTGTGAGATTTACATAAATAGAATAAATTGTTATATAGACGGGGACAAAGATCTTATTTATTACTATTATAATTGCACTCCGTCCGCGCAGATAGGTGAGTCTACGTGGAATCCGATTAATAATAATAATTAATATTATTATATCTTTTATATTGTATATCCGGAGCGGTAAACTATTATAGATAGTTTATCATCACTATCCATATATTATACACACGCGGTTACTTAAAATTTTTAAAGGTATTACAAAAACGTCGTCTACGATAGTATATAAAACGTGTTTCCGAAAAATGGCCCGGTCGACGAGTATTTTTATGGTTCAGTTTTGAAATAATATTTTGTCGATCGGATAGTAATAATTCCGTTACACGTTGTTTGTGTATTTGTTTCTACCACAGGTCGATATAGGAGGACGACAGACGACTCGAAAGTGACTAAAGCGTACAATGTGTGTCTGCCACTCTGTAACATTATTTATTAAATATAATGCAGAGAAACCAATAATAATAATAATAATAATAATAATAATAACAATAATAACAATAATAATAATAATAATAATAATGGTAATAAAACGTCCATAGTAAGGTAAGAGTTATTATAATAACACGGGATATACAAAGGCTTTTGAGGCCGTTTTGACGCGATACAAAAACGTATTATAGAAAAAAAACCTTTGTGTGTTTGTGTACGTGTGAATAATCGGTTCTCTCCGGTTTCGGTGTGTATGTGTTTATGTGAGGGATAGAAGGGGGGAGAGGAGGACGGCTGCCTAGGTTCTGATCATTTAAAGACGACGAAATTGTATTTTCTCCTTCTTCCGGTTCTTTCAAGAGGGGTAATTCGAGAATATAGATTACAGATGACAAGAGACGATTGTGGTCTCCGGAGGTCTTCTCAACGTGTACACGTGCCGGGTATCCCTAGAGCAATTTATAGGAGGAGAGCTGATCTCGTTTACCGTAAGTCGGCTACTAGACGAAGTAAATATAATACAACAGTGGCGTATATCTGTGTGTGAGTCGATTAATTTTATACCTACTCTTCCCCCTCCCACCACCGAAATGTTTTCAGCCTTTTTAAACATATAGTTTATATAGGAACGACCGATAAATCGAAATCCACTACCCGTAGGTGTGACTATGCCTTGAAGTAGGGAAGGGAGGCTCTAGTCCAAGCTATTTTTCGGTTGAAAGTGAACCGTCGACATTTTGCTCCCACGCCCTATACACAATTCCAAAAAGTATTAATTTTCATATGACATGTATAAATAAATGTTGTGAACCTATATAAGAAAAAAATAATAATTCGAAAAAACAATTCTAAACGAAATTAAGTTTATTGTTTTAATTATTTGTAGTTTTTCGAAGTTCGTTTGTGTTTAGTTCGGTTCGAAAATCGAACAGTTCGTAACATCACAACTAGTTATATATATATATTAAACATTTTATTTTTATATTATTACATATTATACTGGACGATTCTATTTTTAGTTACATGAAGTATTTAATACTAAATTACAAATAAAATAAATACAAATACAGTAGTCGCCGCTTATAGTGTTCAGATTTTCGGTTAAAGTGATCAGAAATATGTACATATATAGTCATATCAGAAATAGAATTATGTATGAAATATACAAACGAAGAAAACCCAACGATTTATTCATTGTTCATGGCCCTAATCTAATCTAATGTAACCCACCTAATGGGCGATGATTATGTTTGAAACGTTAAGAGCACATAGTGTCGGTCCCTATACCAAAAAAACAGGCGTGCATCATCGACTTTTATAACCTTAAATAACCTAAGTTTTAAATAATGTATGTATATACTATGTATTTTGACTTATAACACAATAAATGATAATTTATAATGAACTTGATCACTATAAACAGCGACTACTGTATTGAGGATTAGTTAAACTATGACAACAATCATAAGTAATAGATTAAATGTCGAAAATATGAACAGCAGATTCAAATAAAGTAAAAATATAAATTAAAATGTTTCAGAAACTGTGCTAGAGAGAAAATGAGAGATGGCGGTTTGCGGTTTGATGGGAGAATTTTCAAGAAAATTAGTAGAAAAGTGAAAAGTGTGAAAGGGAACAGAAAAACGAGTAGAACGGGATATTTTTGGTGGAAAGGAATTTGAACAGAAAGAACATATTAGATGTACGTTTTCGGTCTGCAAGACTGGAAAGGTCTAGGGCACGAAAACAAGGCCGTAATTTTGGGGAGAACAAGAAATATTAAGTCTATACTCGTATATTATGATATGTAAAATAAACTCGTAATTTTCCTCTTGATGATGTCAAATTATATTGTATAGACGTTTTAAACAAATTTCCGTATTAATTTCAAAAATTGCCTATAAATATACGTTAATATTAGAAAATTAAACATTTTTCAACTATGTCTGCTAATGTTAGTTTTTATTAACGATATTTGGTCAATTTTATTTATATTTATATTATTATTATTATATTATTTATATATATATTTATAACGGTAACATACATGCATATATTTATGCCTAGTGTGTAACATCGAAAATGTTGACCAAATTAAGTTACTGTAAATATGTGATGGGAAAAAATATTTCATTAAATGCCGCGTTGTGATTATAGGTAAAGGTTTAACGAAATGGTATTGAAGTCATTCATTATCAAAACTATCATTAAGTTTTAAAAACATGGTATACAATATGCTACGGCGGTAAAGCAATGTGTTTTGGTGGCTGTTTTTAAAAGAGAGGGTGCACCCTGACCCCCCCGAAATGACGCTTCAGGATTATTGTTACGTATGCCTCCACCATGGTGAAAATAATACGCGCGGGTCCGTCTTCGAAGTTACCGCCGCCGCTGTCGAGAGAACGGAGGCACGTCGCACGTATTGATTTTTAGGTATTTTTTTTTTCTTGCTTTCTCGTTCTTTACGCGTTTTCGAAAAATCGTCCACGGACGTCTGTGTCCATACACACGACGTTTTTTTCCTTTTTTTTTCGTCCCTCACACGCACACAGTGTTCTGCAGTACATAATAATATGATCTACGGACGACACACCAGTGGCGGAGCACACGCATGCGCGCGCCGCACACACGCACACACACACACCCACAACACACACACCCACAACACACACACACGTGTTTTGTAAATTTTTTACAAAACGCGATAAGACCTCGTGTGACCCATTGAACGCGCGCGCGTCCCTTCCCCTTTCCGCCCCACAGTCACGACCACCTACTTCCCCCCATCAAAGTATCTCCTTCGCCCGCTGTTCCAGCCGTGTGTTGTTTACACACACCGGTCGGGCCGGCCAGTGCGCGCTCGATCTGGCAACGCGGCCCGGCCCTCGCGCCGTTGCCGATCCGCCGACGAAGAGAAACGTTTTTATCATAAAACATAATCCGATGGGTTTGCGTGCAGGAGGCGGCGGCGGCGGCGGCGGCGGCGGCGTCGTCATCGGTGCGCGTGCGCCTGCCGAGTCGACGACAACAACGGTGCGGCGGCGGTGTCAGTGTCGTCTCCGGTGGTGCGCGTGAGTCGTGTTTTTTTGTCTCGTCGTCGTCGTCGTCTGATGGTGACGAATTATTAAATAACAACAACAAAAATAATAAAATCGCGCGTGCACTCGACAATAATTGTTGTCGTGTAAAAGCACGATAATTTTTTTTTTTTTTTAGAAAAATTAACCCTCCTAGAAAAAAGTAGATAATTTTGTTGCGGGTCCATTTATTGGTTTTTTTTCTTTTTAAATTTTTTTCTCTTATCGCGGACGCGTTAGTTTTTAACACACATCCCAGTTTGGCGAACAAAAAAGAAAATAATCTAACCGCCGTCGCTGTGACTATACGATGTGCGTCCACAATCGTTACGGACGCGTCGGCGGCACCACCAGTAGCTGCACGGCGGTGGCCGTCTCCCGGACCGTCGTCGTCGTCGTCGTCCGTGGCACCACCACCACAGCCATCGCCAGCAGCAGCAGCAGCAGTGCGCGTTATCCCCAAGCGCACTGACTATTTAGTATTGTAATATTTACAATTATAATACACGCGCGGTCCGCGCCAGCAGAGGTACCTCTCTCCCATAATTATTAGACATCATAATAATATTGTGATACACGCGTGCGTGATTGTGCGAGCGAGCGCATGTGTCAGTCGTCGTTCTCTGCGTACGGCGTGCTGTCGCGCGTTTAGATTCATTTTTTTCTTTTTTTTTTTATTGGCTTTTTTCTTGTTACCGTTATCACTGCCCGTGTCGCGGTGTTGTGCACATGGATAAATAACGGCCCCGTATCCATGGCCAATTTCCGACCGATCTAAATGACGCGCACCACCATAGTCCTTCGGCTGGCCGATGTGCTGCGTAGGATCTCTAGTAGGACGTACTGTTAGATGGTATGCGTTTGCGGTTTCTTCGCGAACATACTTTGTATCTTATCTGTCCCGTTTTTTAAAATTTTAAAATTTGTCTTTCGGTTCATTTCGTCGTCTTTGGCGGGCGTACCCGTGTTACTACATATATTTTTATTTTTCTCATAAGTACCATCTATTAGTATAACGAAAAATGGAATATTTTTACAACCGTTCGTATCGATGATGAACTGTTTTGTTATAACTCTGTCTGTCGATTGTTGTTGTTTAGCCGTTTGACCATGTTGGACGACTGATCTATCGTATCTGTACCATTGCAGTGCCATGTCGTCTTCGAACGGTTCTTCAGACGCAAAGAAACGCAAGCTGCTGCCAAACAACGAAGATGCCATTCTCGAATCGAGTAAAAAAAAGTGAGTACCTAGTATTTTACATGGTTGTTGTTTTTTTAAAACTCTCAAAACATTCGTATCAAACATGTCACTGTTTTTTGGTTGTGTACGTTTGTTGATGTGTTGTTTATTATTTATTTATTTTGTTTATTTTATCACTTATATTGCACATGCTTTAAATGTTTATACTGCTTTTAAATAAAAAAATGTATTTGTTTGTCTATTAATGCGTTAACAATATAGTTTTATGTAGAAAAATATAGGTAAATTCTCAAACTGTTCAGTATCTACAGCAAAAGAAAATGAAAAGCACACGTGTCGATTGTTTTAGATGAAAGATTTTAATTTCTAAATGTTTATAAACTAAATGTTGACTAAATGTTGATTGTGAACGATTTGGTCTTTACTTGGTATGTATTATCCCATAGTAACGGTCAATATTTTGTATTCTTCACACACGCTTGGACTTTGACATTAAACGTCTTAAAGTCAATATAATACTGGTCGTGTGAGTGCCACTTTACAAATTCAAAAGGTTTTATCTATAGTACATACTCATCTGGTTGTGCCCAACTTATTTTTATGGAAACTATTTTAATTCAACATACTACCTGTGATATTGACGCAAAATATATGTCTTGCTTAGGAGGTATCATTTTTAAAACTGTCGCATGATTTGATGTTACTGTACTTCTAATATTAAATAATTTGAATGACAAATCGTTAATAACTTCTTGGAATGTGCTAAACGACTCCATTATAAAACAATTGTTCATTTTAACACTGATTACTTTTTAATTCCTATTATTGACCCTTTTGTGACATGCATGTAGTGTTATATAGTATTTAAATGCTTTTAAAATACTTTTATTCACAAACATTAAATTAAGTATTTTAAGTATCCACATTTTTTTTTTTTTTTGGCATTGAAACAACAATATAAATATAAATAACAATATAATAATATAAAATATTGGATACTATTTGAACATATTTTGATGCAACTTAAAAATTATTACTTTACACAAACTGATAGTTAATCAGTAAAAAAAATATATTATTGCCCTACTTCTCATATATAATACTTGTGTATTGATTTACTCCATATTGTAGTTTAGAGGAACCTTAAGGTTGTGGTAAATGTAGATTGGAAAAAAATTCAAATTTTTGTATAACTTTATTTGAATATTTGAAATGTTTTTCAAAAATATTTGTATGATACTCAAATACCATTCTTAATGAAGTATTGAGTAATATTTTAAATAATATATAGAGTAATAAAGTAAATAACACTAAATATTAAGTAGAAAATCATTACGCTACATAATATGGACACAATGCTAATTTACCTTGATCATGTTAATAGTTACGGGTATAAAAATAATTAGTAACTATTTTATTATTTAAATACTTAAAGATTTTTATTTTATTTTTGATTTTAATTTCATGTATTACAATTTTCTTAAATATTTTGAATAATTGACAGAAAATTTAAAAACTTAAATTTCTTAACAAATCATAAATCAATCTTACAATTTCTGACAAAAGATTATTATTATGTAAAAGTGTAAATTTTAATTTTAATAAAAACAAATGTTGTTATTGTTACTTTGGTATTGTAAAATATTTGACAAAGAAAAACAGTTTAGATAGTATTTGACTGTATAGTATATCAACAAAACGTTATTAGATTCTTATTGTTACAGCATAATTAAACCGTTTTAAGTATAATTAAGCACTTTTAAGCATATAAATACTGCTGAGCCCTAATGATATTTAATATATAAGCGATTGTAACGTTACGATATGATTATTATTTTATTCATTTCACATATTTTTTTATATAATATAAAAACCTTTTTCTACAAATATTTTCATACGGAATTTTTATTTTTTGGAAAGCACTTATCATCAACAATAATGTGATGAAAATGCACTATGTTACTTTACAAAATTATTTCTGAAAAACAAACATAGTTACTTTTGTGTTAGTTACTACTTTAAATAAATAATGTTATCAAAATGGTTAATTAATAACTATGTTATCGTAACAAGAATTGGCATTACAGTTCCTACCCGACACTGGAAATTTTTATAGCAGTGAAATCATAAAATCCATACCAACATCAAATAAATATAAAGTATTGTGTATGTATTTTTAAATTTATATTTGTGGTTATCTAGTACCCATAATTTATTTTATATTGTTTTTTTTTTTTATTTAGATAAAGGGTTGCTGTTGGAATAAACTTTTTTGTAAAACTATATTTATGTATTACAGAATCAAGGTACAAGCTCAGCGTAAATTTGCCCAAAATGCTGTGATGTCCACTAGCACTCCGCAGAAACCTATTCAGTCTCCGGTGGTGCCTAACAATGTGCCAGCAAAACCACCAATAAAACGTCCAAACACTGAAGATTTCCTTACCTTTCTTTGTTTTAGAGGTAATTTTATATTTTATTAATTATTTTTTTAAATTTGAAAACATTTCTTTTATATTAATTATTTTGTCTATTTATAGGTACAAGCTTATTACCACCACGATTAGATTTCTTTAATAAGCCTCAACGCTCTCTATCAGCACAAGTAATTGCAGCTGGAAAGGTATTTTGATCATTGAGATTGGTTTTTCTTTCATTTTATAATAAAAATTTACTTAATTAATTAAAATTTTTGTTTTTGTATTTTTAGAAAAGGAGAAAAAGTACTCCTATACTGCCGATGTGTAGTACAAATAATGAACTGACCGAAAGAAAAAACATTAGACAGTCATTATCGTTACCACAGTCTAAGTATTCATTGACTAAACTAGGACGGAAAGGTACAGTAAATTCGATTTTTATATCTCTACAAGTATTTAATATTATTGTGTTATTGGTTTTATAGTTATTGGTCGGAATCTGGTAAGATCCAGTTCGAGGTATACTGCCAGACAAGAAGCTCTTACTCTGCGTCAATTAGCCCTTCGCCACGGTTCAAAAATAAAACCAAAGCCAAAAGTTAAAAAGTAAGAAAATAAATATCATTTACAATGATGATTTCATTTTACCAATTGTTTTGTTTTAAATTTATAGGCCTCCGGTTAAAGAAGACGTGAAAAAAGAAATACAAAAGAATGGAAAACAAGTGTCATTAGACGGTAAGCAAATACAAAAGTTGAAAGGACGTATAACTCGATCAAATTCTTTACCAAGTATATTTTGTCCTGCGATAAATCAACTTCGAGGTAATCATTTTGATTGAAAATGTTTTGTTTTTTGTTTATTTAATTTTGTTGTTGGTGGAAATTTCAGATGACAAGGGTAAATGGTGTAAGGGTGGAAGTAAACCTTCTTCAAAAACATCTGAAGATTCAAAGGATATTGTTGAAGAAGAAAGACCATCGAGAAAAAAGACTGCATCAAAGAATTTAGACCATAGAAGTAATAGTCTTGGCAATATAAAACGAAAAACTAGTGATGTTAAATGTAAAGAAACAAATAAAAATAATAGAAAAACTAGAAGTTTGGCAAGTAAACATAAGAACAGTGATCAAGATAATTACATTGTTCCTGATAAGAAGAGCAATAAGAATTCCAAGATTATTTTATCTAAAAATAATAAAGCAAACAGTTTAATTGAAACGAAGTTAACAGTCGACGTGAAGAGAAGAACATCTTCGGTGGATAATGTAAAATTGAATTGTGAGAGTAAAGATATAATCAGGTATGTTAAAACACGTGTTATAATTTGTTATTAGAAAAAAAAAGTAAAACATTTTTGATTTGTTTATGTATTATATATAATATAAAATATTGATATAAATATTGTTCCAGTTCAACCCGTTCAAGGCCTCCTAGGAGAACTAAAGAAGCTGCTACTTTATTTATGGAAATGTTACGAAAAGATATGCGGTGTCCAGATGAGCAGGAAGAAGACGATTCATCGTCAGTAGAAAGTTTTCCAGACCTTCCCAATACGCGAGTAAACGGTAAGCTATCTAACATGATCATAATATAACTACTGTTATTATTAATATTATTTTTTGAATTTGAATGTATAAATGTATAAAAATATAAAAATATATTAATTAATAAAAAAAAATGTACAATAAAATAATTTTTAAACTATTATTAAACGTATAGTTTGATTAATTTAATAAAATTCAGTTAAATGTACGCTATGTATAAAGCATTGAAATCTGGAGTTCAAAATAATTGTAGGAAATGGTAAAGTAAAAAAAAAAAAAGAGGAATTGTTTTTAATGTGTAAAAAAAAAATGTAATATTATTAATTTATATGGACGTTGGATTTCTTTTACATAATTAAAGAACAAAAATTAAGCTTTGATTAGGACATAATTAAATATGATAGATAAAAAAATTCTTAATCAATTTGTCATTCAGACTCCAATACAAATTATTATTAAAATACAAGTTGTAAGTGATGTAGATTATAGCAGTGAATATCTGTGTTATGTTCATGTAAATTTAATTCATTGATATATACTTTAAATCTCAAAAATAGTTTAATAAATATTTTAATCAAAGTTTTTAATTTTTATATGAAATTTAGAAAATAACAATTATGCTTATAGGTGATTAAGAATGCATATTTAATAATTAAAAATATTGTTAATACATAATTCTTTTAAATGTATTACTTTTAACAGTTTATACAGCGCTTGTCAAATATTTTATGAGATGGAATTTATAAAAATGTTATGAAACACAACTAACAAAAGAAAAAAATTATCTAAACATCTGAACAATAATTCAGAATAGAATATTTTAAGTTAATTTATTAATGTAATGAATTATGTGAGAAAAATTACAAAATGTTACTTAAATCATCAAAATTTTTAAATCTTGATGAGTACTACTTACAAATTATACAATATTTTTCTTGAAAACGAAATTGTTTGTCTTTTTTTTTAGAACAACGTGAACGCGAATTGAAAGTGTTTTCCAAAAAGAACAAGATCGAAAGACAACAGAACGAACAACAACAGTTAACTGAAAACAAAGACAATAAATCATCATCATCAGCAACGTCCAATATTAAAAACACTGTTTTGGGGAAAAAGAAAGTGGCGGCAGTTAAAGAAAAGAAAAAGAAAGAGATGAAAATGGTAATAAAGAAAAAACCACTGAAAGAAGTGGCCGAAACAATTGCCATAAATGGTGAAAACGGCGGGATGACTAGGTTTAAAAGAAATCTGAGACCTCGCCGTTCGTCTACAATGCTGGACGATTACATCATGACTGATTCGGACGAGGATGAAGAGAGTTCGGAAGAGGAGCTTCCTGTCATTGTGGATGTGAAGAAATGCAAGCAAGTAGCCTCTAGACTGTCGTTATCCAAAACAAAAATGGTAGACAACTTAAAGTATCAAAAATGTAAGTTAAGTAATACTGAGGAATCTGCTAAAAAAAATCTTAAAATAAATAAGACTGACTTGAAACCGAAAAAAGATTTGAATAAAATGGATTCTGAAGTGAAAAAGAGTCTTTCTGAAACTAAGTCAAAAAGTATTTTATTAATAAAATGTGACAAAGAGCCTGAAATCAAGAATAACAATAAAACCTGCACTGCTGCCGACAAGAAAACAGAAAAATTGTCAAAACATAAGACTGAAATTGTAGCGATTACTAAGGAAGCAAATAATAAAACTATTGACGAGGGTTCAAAGAACACCGGGAAAATAGTGCCACCCACCAATAACAAAATCAATAATAAAAATAGTAATAGTAGTAGTAGTAATTCTAGTATTAGTAATAATAATAATAGCACTAACAATAAGAAGCAGCAGCAGCCGTCAAAAAAGGGAAGTGAGTCGAACAAAAAAAAAGGAAACTTGGACTTGTACAACAATAACAAGAAAAAATTGTCATCATTGTTAATTGCTTCGTCTTCTGCATCGATGTTCACTAGCGACATCGATAGTCAAATGATAAAAGAAGAGCTTTTGGAGCGCATGGCTGCTAATTTTGACGCTAAACTCCCCGTCACTACCATTGCCATAGGAGAGGGTACCAGGAAAAATGTGACTGCTGTTGACGGTATAGTGGAAGAAAAGAAGACTGCCGAAGAAAATGGTGTTCTTCTCATCACCCCTCCAGTTGAAAAGTCAATAATTGATGATGACAAGAATTCGAAATTAGTAAATGACAAACAAGAATTTAAAGTAGTTTCGAAAACAGAAAATGTTGTTGTGATGGCGGCAAAAGAGGAGAACGTAGTCGTTGTTGTAGACAAGGTGGCAAAAACTGAGTCGCTGGTGGTGCCATTTGACAAGGTGGAAAAAGTTGAGAACATTGTGTTCCAGACTATAACCAAAGACCTATTCTTGGGTGGCCAACAGAAAGAGATTAAAATCAACATTCCTGATTACTTTCAGCTGCCTAACAGGTTCAAACAGGACGATGGTTTATCCGTGCTGTCTGAGATCTGTAGCGCACTACCCAGATTCAATGAGCCGTTTGTGTCCAATAGACTGTTGTTAAATAAGTTGCCGATGGCTGTCGAGAGTAGTTTTGTTAAATACGTGCCGCCGTCATTGTTGCCACCGTCGCTTACGTCGACGACTACTACCACCACTGTTACGACCATTGTCACGGCCAGTGGTGACGAGAAGACGAAAGAAGATAAATCTTCGTCGATGATGGCTGTAGTGCCTCCGCCGCCGCTACCCCCACCGTCGTTTGAAAGCCGTACTGTGAAAATCGTTAACTTGGCTCGAGGTGGCAGCAAAAGCACCATCAACAATTCAACTACTGTTGGTGGAGATACGTTGAATGACAAAAGGGATTTAGCTGTGTCATGGAGACAGGCATTCAAAAACGTCAAGTTACCTAAAAACGGATTGACGTCCGCGGCCACTTCTGTCGGTAGCAACTTGATTGGTTGGACAAAAAAGAAACAATCGTATGACGGACAATCGCCAAAAATCAAAACCACCTGCTGTTCAGATGACTCAATCGCTAAGACTAGCAGTTCTCCTACACCATCGCAGTCATCTTTTCTGCGAGTCAATGGTGTTACTGTGGATAAGAAAACAACGTTCACAAAACATTCTAATTTGTGCCAAAGTACTTGCTGCGAACCAAAAACCATGACTACCACCAACACGGCGTCATACTTGGCCAAGACGACCATACTGAACAGTTCAAAATACGATTTGAAATTTGAAAAACGTTCCTCAGCAATGGTGTCATCTGTCGGCTCTGAAAGACAACAACAACAACATCAACATCATCATCAACAACAACACCATCAACAACAACACCAACAGCGTAAAGACGCGGTTGGTGATGTGTCGTCTTCAGATGATCAGAGTCCGGAAAAAAAGATCTTCAACCAGCGACGGCTGTCTACCAATCAGTCGTGTAGCGGAAACAGTTCCGATGCTTTCTCGCCCGACAACGAGACGAGCGTTTACGCTTTCCAGCCTGACTTGCCTGTGGCCAGTACGCCCTTCCGTCGCAATAAGCCCCAATCGCCTGCCAAATCCAGGACCGTTTCACCCAACACTTCAATCGCCGTAAGTACACGTTACAGTTTTATTGTATTCAATATCTTTAAGGGTTTTAGAACTTCTAAATAAATTATATGAATCTATTTTCAAACTAAAATGTTGGTGCTAGATATTTTTATTGAAGATTAATCATTAATTTTCTCTAATTGTTTGAAGTTTATGAAAATGTCAATTTTTTTTATTAGTGATAGTTGGCCACTTACTGGATAACATAAATTTATTTGAAAAACTAAAAATTGTTTCAAAATTAATGACATGACCTAATTAAACATTTTATTCACCAACATTTTTCCTATTATATCATATTTACAAAATGACAAAATATTGATTAAAAAAAATTTTTTTTAATCAAATTATTTATTTTTCATTTCCACTTCTTTATAATTAAAATTAAATTAAAAATATATTCATGATAGGGCAGACATGTAACAATTTTTTTTAAAAAAAAACTTCAAAATATTATAGAGTAAAACAAAAGTTACATTTGTCACATCTCTGTGGGACACTTTGTATAACATAAATAATAATCCGCGGCAAGAAGGCGGAAGAGTATTTTGTTTGAAATGGAGTTTTTGCATGTTTTTTTATGTTTTGTTCGCTATATGTGCAGGAAAATTTATCTTTAATTGCATTCAATTTTCTGCTTTTAGATATTAAAAATTGCTTAATTGTTTATGTTACAAATTTTAATAGAAAAAACCAATTGTTATTTCATGCAAAAATCTTCCATTTTATCCAAAATTTAAACATTGAGCAGTAAAAAGAAAAAAAATCCATTTAAGAAAAATGTTCTAAAATGTTCAGTTCTTCTGTCTCAAAATTAAATTTATTTAAAAAAAAAAAACAAAAACAACAAAATTGTGGAAATTTTTAAAATGCTATATTTAGCTTGAAATGTTTATTTTTTTCTTATTATTATTTTGGGAGTTACATAAAAAAGATAAAATTAGATTTTTGAATTAATTTTCTTAATAATTTGTGTTTATAATTAAACTACTGGAAAGTAGGAGTAAAAGTTGTAGTAGTATAAGTATTCTATACAAAAAGTGTTCATAGACCGACTGACAGAAAAAACCGCATTATTATTGTAAAATTAAAAATCATAAAACTTAACTTCAGTTTCTACATTCCTTTTATAAGGTGAGTATCGAAAACGATTCGATGGAGGAAAAATCTCATCAGTCTGCCGTGTCTTCGACAACGGACATAGACAGTGAAGAAGGAAGGCTATTCTACATTCCCTTGCCAGCTGGCGTCCAGGCTCAACCGTTGATTCAGGGTGTTACCGTTAAACTAGGTACGGAAGGACCGCAAAACAAATTGGTGATGAGTGCCAAACTGGTGACCAAACCCCCTGCGTCCACGATACCAGTCAGGTATGTACTTGCACTCATTCATCCGTTCAACTGTTCCTCTAATAATAATTTATTATACAATACTTTCTGTACAGTTCCATATCACCAAAGCTTGAACGGAAAATCAAGCCGCTATGTACGACTAAGATCACCAACAGCACGACTCCTGTTGGTACCGTGCAGCCAACTACACGAACCATTCAGCCCCTTAAGTGCACACCTTCCACGTCAAAACAAGTGTTACCATTACCGTCACAACTGCAAGTCCCAGAAACTAAAGACGATAAGAAACGGTTACAACAAAGCACTTACCTAACTACTGCTATTACTACTGCCACTACTACCATTAGTACAGCTAAGGAATTGAAAAAGTCGTTGATATCATCATCGTTGACATTTTCTACACCCGTTGCTGACAATAAGAAACCGAAAAAGTGGGTTTCCCATTTTATTTCATATGTAAAAAAATAGTATCTTTCACTAATAACACAAATGTTTGGATTTTTAATTTTATTTATGAAGGACTGAAAAACATGTTATTGTCAACAACAAGAGGAAGTCCATTGAGAATGTGACTTTAAAAAAGAAATACATGAAAGAATGTGCCGATATGTTGGATGCACCTACTTTTTATCCATCTGAGGAAGACTTCAAGGACCCATTGGAATATTTTAAAATCGTCAAGCCAGTTGCCCAAAAATACGGTATATGCAGAGTGGTGCCACCGCCTAGTTTCAAGGTTTGTATTGTTATATACTAATTACTAATTACTAATTTCTAATTTGATTTTATTGTATTCAATATTGTCTGTCCATCATGAAAGTGTAAATGTCTCTTATGTGGAATTTTGTTTGAATTTTTCCTTTTATTTTCACACAGCCTGAATGTAAAGTTACTGACGACATGCGGTTTACGGCGTACAACCAGTACGTGCACAAGATGATGAACCGTTGGGGCCCTAATGTCCGCGAAATGATGGCCATGAAAAAGTACCTAGAAACACAGTCTATAGTTTTGTCTAATCCGCCACTTATTGGTGGCATGGAAGTGGACTTGCCGCGATTATATCATACAGTTCAAGATCTTGGCGGCCTTAAGGAAGTAATTGAAATGGACAAATGGTGTCGTGTTGCCGATCTGATGAAGATACCAAAAAGCGCTCAAGACCGCGTCACCAAACTTGACGACATTTACTGCAAGTACTTGTTACCATATGACACACTGTCACACGGTAAGTCATGATGTTACAAGTCGTGTATTTTTGTGCATACTAATTTCTGTTTTTCTCTTTTCAGAGGAAAGACAAAAGTTAATCACTGAAGTAGACAAAGAATGGAAACATATCTGTAAGAAAGGTGACACAGAGAATGAACTGTATGAAGACGTTAATGACTGCATAACGAAGGTACATATTATTGTATAATTTATTAATTTTGTTGGTGGGTAGACTAAAAAAAATGTATAAATTTCAAATTTCTGTTATGAATGCATAATGAATATGATTTCTGCTTATTAAAAATGATTGTATAAGTATTTGTTTGAAACTCATTTTTGAATGACAAAGTTTTATTTGTGAACAAATAAAAAAAAGAAGGTAATTGCATTCAAAACCTTTGCTTTAGTTATAACATTATTATTTTTTAAGGGGAGGAGTATTGCACTAAGCGCCTATTATCGGGTAGCGCGCAACACTGTTGCCATGTGGTTCCGAGATCAGCAGCAACAGCAACAGCAACAGTTTCCACAAAGTGGCCATCCGTTGGCATCCAGCAAGTTGGGCACAGTGTCTGTACAAGCAGAAGACGTTGAATCACTGTATTGGAAGCAAGTACAGGATAGAAAAAACCACATATGCGTGCTGTCTGGGTCGATAGACTCGGGCACTGAGGGCTACGGGTTTCCCACGACCAAGACTGCCACGTTTACCAAACATCCGTGGAACCTAAAAGTGTTGACCAACAACTCTGTGTCAGTGCTCAAGTCCTTGGGTCCAGTTATGGGCATGACAGTGCCCACCATACACATGGGCATGGTATTTTCAGCTTGTTGTTGGTACAAGGATCCGCACGGGCTTCCATGGATTGAATACTTGCACACAGGGGCTGATAAAGTGTGGTATGGTGTGCCATCTGATCAGAACGACAAGTTCCGTATAGCTATGAAGCGTCTGTTGCCACGGGCTGTAGCTGAAGGCAAGAACCATCATACTTGGCTAGCTGCCGATAGTGGTATGGTGCCACCCGATAAACTGCTCGAACATGGTGTTACGCTTACTCGAACCGTACAGAAGCCTGGACAGTTTTTGATCGTTATGCCGCGGGCCTACACGTGCAATGTGTCCACAGGTTACGTCATATCTGAAAGTGTTTATTTCACACAGCCGGGTTGGCTCAATGATGCAGAGAAAACTTTCCAGGTAATTTAAGATAATTAATATATACAAGTAGCAAAGACCATACAAAATTATTTTCTTCTTCAATTTTGTTATGTTTATAATAATGAACATCTTTAAAATGAAAAAAAAAATAGTTCTTTAAATTTATGAAATAATTTAAATAACAAAATGTAATGTTATTTGAAATGGTATTTTTTAAAGTTACGAGACTTACTCTCACAACATCACTGTATGCATGGTCGTTTTTAATTGCTTTTTACTGTTATCTGGTGATTTTCAGGATTTGCAAAGAAACTGTGAACCAGCTGCCTTTTCGTTTGAAAAGTTGCTGATAAACATGTCTACAGACTCCCGTACGCCACATAACATACTGAAACAGGTAAGATTTTATCCTATTATGTTTTACACAACAGTTCTTGTCAGAATGTGATTTTTTAACATCTCATATTTTATATATTATATTTGTTTTGTTGTTTTCTAACAGTTACTCAACATATTGAGTAACACGAGAGACTGTGAAATAGCGCTCAGAAGTCAGCTGGTGGAAGATTTAGGTTTGAAAGCATCTGAACGCATTCGGCCCAAGACGTCCAAGTCCAACGAACAAAACGAAGATTACGAGTGCGACGTGTGCCATTCAATTCTTTACATATCAATGGTATATACAATAGAATAATAACAAAAAAAATATATCATATTTACTTTGTTATTGATGTAGATTAAGTTAGATTACTAAAACTTAATTTAACCAGTGCCTACAATTTTTCAATTTTTTGTTCTATAGTTTTTGTTTAAAACTTAAAAGCTATTCAAGTTTTGCAGAAGTGCATGAGAAAATGATTAATGGTGATGTTGTACATGTATTATGTATATAAGAAGAAAATTATACAATTAAGCAACTGTGTGAACATTACGTCACTACTTACTTTCCAATTTCATATTACATAGTTTTTTGTTGTCTTAATTAATTTTCATTATTATTAAATCAATTTTAGTTTTTATCATGTATATTAATTATTGAGTGAAATAAATTTAAAAAAATGAATTACAAACATTAACCTTTTTTGGTGTTCTACATACAGGTGAACAACTCTCACGAAGACTGCGACTATTGTTTGAGACACGGCATCGAGATTTTGTCAAAGAAACATAACCAACTTAAGTACTGCAAGTTTTTGTACACTTTTGACGAGGTGATTACTAGAGAGAGAGAAAGAAAGATCTCTTCTGAAGATTGTTTGTAAACATTTTTTCTAATGAGTTGATTGATTTTTTTAATTTTTCAGAATGAGTTGGATTTGATATTGGTAAAACTGCGAGAGAGGATCAATTCAAAGAAAAAAAAGTCGTCTATCAAAAGTTGATGATTACGCAAGGACAAAAATTGGCATATACCTATAATTTTAAGAAATGATAAATAATTTGTAAACTAAACAATAAAACTAAATACATAGCTCTTTTTCTGTTGACGTATATCAAATGTTGCCGTTGGAGTGTTCGACTATATATTATTATTTTTATTATTATTGTACTCTTCCTAGAGTAAATGTCAAGACTTAATATTTTTTTTCTCATGTTCCAAAAATTTTGTGATTTTTTTATATTATTTATTATTACAATTTATATTAATTTTTTTTTTTTACATTTGTACAAAAATTGTGTTCATATGGTCTCAGAAATTTGTTAATTATCCGTTTAGCAAATTTTTGTACTTAATAGATTTAATAGTATTTTTGAAAAACTTATGTGTTGCGTGCTCGAATAGTTATATTAAAAAAAAAACCGATTAAACAATAAACAAAAATTACTTGTGTATTGAGAAGGAATGAAATGTTTGCTTACGGTTATTCTTGATAAGGCAATTGTGTCCAAGTCTAGTAAAAAGAAAAAATATATAATAAACGCGATTAGTATTATTGAAAATCAAACTATTAGTGTTGTCCTTTCACAAAACAAATATTTTCTGCTTCTCATCCTCATAAATATAATATTTGAAAACTGATTCAGTATAATAAATAGTTTATACATACTAAAGCCATAGATTAAGATAGAATTGACTGGCAATGAGACTATCGCCGGACTACTTAAGATTCATTAGAGAGGGGGGGGATGGGTGTGATAGTATGGCTGAAGCAAGTTTTCTATACTTATCAAAATGTTTTTTTTTTAATGGAAGACAAAATTTGTGATTATTTTTTTCTATATGGTCTTTACTTAATAATAAAGAAAAAGAAATTATGATTAGTCGAGGGTATTCAAGATAAGAAGAGAAATAAGTCAATATTTTAATTTTGTTAAATTAAAAATGATAAAAGAATAAAAAAGTAAGTTTTAATTTAGTTTATTAATTATTTAAAATAATAAATTCAAAGTTAATTTTTTTCAATAACTTGTCCAGTCTTGATTGTTTCATAGACAAGACAAATAAATGAATATGTAGTATGAATAGTTTTTTCAATAATTTATCAAACCATTTACTATATTTTTAACATTTAAACATTGTGTTTGTGCATATCACATGTGTGTTTTACGTTACCTTTCAAATTTAATTTTGAGTAACATACTTTAAGTAACTAAGAAATTTTGTTTATCTTTTTTGTTGGATTTTGATAAACCAAATTTTGATGTTTTTTTTCCATGAGGTTTTCGTCAAAAGATGTGTTTTTAATGTTTAAATTATGGTACAGTCAGAATTTTACTAATTTAGATTTGAAGTGTTTGTATTTGCATAAAATGCAATGTAAGAACTAACAAATTTTTATATTTCATGTAGTACGGAGACAGATCACATTTGTTTTGAAAGATTATGTCAAGGTTTTTAAGGTAATATTTTGGTATAACTTCCAACGTTAGAAAGTGCCAAAAAAAAAAAAAAAACAAAACAAAATTAACCACAAGAATTAAACTATATTTATACGAATAGCAAAAATTATGGTATGTACTTCAAAGAGGTTTTCTCTATTAAGATTTAGTTCAAATAAATAATACAAATAAATTCATAGTACCTATTTTTGCTAATATTGTATTAGTTATTTTTAAAATTTTCTAATAAGTTATTGTTATATAAATTATATTGAAAATAGGTAGTAAATAGAAAAAAAAAGTGAAAAACCATTACAACGATTACTATTTGTATGTCAAACATAACATATGATTAGAAATGATTATGAAAACATTAAAATATATATTAATAATATAAGAGAAAAGATCTCGACAATGAGTTCAATCAAGTGATAAAACTATTAATGGCAAGCTCTGGCTCAAAATAATGTGGTAATATTCCAGATGGTAATTTTTGGATGTGCACACAATTTTTTTTAGCATGATTTTTCTTTTATAAATCTAAAAACGAAAAGAAAAAAAATGTAAACGTCTTTCACATGGTCGTTGCAATAGAATGAATACACACTTGTGATATGAAAAATCGGCTTTGGAGTGAATGTTGCGTACATGTTTGGTTAAGTTGCTTTGGCTGTTGGACGAGTGGTTGCAAAATGGACACGAGTACGGTTTAAAACGCGAGTGTATGGCTGCGTGTCTCTTCAATAGCGATTGGGTTTGGAATGATTTTTCGCAAACTTGGCAAGTATGCATACGTTCATTATGCACTGTGTTTTGATGTGTTATCAAACGGCTTTTGATGGCAAACATTGAACCACATTCTTCACACCTTTTTTAAAAAAAAAAAAATACAAAGTTCAATCATTATTGAATAAGCCATTAAAAAATTGACAACTCAAAAAAATGAGCAATATTTTTATTATTGAATTAAGGGGAAACTCTTCATCCAATTTCAATGTTTCCTACTGATTGGACATATTTAGTACTCGAATATTTGAGGCAAAGTTGTGATTTATTTTATGAAACAGTTTTATACTATATTTTGATATTAGTAATTATTTATTAGTTAAAAGTATATAAGTATATAAGTTAGTATATAAGTTTATATTTAGTCTAAAAAATATTTGAAATTAAGCCCATTTCACTATTTTTGATATTTGTGTGTTTATTTAATGTAATAATACTAATTTAAATAATAATGGCATAAGAATTTAGGTCACGATTGATAGGGAGCTATAAATTACAATGACATTGGCGAATACTTACATATAAGCTTTAATTTGGTCATGAATATACGAATGGATAGTCATATCATGTTTGGTAGAGCTCACATGGAAACAAATAGGGCAAATATATTTCTGCAATTCCACATGATTACCATGTTTAACTTTTTCATGACGTTTCATTGAATCATACAAATATGTTGTGTACATACACTGAAATAAAAAAAAAACATATCTATTAAAATAAGATTTTAACATTTAATATATTTAATAGTGGTTGATTACAGAAGGCAATATTCAAATAAAATAAATACCGTTCTACAGGAATATTGTTGTTTTTTAGTGTGGTTAGCATTTATGTGTCTTTCTAAATTGTATTTGTCAAAAAATTTCCTAGCACAATAGTTGCAACAATAATCACAAACTCCCATATGACGTTTTAGATGTTTTTTTAAATCGGCTTTTCTAGGCGTCTGGTATTTGCAGTCTGCACACTCGTAAATGTTTTCTTTCTGAATAGCTAGTAAATAAAACATAACAGAAACATAAGACAATAATAATAATAATATACAATATATGTTGTTATGTTTCCCCGTGCATACACGGGTGGGTATAAGCTTACATAGGGGTTTTTTTTCACTACACAGAGCTTTAAAATTATCAAATGCCTTGTAATTTGTTTTTCTATTGCTAAAATCTACTTCTTTACAGATCCTAAAAATATAAAATTAAATAATGAACATTTAGAAAAAAAAAATTATAAAATTTCATTTGTACATACGTTGTAGTAAAATTGGTTTCACTTTCGTCGCAATAAATCGCTTCGTTTTCGGGTACATTGTCATTAATTTTAGACATAAACTCCTGTAATAATGTGAGTATTTGTTCAAGTGTTGATTTTTTTAATAAGGCAGTAGTCTGAACACATAAGATATTTTCAAAACTTTGTTGACACTAAAATATAACAAAGAAAACATTTATAGTGTATTATTTACACAATATAATAAGAAAGTGTTTGATATTAAGTGTAAAACGTGTTATAGCTACTAAAATTTCTTGTTTGAAAACAACAACAACGGAAACTAAAAAATAATACAAATAATTACTCGATTTCATGATGATAAATTGATGTAATCTGACTCTGAATCATATTTGAATTTCGAAAATGTATAATTATTATATTCTTCTTTTGCATAAGTTTAAAATTTAAGACACAATAAAAAATAATAAATCAATAGATATATACATAAATGAGGAAAAAAATGTTAATTTACTTGTGAAATCGCGTCTTCTAGTACCCGTGAGTCATAATTATTGTCATACTCAGCCATCGCACAACCTGGAGATCGTTGTTTTTGTATTTTCTTTGTTCGGTTACGATAATAATTTGATTTAAAAATCTATACAAACAGATACGAATGTGCTGTTAGACGAAACATAACGTACGCAGGAAACACTTAAAACGTCATCGGGAACGCGGTAGAAACATTTTACATTAATTTAATATTTTTTTATGAGTAACAATAATAACGACAATGTTCGGATTTTGGGTCACGTTATTTCATTCGTTAACTTCCAGCACGAGTTCGTGTGATGTAAGAGTGTGCATCTCGCACGCGTTATCATCTCGTTGTTTTCATCGTGTGCTCACGACCACGTGATAATCGTCCATTATCATTCGCACGCGTTTCGTTACAGGTGTGACGCGTTGTCGCGGATGTTTCGTCTCATTATTCGAAGCTCCCCTACCACACAGACTCATACGACTAAAAATAGGTACTGATATTTGTTGACTACGAAAATAATCGAGTTATTTTTTTCACATATCTAAATCGACCGTTGGGATTTCATCGTGTTTTCCCTATACACGCGCGATTTTTTCTAAACGGGCAGGTACTATATTTCTGGAACTCTGTAGGTTTTCCTTCTAATAGGGTTTACAATATGTTGAACATTAAAAAAAAAACTATATGCCTTGTTACAAGTATATTATTTAGATCATTCTACTGTCTGTTATTTGTCAATTGCCATTTATGTTAATGAACACTTACTTAATTTTACCTGCCAACGTCAATATATTTAAATATATTTAAATAATTTGTATCATAGTAGATATATATCTCAAATAATATATTCGACTCCCTTCGAGAATTAACACAAATCTCACAGAGTCGTTAATGAGATGAGTTGGTTCACTTGGCGTGTAACTGTGTAAAATATAATACAAGTCCTACGCATTTAATTTCGTGTATATTCGGTATCTATCTATATTTTATACACTTAGATCATTTCATAAGGATTTCATATGCTTGGATATCATTAAGTAATATATGATATAGCTTGTGTTATAATTTAAGGATTAAAGGAATTGGAAACTGTGTATGTTTGGTACTATTGTAGGCCTAAAATCTAGATAAAAATTCGATTGAATTTAATTCTAAAAAAATGTTTGAATTCATGTCTTTTTGCTAGCCTATTGTGGAAATCGATTTTTGATATTTCAATTAAAACTGTTTTCAAAAACGATGTTAATTTTTATATTCTTGAACATTTTTTTCAGTATTATATCAAAGAAAATAATTAAACGTTTAATTAAAAGGTAACAGGGGTTAAAAACTTCCTAAAAAAAAATAAAAAAATAAAAATAAAATTTACAAATATACTTTAATATCTAAAATATATCTTGTGGCTTGTGATAAAAATAAATTACTTTATATACTCGTAGTATATACTTATGGGTAGTGAATAATGTTTAATATTTTACTCGTTATCAAGAATTAATTGACATATACAGTAAATCGTGTTGTAAAAACTAATAAATATCAGGTAAAGATAAAGATTCATCCATAATACATTGTATATATATGTTTTTACGCACGTAGGTACTCGTATAGAATAACAATTTTCCCAATAAAAATAAACAAACTGAAGTCGGTAAAAATTGTATTAAATATTATTTAAACTATATTATTATTATGATTGATATACGAAATACATATATTTATATATATTATATTATACGAAATCAACAAAATTATTACACATTGTTACCATATATTTTTATAGGTTTAAAAAAATAAAAAGTAAATTAAAACTTATAAAAAGTAAAAGGTTTACTATTTAGTCCATGATATAGTAAAAAATATTGTTTTAGAAATATCAATAAAAACGTTCGACGTGTTTATATGGCTATATATACCGCTAAGCCACCGCGTGGTGAGTGTCTGGTTATTGTGTTTTTGTTTTGTTTATCGATAACGACGTTTTTGACATTAAACTTCGGTTGTTGGTGTAATAAGCAATAAATTGTTAAGACTATTATCAATTCGATAGGTACACACACACACACACACACACACATATATATATATGTATATATCTAATTGAAAAGTAACTATTTGCGAAAAACTATTGTACGTATATCGACTTAATAAAATCAATAACAGCGACGCACTTGATAAAAAAATAAATATAAAATGTTTGCCGGGAGATAATTTATTACGTGTCTCGCATTACCTATGTACGTTGAAAAATGTATATCTCTTTCCATATAAGTCTATATATATTTAAACGCGCAAATATACACCCAATAAAATCTATTTTGGTCGGAAACGTTAAAAATTAAAAAATGAATTTGATCGATTCCATTGGTTAAATTATATATCATGTATATACGTATAACACCTATATAATGACATTTGGGGAATTTAAATATATATTATTATATGTTCGATCGGAAATCATTTATTCATATACAATCCCTAATGTGGAAACGATAAACGATATATATTATAAATAATGTAATATGAGTTGTTAATTCAAATTTTCGGCTGAAATGGAAAAACTTTTTATTATTTTTTTTGCGTAAAATGACCGCTTTTCTCTATTCAAAATTCATAATATGACCATACTAATTTTTGCATTTAAGAATTACAAATTTAATTTAAGATTATAGACATATTCTTATTATACATATATTCTAAAATTGATAAAAGTAACCGACTCAGACAAATATTTTTTATATACGTTTAAAATATTCACATAAGACGTTTTTAACTGAACCGCACGCGATAGGAGATGACGAATAATGTAAATGTTCTTTAACGTCTATTGTATTAAATCTTTGTCTGTCGAGACATCTGCGTGAAGTTGATACAAACAGCTAAGTTGCACTAGGTATATATATATATATATATATATATATATATATATATATATATATATAATGTTCCGATCATAATGTTATGAGATTGCCGAACCCGTGTGCTGCTGCAGTATCGTTTATCGCCAAATCCGTCGCATCGCCTGTCGTAGGTATAGACAATGGAACAGTAAAAGCCCGACCTTCATTGTTGTATATTATCATAAGATATATATTGTAATAACAGAACGGACAGTTTGCTTAAATATATTCAATCATCCTGCAAAATCGAGCAAAAGAGAAAGTATATAAATATATATTTATAGGGTATAACTCGTTCGAAGTTTTTTTTATAAATTGTATAAATAATAGGTGATCGATAAAGAATATAAAAAAATTTCCCAAAGAAGTTTGGAGTAAGATACTCAAAAATATTCATATGTATAAATCGCTTTTAAGTAGACGGGCAAGATATTATACTTAGAAAATAGTATGAGGACTAGTGCTTAGATTTTCGTCCGTATAGTTTTATATTCTGGGAGAACATTTGTACTTAATTGATATGTTATGATTTTCTCATTAGTCTTCTATTAAGCGTAAAACATAACACGAAATTTGTAAAAAAAGAAATTTGATAGAAAGTCGTCAATACATTCGATTTTCACAAAATTGAATTTCGAGGTTTTTGCGTTGTAATTCCAAAAGTAATAATACATGTGTTCTTCATATAATTACGCTGAAAAAGCTAATTGTTTAGGAATTCACCTCGACCTTTGGCCGAAATATATCTTATCTAGACATACTTCAAAAGGGTCTATGTACCGTTTTTTCCATTTTCTCGTGTTCGGTTTTTAGACACGTGGCAAATTCAATAGATATAAGACGATGCGTCCTTTCTCACAACTATCATATCCCTGTGGATTCGTCGTCTTCTGAATTTAAAAATGATACTGAAAGTGAAAACAAGATTTATCGTCCGGTATCGAATAATAGACCTACCGTTATTAGTTATTTACGCCCATATCGGTCGGCCGCCCCGCGGTCTTTATATTGTACGCTCTATAATATTCGTTATATTACGAGTATATTCTACTAGGACGGCACCACAGCTAGTGGTCTGAAACTTTTGAAGTTTTATACGGCCAAACCACCCCAACTTTCGAATGTCGATTATTCGTTTTCAATTTTGATCGAAGTGAAGTCTAACAGTGATGTGTTATTGGATTTTCTCTGTGGACACTTTCAAGTTGTGCTCCTTCCTTCAATCTAGTTTAAAACTAAATTAATAAAACAATAAAATATAATAAATAAAATAAGTATTGAAATCATATTTTAATTTTAATACAACACGAAATTAAATTATTATTTTTTAAGTACTACATATAATTGTTACATACATGTAAATGTATTTAAATAATTTAAAGATCAAGTAACTTAGGACTCGTAAATGTTTTCTTGATATTGTGCTGTTGTAAATCTTTTGAAGTAATAATATTTTATTTATTAATAATTCTAAATATATGTTTTTAGAACGTAGATCTAAAATGGTATATTCATTGATAACAATTGTTTCAACACTGGATTTGTATGAAAAATCAATTAAATCTAAAAATCTATGGGGCCATTAAAATCACCGATAACATTTTGGTGAACTGTATACAAATCGTGTAATATAATCAATTATACGATATTGTAAGAGACTTTGGTTCGTTCGGTGTTAATTCCGTGAAATCCTGTGAAATTGTGATTACGTTTTCTAGAGCAGCGTTTATCAACCAGAAGTGCATGTACCTTTAGGAGTGCGCGAGAGGATTGAGGTGATGAGTGAAATAAAAAACTGGCAATGGCGTAAGCAAATAAGATTTGATTCATTTGAAACTATTCATTATCTATGAAACATTTCGTCGTACGTCATATACAAGATAAGTACCGGAATAGACTATTTGTAAGTATCTTGAATTGACTAAATTTAAACTTGAAAAATATATGTTACGTGAAAGAAAAAAAGATGCACTACTCGTATAATATATACGTTTATTTTTTACGCGTTTGAGACATTTTCAATATTCATGTACGTCGTTCATAATATTTTTCTTTATAATCCTACGAATATCTAATACGTATATATACGTGTACAATAAATCGAAAAGTTTCCCAAGAATTATAATATATTCAGTGTCACAACTAGTACATTATTGTGTGCAAGTTTTATTAGAAGGCCTAAAATTGTCATTACATAGAGTCAGAGTTAATATCATGTGACGGTGTTTGAATAAGAATCCGCACAAAATCATTAAAAATATCTATTGTCTTTAAGATGAAATAAACGTTCAGCAATCTTAGGGTTAATATTCCTTTATTAACGAAAAATGTTATAACAATCCAATAAACTATTTAATATAATAAAATGTAAATTTCACGATTATGGTTGCATGTCTTGTCGGTGATACGTACTCGTTCGTTCGTAGGTAATCATATTTTACCGTAATTTGAAATATTCATATTTATATCAACGATTAAGTACTGGCGGACGATATTAGAGTGAAAAGACCTAACTACATAATCGTCATTACTGCATTATTTATAAATATGAATATTTTGTTGTTTAGGTCGTTAGTGGTCGGTGGTAACTTTATCATGCACGTAATAAAATCACGATGGAGAGTATTTTCGACGGGAGGACTAGTTTATTATTATCGGCTCATAAACGTGTATATGCGGTTATATAGGCATTTATAGGTCGTGTTAATAATAACTTCAATAAATCCATTTACGGGCTCATATTAGGCCAAATCCGACGTGCAATGTACGCTTTGCACACATAGTAGTTGTGGCACTAGTTATAATTTTATTTAAATTTAATAAAATAAATTGTTAAAAAAAAACAATTAAATGCAGTTTTCTTGCACGATTCTGAGACTATAAGTTCGTCTAGCTTTATTTTAATTACACAATTTTACAATTAAAAAAATACATAAGTTGGGAGTAGGATTTTACAATTATTATACAATTACAATTTTCCGTGGAGGGATGCGTTATTATATAGTGTATAATATACATGCATAAAGATAAGTAATACGGAGAGATGAGAAATGTAAACTTAAACGTGTGTATAAGGATGGTAGACCTCTCGTCACCCCTTCCCGGTCCGAGAAAACCCCGGATTTGATCTCTTTTGATTTGATTTCTTTAAGATTTGAAATCTTAAATTGTTCTGGGAAAAGTATACATATATTATGTGTATCGTCTGCAAGCATACGAGTCCCCATGTAAAACGCGGCAAGTACACATAAAACTTTATGGTATGTATATCTATATAAACTGAAGACGTATTTACAATATGGTGGCATGCCGACTTTTGTTTTTTTCTACTATGACTACGTTTTCTGAGTATTTCGTATTTTTTTTTTAAATCTTTTTTATCCAAAGTTATTAATAAGCCGTATTTTGAATATATAAATAAAAAAAAGGTTTTATTTTTCGAGAAAACTATATACAGGTACTTTTGCACTATAACCAACTCATCTGATCAATTTTACATTCCGATAACAACGAGAAACTGGAACACAATATATAAAAACATGCTTAACCGGTTACACTTTGTTTTTTAATCCCCCCTTCTCCCTACGAATAAATGTATTTTCGGAAGAAAAATAGTTGCCTGTTAGATTTATACTTTAGAATTTAAGCTTAGAGGTCAAATATGTGTAATAATAATAATACATACTGTACACATAACGTGACATTTATATTAATTTAAAGCCTGTCACCGAGGTAGCGTCGGCGTTGTGGGACTGGGTGAGTTTATCTGATTTCACGATATTCCTGCAGGATATCTATACTAGCTCTGATGCGCAAAGACGCGTAATAAATCTTGATAATAAATACGTGTTAATGTAAATTTGAATTTTGATATAATATAATATAATGACTCATAAACGCGACCCTTGTTTGTATTATCTCGTAATACAATGCCCGGATCAAAAGAAAAAAAACCACGACGTGCAAAAAATCGACGGCCCTAAAAAGATGACAATACGTATCGATCTACCCAAATGTAGCAAAAAAGAATTTATTTGCAAACTGATTATTATTTTTTTCACAAACCTATTAAATAACATTTTGGAGAGAAAGAATAACGAAAATAAGGTTTATGAACTGTTCTTTGTTTCATGCCTCCATTTTTTTTTAACGCTATAGAAACTTATGTGACTTACAAACATTACTATATAAGCGTTGTTGTAACTTGTTAAAAAAACCGTTGAATTATGAAAAAAATAATAAAATTAATAATAATAATAAAAAATTTTAAAATATTTGCAGAGGAAAATCGAAAAAGTGGTGTTTGGATGTATTTGAGAATGATACGAAGAAGACTGATTTATGTGTTAAATATGAAGCAGATCAAATTAAGTGGAAATTGAGAACTAGGGTGGCCGACTCCAAATAGTTGGGAGAGAAGGTGAAAGAAAAGAAAAAGATGTAAATTTTTTACGCTACAAATAACACGTCACAGAGAACTTTTTTTTGTAAAGATTTTTATTCATTCAGCTAATAAACACAGAGTTCTGATTATTATATAAATACGTATTAGTGAAATTTTATCGATGTAAGTATGTGCTTTTTTCACATCTTATACTGGTTAATTCATTTGCATGTTCAGTTTTTTCCAATGGACGTGGGAAATATGCATATATCAATGGCATTTTATTATGTTTTTTATGTTTAATTTCTGAAGATATAAAATAAATCAATAGCTATTAGCTACCAAGAGCGCGCGCAGGTAAAATTTCAGGGAGGGGGACAGTTATAATTTGCAAAAACACTATTATTAATGTGTAATGTTTATTTTCAAGAATAATATTATCATAACTAAATTGAAAAGGTATTATATTAACATTTTACAAATTACACTTACTATAATTCTATAACTATTTATAACTTATAACTAATTGAACACAAATTGCAATTTTCTTTTATCTTTCCCAAATTCATCAACAACTTTTTTCTTCTAAATTGAGTTCTTCTTATTGATATTGATATAATTTTTTTTAACTTACAAAAAGCAAAGGGGAGTTGTCCCCAATTCCCCCTGTGGGTGCCCTTGTTAACTATCTTTTACAAAATCATTCAAAATTTATATTCATGCTTATTACTAAATAATAACGACGTAATTAAATTATCTACAAAAGAATATTTGTAAATGTTTCGTTTTTAGTGGAAGGGAAACGCTTTTACTGGACTCCCATGTAAAATTCATTAAACATATACATTTATGATTTATACTATAAATATGTGTAAAATATACAATACTAAAATATATTTACATGTGTAAAATATAACTCTGGCAAACTTTTCGTACATTTTTTTTTAAAAGATCATTGTCATAAGATACATTCTGTATAATATATATTTAAGAACTCGTTTGCAATGTATTGTTCGAGTTTGTTAACAACGGCAAGGCCGTTGTGAGAGAAAAATGATTTTTTGTTCAGCACACTGCGAAATGAAAAACTCAAAATAACTGGGAAAAAATCGTAAAAAATAAATCTTAACAGTACGCGAAAATAAGTATTCCGATATTTCCGAAATGTAATGGTGTGTGTGTGTGTGTGTGTGTGTGTGTGTGTGTGTGTGTGTGTGTGTGTGTGTGTGTGTGTGTGTGTGTGTGTGTGTGTGTGTGTGTGTGTGTGTGTGCGCGCGCGCGCACGCACGCATAAGTAGAATTATATGTATGGATGTTTTCATGTACATAAATATAATACCAATAACAATACATGTGTATTTTCGATACGTTCCTATATTTGTATTTAGTATTCCATGGAGATTTGACAGACACAATAACACAAAATAATTTGACAGACCAATTAATAGGTTAATAGAGGTTTCTACCACCAATGATAACAATTGACATTTTCATAAAGTTTTTAGATGATTTGTAAAAATAATTAGGTTCGTAAATTAAATATTTTGGAGTTTTTTAATAAATTAAAAAGAATCAAATTTTTTTTATTTTTGTTTGTAAAATATCAAAAATACAATAATTATGCGCAGAGATCTACAAAAAAAAAAAAATAAATAAAAAAAAAAAAATAAAAAAATTGTAATAAATAAATAAATTAAAAATATTGAGTAGAATCCAAAAAGTGACGTAAAAAGTTTTTTGAATTTGTCATAAATTCCTGTGGGACACTCTGTATACATAGATAAGTACGAATTTTCTGAAGTTGGGAGCAATTTCGAGTTATTGCGTTTTCGACGAAGACGGCAAGCGACGAACGATGTCAGTGAACGCATGGAAACCTCTTAAAAGCAATATTTATAATTTACTCGTGCACATTTAATAATTCAAAAACGATGGTGGCGTGACGTACGTATATATAGATGTTATTATATAAAGCTGGCTAAAAGCTTTAACGATACTTGGTTGGATACTTTAGAATTTTTCGTTCCAATTGGCCGTAATGCACATTGGACTGAAAAATTACAAATCAGTGGATAGTAAGAATATATTATATTTAGAGAAGAGAATAATAATATTTTGACTCTTAATTCTGATTGTGTACTAAAAAAGCATTTTTCACGTAGTAAGTGTATTTCAGGCAATACGTAGTATCTATAATGTGGTTATTTTAACCTAGATAGTTTTTATTTTGACGCGTTTTTTGACGTTTTAAAAGAATTGTTAACCAAGTCTTAACTACAATCTAAATAATAATATTTTAAAGGGATGGGAGAGAAATGTGTCTCAATAGCATAAAATTATGCTCACGTTATTTATAATGTTATAATTAAATTTTTTTAATGTTTAAGTAATTTAAATAACGTTTCTTAAGCCAAACTAGCGAAAAAATACAAAATTATCGTTTAACGGCGCGGGAGAGTTGTGCCGTAAAGTTAGACGGTTAATCCATTTTGGTTTATGATTTTCCGCAGTCATATAAAATGTTATAGTGCCTCTAAGTCTTTAATAAATTCAATTTTGACTCTTTACTCTGAAAATTTAAACGTTTTCGTAAAGTAAACATTAGCGGGAGAGAAAGAGAAAAAGAAATTCGATCCGAAGGGGACTATGCGATACGCTCATTATTCTGATGTTGTGATTTGTAAATATTTTACTTGTGAATTTTTTGAAAGTCTAAAATTAAAAATGTTTTATATTCTCGTGTTAGGTTAAGTTAGGTTAGATTGAAGTTTTGGGCGTGAATTCGACTAATTACAAGGGTGGAAGACGAGGAGATTAGGATTTTAATAAAGAATATTATACTGGTTCGAGGAAGAGCCAGTTTTTTTGGGTTTTTTTTTTGTATGGTCAATTATTGTAAATAGTGTGCAACACATTTTAAAAAGTACTAAAGATTTCAACTCAGAAGTAATTAATTAAAAAATATGTATAGCTTAAATAACAAATTATTTATTTCATTTTATTTTTTATCATTAAGTTTGATGCAAATTAGTAATTTTAGAAACCCAAAACTAGAACATGATATTAAATATTAATCAATTTGTACATAATTATAATTGTATTTTTCTTTGATTATTTAAGAAAGTTATTTGCATCGTTTGGTTCTTTTATATGAGTATATATCAATTATTTATACTTTATACACAAAATAATTTGGCATTTTTATGTAAATCTAAAAATAATAATTTTATTGAATTATTAGTGTACCAGTGCGATCGAAAAGTATTCTTTCTGTGATTATTATTAAAGTACCGTCCATAACATAAAATTACTAAAAGTGCAATAAATTTCAACTGCCCGAAAATCGTTCAAACTTCTTAAAAGTACGAATGTCGTTTAGTCGTTTAACTAATCATTTATAATGAACGCTTTTCAAACACTGCTTAAATCACGCGTTTGGCTAGTCGAGTTCAATAAATTACGCACGCGATGTATATCTCATTGTGAATTTCTCTTTTCATGTTGATATTAAACGCGGAAAGGAAGTGTAAAAATATATTGTGTAAAATTGTTTAATCAAATATTTTGTTTAACATGAATTTCAAAAATTTGACCGCGTAAACAGTTTTAACAAAACCCATAAAAGGAATGACTGTCATCCTTAATGAACGTTGTGACGATTATACGACGACGCGAGCATTCCGGTTTTTCCTTTCGCGTCTATTATATGGTTTTATTTTGGGAAATAACTGGAATTCCAAAAATGAAAACCAGAAAATCGCATAATATTTTCAATCTTATGTGTGTATATTTAGACTCGAATACTTGTGACTGCGCTCGGAAAATAATTGACGTGGAAAACATCGCTTGATCGTCTATGCACGAAATCACGAAAAACACCAAAAATAAATAATTTTCCAAAAGACAATCATATTATAACTTGACTTTTAGTGAAATACTTACGAAAACTGCTTTTTAAAAATATTATGTATTATTATATTTTTGCATTGTCGTAAAGTGTGTTTACAAATATAAAATGTATTTAAATGTTAGAATATAAATATATGTATTTTAAGTATTTCTTTATATACTCTATAAATAATGAAAATATTCGATATGCATTTATGTGTTTTGTTAACATGTATTATAATAGACTATGTACACCTAAAATACTTCAAATAATGTACTTTGACGAAGTTTTTAGAGGATTTATTCATTGAGATCAATACTTTCAAAGTATTCCAATTAAATTTTTTTTATTAGTGTGTTATTGTCTTCAAATTAAATTTAAAATTAAATTTGTATTTTTTTCTCGCAATCAATACACAATATAATACACATCTTAAATCGACAGCTTTATAATTTTATAATGGTTGTTATCGATTACTCGGTCGGCGATCTGTTTATTGTGATTACTAATTGCAATCACAAGAATGCTATAAAAATAAATTTGTTTATAACCCTAAATTGGATACGGCTTATGCAATTATGCTTTTACGTTTGCGTCGACTACATTCTGTAAGCTGTAATACAGACGGTACTGCACAGCTGTATCTATTGACTACTCTTTTTTTGTGGCAGTATCAGTGCCACGTGTGTATTTAGTGTTTACCTGTCAACATTTTGTAAGAATATTATTAAATTATTTAGTTTGTTGTATATACTTATTATTTAATAATATTATTATTAATTTGTAATGTTGGATTTGGATCGGAGTACAATCTGTGCAGCAGATCTTCTCCTTTTCCCTCGCCTCTATCTCAGTTATTTTGTGCAAAATTTCGTTAAAAAAATATATCAAGAAAATTATTTATATTTCCTTAACTGGCTTGTGTTAAAAGAGTTACCTTTTTTGTATATATAATAATAATAAGTTTGTCTTGTCGTCGAAAGTGCCGCTAGAAAATAAATCAGAAGTGTATAGTATGGTCGTACAATATAATAATATGTATACGCGTTTTTCCTCTTCTTTCTCGCTAAATTGTTTCACTCATTATTATGCTTGACACGGATATACATGGACCGCTGTTATTCGACTGGAACAAATATTTGAAGACCGAATGCGAGGAGATTGATTTCTGGCATACCCACATTTTCGGCCCTCCAAGAGATAGCTTCAGTGCGCTATATATTTATTATATGGCTATATCGTGCGTTCGAATCGATTTTTATAAAAACGCGCACTTGTCATCTTGGGTTTCAATCAATTTTAACAACGAATATTTGGTTTTGTTTTTTGGCGTTACGATTCAAATAAAAATCCTCTCAAAACGAATTTTGTCCGCATTCGGTATCAAAGTTTTATGTATATAAATGCATATAAAAATGCATTTTTAAATTTTGAAATCACATTAAAAATAATGGGGGAAAGTCTCGTCTGAAAATAATCAAATGATATTACAAGCAAGTAATGAATGTTATTATACAAATTTACTAAATTATTGTAAAAGAAAAGTGAATATTACGTCAGCGTGAGTAAAATAAAATTTTTATTTAAAAAAAAAAAATACTAAGAAGAATCTTGGGGTTATATTCGAATGACAGTACATAGGAGAATGGAGAATCTGAAATAACAACGAGTTCAGATATTTGTATCAGATACCAAAAACGAGTCTGGGAAATCTAAAAAAAACTATTCTAGTGGACTGGTTATGCGAGGAGGAAAGAACGAACTTTAGTACGTTTAAAACAACGTGGTGTTTCAAAAGGAAAGTCAAATTATTAATTAAATTAATAATTTTAACTGGGGTGAAGCGGAAAATTAATTGGCATGATATAATATACGAACAGGGTAAAGTGGCAGAAAATTTATTTTGACAGTTAAAACTTAATGGTAAAATACTACAGACGAAGAATATACGTAAGCATTTTGTCAAGAACACTATAAAAGTGTGTTAGTTTGATATAAACATTTGACAACAAGACAATTAGAATGGTCACATTTCTTCAAAGATTATTATTGTCATTAGGTGTTGAGGTGGACTGTAGAGTAGACCTGTCGTTCTCAACCTTTTTCTCACAACGACGCCTTAATTTAGAATCATAAAAGATCTAAAAACAATTAATGGATTTTCGGAAAAGTAATAAAATAATTATTAATTTATGTAAATTATTATAATTATATGTTGACATTTTATTAAAAAAAATTCGCAGATCACACGGCGCATCGGATAGGCAATTCTGATACAATAACGTAACGCGCTACTTGATATTTTTTCCGCTGCATGGAAAAGCAGTGAATCAAATATTTATATATTTATTATTTTTTATACAAATTTACCAAACATGATATCAACAATTTCTTTACAAGCTGATAAAAATAATTCTTCTCTAATAATATGTGGTTATGTTTTCTTTGAAAATTAACTCGGAGATTTTAAATAAAGTAGATTTTTCAGATATTTTATGATTTTTCCATCAAAATCATATTTTTTTGTGATAAAAGTAAACGTTTAAAATAGTCAGTACTATATTTACTAATATGACCATGATTTTGTTCTAAATGTTTTTTAGGTATTTGAGGCATTTGATTTTTTTCATTGTCAGTGCATATACTTAAATCCAAAATTTAAAATAGTTGTCATTACGGAAGTTGTATAAATTCTATAAATAATAACTAAATAAGAAATAGAAATAATGTAAAATGGATAGATAAGAACCGCAAAATATTTAGTTACTCTTTGAATTAACGTTCTTAATAATTACTTAGGTTCATGTTCAATAGAAAATAAAAAAAGTACTAAAACATAATATTAAAAAATAACGATTAATATCGATAAATAAATCAGTATACAATTATGATTATATTAGACACTGAACATTGATAGATGTAAACTGATAGATGTAAACAAAATCACACCGCCATGATTTTGAATTCTCACTTGCTTATCAGCTTAAAGATAAGATTTACTCCGTATTTCCTTTTTAATTTAGTTATTTTAGTCAACAATGTTCTATTCAATTATTCATGTTCAAACACCAATTTAGAATATTTAAAATTATTATATATACGATTTAGAATATTTTATACCATTAAAACTTTAAATCAAAATTTATTCTCTGTACCAAGAAAAATTCGAAAATTAACTATACTTTTAAACTTGTAACAATGAACAATAACTTCAACAAATTTATAATTTAAACGATTAACAATTTTTTAGCATTTTTATTGATTATTATTATTTTGTTTATTATTATTATTAATGACTACTTATTAATTATATTAAAAGAAATGTATAGTGTTTTTAATGTAAAATGTAAATACATTAAATTATATATGATGTATCACTATACATAATTTATATTATGTTTATTCTTCTAAAAAAACTTATAATTATTTATAAAATATATGACTAAGATTAATTTCAAATTTGATTAACAGATATTTTTTAAACTAAGATATTTGATCTGTGATTGAGAAATCTAAGTTTATATATTGAATAATGAAAAAATATGATAACAAGGACTCCAATAGAATGGCGGACCGATAAATTGTAATATCCTATATTAACCATCAAGGTGGATTAATATGGTTATAAACATTTTCCCCCGCTCGCTTAAGATATTATGATTGAAAAGATGACATCAGTTGAAAATTCCGCTAGGGGCGCTGGTTATGCGACGAAAGAGCTCATTTCTATGACTTGAAGTGTATTATTATTGTGATTTTGTAAAACATTTAACTTTTTTGAAGAACTACGTAAGTACAAATAATATAATGTATCCATAAAATATAAATGATTACATAGTATATAGATAGTCATTATTGTAATTACTTATTGATAATTAAATCTTATAAACTTAGGTATTTTATATAGAATAGTACATTATACATTAACATATTACATTTATATTAATTTCGATATTTTTTTAAAATGTTTTTCTTTTTATTTTCTACTTCCTTGTGTAGTTTCTACATGCAAACATCATTCTAGTATTTATGTAGAATTTAATAATATTTTTTGTTAATTATATTGGTGGTATATATTTTTTTTGTGATAGCCAACTTTAGAAGCAATTCTAATAATTTAAATTAAAAAAATTAGTTGTGTATCCTACTAATATATAAAATTATTTTGAAATTTTATAATCTTACAGTTTTAGAAAAAGTCTCATATTTCTTGAGAGGTTTTATCCGAACTGGTGGTTTTTTTTTAATTTGTTGAATTTAAATAAGATGGTAAAATTGGAAATACACATGGAATGGCTTGAGGAAGTAATACTGGTTTAATTAGTGGGTAAATAATTATATTTTCTTTCTCGTCTTCATAGATATTTTTATTAGGATTATTAACAGGCTAAAACTGGAATTTGTAAAAAAAAAAACAGGAACATATTTCGATATAAAACATTTCATACATAGTGTATGGTGTTTTTATAAGTACAAAATCCTAGATTTTGATTTTTGGATCATGAAAATAAATTGTCTAGGGATTTTGTCCAGTTCATTTGTTTTTGTGTAGACGTATAAAATATAAACGAATTCGGCTCGTCAAAGTGTGTGTATGTGTGTGTGTGTGTTTGTATGTATATTTATGAGAAAAAACAAAAGACATTTCGAATATTTCGAGTTGTATTAAGTTTGTGTGTTTATACACGAGTCGAAACAACGATAAATCCGTTACACAAACACATGTGCGAGCGTTACTTTGACTATATAATACGGTATAAAACTTTTAAGTAATCGTCGTTATACAACCGGTTACTGCGTGATTCGAAATCGTTTAACGTTGTCATGGTGATATATTGAAATAGAAGGGATATATATATATATTTTATTCGCTGGACAGACATATTTTATTCCAAAAACAAATGTGTTTTTTTACGTGCGTATAACACTTCCGTCTCTGTGTATGTAAATTATTACGCACGAAACCCGTCAAGTCACCTGCAACGTTTATCCTTGCTTTTCTACCCTAGTTGGATGTTTAGTATAATATATTATATGAAATGTGGACAATAACTATTGAAAGTTTTCACTTCACGTATTTTGACGTTATGAATCCATTATAGATCAATTCAAAGAAAAAAGTGATACTTAAAAAAACTCCCCCCTCATCGTAGGTTAAGTTAGATTTATTACAAGCTGCGTTGTCAGGTAGGGGAATTGACGGACGTTAGGTTAGGTTAGGTCTATAGAACTACGTCTAACTTTAATTTAGCCCAATGTCAACTTTTGTCCGATCCTCAAATGTTGAAGTCCATTTGTGACGTCAGTCTATTAGGAGGACTTATAAATATCCATAGTGAATTTTTTAGTTATGGAATTGTAACTGTAAAATTATAAATTCGATCTAAATGCATTTCGAACTAAATTTAGTCAGATAAAATACATTAGATCTGATTTGCTTTGGACGAAACCATGTTTAGACACGTGTCTTACCAACTATGTGTGGGTGAAATATAATACGTTTATGAATAAATAGTTATAATTATTATTAGAGCGCTTCTTGTCGTCAGTTCATGGAGTAGAAACTATGGGGAGTGGTTAGGTTATGTTTCTGGAATTGGAATTTTGAAACCTTTACAGAGTTTTGTCAAAATAAAAGTGATCACATACATAAAAAAAGTCTGCATTGGATTTTAACTAATAAACATTCCTCATTCATTTGCCAAGTTTAAGAATTGGTTTACATCGCCTTTGCAGATATAAAATGTATACAAAATTCTACTTTATTGTCATATAATACGTACTAAACTCTGAACTACGCTACTGCCCCTGAGATACAGTACGTGTGCACATATTTACTGACAACACGGCAATACATGTGAAAACTTTTAACAAAATAAAACGCCAATTGGACCGGATCTTGATTTAACGAGGAAAAGTTTTTTTCTTTTTTTTTGCAACTGTAGCTTCGTTATCGTTATCAATAAACTCGTGCTTATTACGCGAGTAAGGTGTTTTTTATTCTTCTTATTGTTCTCGTGTCGCATCGAATAACCGCACGCACTTTATTTCCTCCCAATTCCTTTCGGATTCGACGATTTCCTTTATTATTATTATTTCTATTGTATATTACGTGCGAAACATCAAACAGGATAAAATATAGTAAAATACCGTAGGTATATAGTAGCAAACACTGCGTATTCCTTTCCAACTTCTACAGATAAACAGAGGAAATATGGTGGCCGATATATACTTGTAGTATATATTAATAAGAAGCGCGATTATATTGTTGTGTGTATCCTTCGCGAGAATTTATAAAGTGTAATTTCCCGAGTTCGATTTTCTTCGACAACACTTACGTTTATTATTTTTATTTTTTTCGAGTACGATTCCATTTAATAACTATTATTAGCAATTGGGATTTATTTTCGCAGGGAACTATTGTAGTTTATATTTAGAAGGAAATTGTACCGTTTTTCTTGTGATAATCTTTCCATAGTCAAAAAGGCTTTCCATTCACATTATTATTGAATTATATATTGATCCAGAGCGTTAAACACTTAAATACAAGTCTAAACGTTTGAAGTTATGGTTTTTAGAGGATAACCAGCTGATATTGAAAAAGTAAAACCTCAAAAACTCAAACAAATATTGTAAATGTTTATAAATTGTAGATGTAATACAATGTACATATACAAAGAAAATAGACAAAATCATTATTTTTTATTGATCCGATTTTTGGATTTTTGCCAACTCATTGAGTATAGTTTGTGGCTCAGCAATATGATATCAATTTGTATATTTAATGTAGTCATTTCATTAAATCTCTGTTGGTCTGTCGTATTCTGCAAATATATTTTGAGCCTTCTTAAGAAGACGTTTACCGGCATTTGTTGCCTTCGTCCATCTAACGGATAATATAACAAAATCAATCTACGTAATTCTTAAATTGTAGTGTTTCGATCGAAGTTAGAGTTTAATAATGTATTACACAATTTGAGGAGGAGAATATTTCTAAATAATTGAAATATATATAACATATCTTTTGCAATTTTGCATATATTTTATTCTACGATTCTTACATTAAAAATCAAAATACTTGAAGAATTTGTCTCAATGGTAGCTTTGAAACATGAATTTAAGTTTTCATACATCCTATCAAAAATATATAACCATCTTTCTGGAGTATTGATGATATAATACTTGGCTTAATTTTTTATTATTTTATATAAATTAAAATCATATTATGAATAATTAGGCGGATAGAAATAAATACTGTAACGCGTCGTATACAATAAACGCGAAACAAGACACGTTAAATCGTACTAAAAATGTTATTAGACTTTTAGTGACTACTCAGATAATAATATTAATAAATTATAATGTAATTAATAGAAACGACAATATTATAAGTGACGACGTTTATCATATGAAGATTGAATAAGGTCGACTGCAATTGTAAATTTATTATAATGCGTATATAATGACGATAAACGGTGGTGCCAGAGTAGGAAAGTAGGACAATATGTCATCACAACAACCTGTTGTTATCTTATTTCTCTTGTGTACGCTGTAAATTTTTATTTTCATTTTTTTAACATTTTTTGCATTTTTGTGATTATGCATAGCTATAAATAGGTAAATAGATATTTTTATTTGCTAGTAAATCTTTACATTGTAATGAAATTTAAATTAAAAAACAAGTTTTAAAAACCATCTCAACAATTTGGATTTGTTGGTTGATTGTTGGAATTTGTCGGAAAAATCTTTCTAGTTCACACGACTTTGAAATGAGTACTGTCAACCATATTTACAAAGAATCGAATATTTTATAAAAAAAATCTGATAGGACTTTTAACGACTTCAAAAACGGGTTAAATACATTTATTTTGAATAAACTAATAGTGTATTGGAAATGAAGCATGAGTATGAAAATGTTGTAAAAATAACAATACTCGATTTTAAAGTTTATTTAAAATCAGATAGATTTTTCAAGAATTATTTTTAATAATGTATTATAATGTATAGTTATATTTGTTTCTTAAAAGTGGACACACGTGCAACGATGATTTTGTAGATCTGTCTTGTTATATAGTTTGGAAAATAGTAAGTGCAGTGAAAAAAACATTTTGCTATAAATCGGCACGTCTGTAGAAACTGTAACGACACGAACCTCATATGCAATTATTTTCAAATAAACATTTCTACGTGAGTTGACGACGAGGTGGCTACAAAAACTTCAATTTTATTGCGAAAAAGTGCGTTTTACGACTCGAGACGGAATCCGGAATATTATGCAATCGTTACACGTACGTTTGACTTTGCAAAACCAAATAAAAGCCAGTGTACAAATTTGAAAAAGCAGACATATCTGTGTATACATATGCATGAAAAAAAAAAATAATTATAATATTATATAATACGGTACGCAAGTACCATGTATTGATATATAGTTCAAGTGGAATATATAGATAGAGATTATCATTTTATCTTGTATTAAATTTTTGTCTCTTAAACACCAGAGTAAATGCATCGAATACATAGACTTAAGAATACCTAATTTTAAAATTGAAAAATAAGTAATTTATAACATCATATATAATAAAGTACATTTATCATTTTGATTGATATATTTTAAAATATAATCGATTTGTCAGCTTTTCCAATTCCGTATACTTCACGAATTAAGATTTTATCTTACATTTTATCTCATTCACTTCTTAATTTTAATAAAGTACCATTTTATATATAATAAAAAAATAAGATTGATCTTTTTTTGTAACTAAGTTAAGTTAATATTTTTAGATTCTGAGCGAAACGAATTTCGAATTTTCGGTTTTATAGCAATGTGTTATTTTTTATTTTGTGTATGAACAATTTTTTCTGTAGAAGTAACACCTGGATAATATTGACATGAGTTGAGTTCCAGTAGCAAATTGTATCTAGTTGGTCATTTATTTTCATTTGCGAAAAACCGGTAAAACTGTCGACAAATTCGTTTTGGACATGGACAATTTTTGAATTTTTTAAAAGCTCAAAATGTAATACAAGCTAAACAAGTATAATATTTTTTCGTTCAGAATCGTTTTTCGAATGTAATGATTTATTATTGTTTTCAAGGTTCAAAGTGAATAATAAAAGTGTGAAATATCCGTCTAAGTAGCTTATTTGAACCTATATTTATAGCACGCTACCTTTTTTCTCATTAGCTTGTTTGAGGATAACTTTTATTATTATTATTTTTTACACGTGCTTCACAGGGATGACGCATGTATACAATTACTTTCTTTGTATTATATATATATATACATATATATATTCGGTTGTTAACGTATAGGGTGGAATTATATATAAATCCACCTTATATGCGGAACATCGATATATGCTATCGAATATATGTAGTGCAATGAAGCAATTAGCTTTATTGACCAATTATCGATAGAATATATATATATATATATATATATATATATATATATATATAATATATATATATTTAAATGAAAAATCGCACAAAGTCCGAAGTACTTATAACTATTTCATGTGTGTATATATATAAATATTATATACCTCTAATACTCGCTGCGAATTGTTTATGCCATTCTCAAAATAACATGCGATATCCGTTATCGTTTGTTTGCAAAATCAAATAAGAATTTTATTATTTTTATTAAGTTAAACTCATACGGTCGTTTCTTTTTATATATTATATTAATTTTCACAAATATTTGCACAATATTATTAAGAGACGCACAGAATAAGTCTTATTAAAGTGCTTATAATACACTCTAATAAACAAAAAAAAAATCTATTTAATTTTTAATTTTAAGTACAAAGAAAAAATATTTTGAATAAAAACCTTTTTAATAAAAATAGTGATAAAAATATTAAATTTATGATTATATTGTGTTTGATAGTCGAATGTTTATTAATCATTTAATAATGGTAAAATCTCAAAATAAAATATTAAAATCTAATTTTAGTGAAAAACGTCATAGCAAATATGATAAAGTTAAAAAAATGCCTTTATAAACCTAAAATAAAATGTTATGTACTGTTTGAACAATATATACATGGAATGAGTAATATTTACGTTCTGATATTAAAAATAAATACAAATTGCATAAAAATGCCGGCCATATTGATAATAATAATTGATTATATTTATTATATATTATTATATTATTATTGATAATAATGAAATTGATCATAATAATGAGCAGTTATTCTTTCAGTTGCTATTGTAGATATATTACTTTTTTATTTTCCGTATAAGTGTATGATGAACTCTTGTATTATGTATTATAAGAACAAAAACGTTACGACATGCACTTAAACATTTTGTCGCTTATATTCTTATATATATATATATAAATATATATACGACAGTGCATTACTAATTAAATACAATTTACATAACCGTGTTCGTAATTAATTAGCATTTACCGCAATGGACTCGTTTTGCGATGAATTTATATTCTCGTTTTAGTTTATATTTGCGTACATTGTCAAACACTTTAACTGCACACTGGCAGCGGTATAATGTTAATACGCAGTAAGGTTGAATACAGAGCATTTCATTCCATTTGTCACTTTTTGTATTAAACTGCCATTGTCAAAATAGGTAGAATTACTTATGCATGTTACACAAATTTATTGTGTAACAGTATAATAGTATTTTGGTTTTTATATAAGTAATTATATATTATAAATTATTTATACTTAAAATATAAAATAGTTTTACATTTATATTTTTATAATTTTATGTAAATCTATATATAGTAATTTCTGTGAAATATTAGAATACCAACACGATAACGACATTATAAAAAATTATTGTTTTTATCAATTTTATTATAATTTTATAGTATAAAATGACTAAAGGTGAATTTGATTTGAACAGTCTGAGAATCTTCCAAGTTCTTTTAAAATATGAATTCACTTGTTGTTATTATTAAATACGAACGTGAATACTTAATAACAGACGTTTTATTTCTATACACTGAAAATCTTACACGTAACACTTTTAGAAGCAATATTATAATAATAAACATATTACGTATACCAATTAAAACGTGTCAGACAAATGTCGAAATCGTCAGATTTGTACGTTATAATATCTTTCTCCTTTTCTCTAATATGAAACGTCAGATGGTATTGTATTTTAAAATATGCGATTTATCATATAGCGTAGATAGTGTTTGAGTTTCATTAAAACGTAACGATTTTTGTTGGAAACGTTGAAACATATAAATTTCAAAAGTTTTTTTTTTTTGAGCATGATCATAGTTAATAATAAAAATCTAACTATGTAGAATAACATAATATTATAGATAGACAGGTACGTCAGTGGCGTATACATAATTTTTTATGGGATTGAAGGGGGAGAAGGTGGAGGTGATCTGTGGCACAACAAATCTTTTAAAGAAGAAGGTTTCGAACTTAAATGTCTTTCGAATTTAATATCATTTTTAGGGCCCGAATGTTGATGAATTTTGCAATTTTTTTTTGGAACGATGCTTTCCTAGTTAACAATTTGTTTTTATAACAATCATAATAACAAAAAATGAGCTAGAGTTTTCACAAAAAAAATTAAAAAAACAAATGGAGATTGTATCTGATAATGTATCGATCATGTATGTTTTAAACACGATGACTGTAGGGTTTTGTTGTCGTCCAAAAAGAAAAAGAAAATATTTATGTAAACACGATGGGGAGGGAAGAAGAAGCGAAGAGTATACCGAATATTATTTATCTAAAATAAATAACTATGTTATAATATATCACCTCTATACAATAATAAAAACGTCATAGGTCTAATAAACCATGCAATTGACAAATAAATATTCTATTATATTTATAAAAGGCATTCGTAATTTTAAAATATCAAACCGAGAACATTTCGCTTAGGAAAATATATAATACTAAATACTATCTTTCGCCAGGAAGAAATTAATAATGGATTTTATAAGAAAGATTTCGGAGAACTGAATGAAAAAGTAAATGATATTTTAATAGGTCGAGAAAATGTCACTTAGATAAAAGATATGGACAATGGAAAAGAATATAGAAAGAGTCGTATTGTTGGAAATTATCATGGAAGGAATAGTAGGAAGTATCTTTAAGCAAAGAGAGAAGAAATGGTCGGGAAACGATTCTAAACGAAGATGGGAGAAAGAAACAATTGTTTTAAGAGAAACAGAGAGCTAATGAAACTAAAGCGAAGAAGAAATAAAATGAGAAATAGAGTGATAACGAGAGGTGAAGGATAAAGTAAGTTGTAGATAGTTTAGAAAGTTAACGGTTCCAAAAATAAGAAGAAAAGATTTCGAGGGAAAGAGAAAAATCAGAGTAGGGAATTTTAATTGGAAATGGAATAATAAATCTTTTATAATTAGAAGCCAAAGAATCGGTTATCTCATTACCAACAATACGTACATGGCTTAGACCGATAAAAATTTAATATAAATACCCTAATCGGAAATATGGAAAAGTAAGCGACGTATTTGAAGAATGAAATGGGATACAGGTAATGTTAAATATGACATGATTGAGAATCTGTCACTTTGAGAAAGTGCCTGGGATGATGGAGAGGGCTTCTGGAATAGCGATACGCCCAGTAGTAAATGAGGAGGCGAATATTATTAGAAAATGTAATGGAAAGACTTTCAATGTGGTGAGAGTATCCTGCAGAAGTTTTAGAAGCTGAAATAATTGAAGTAATTAACAAAAATACTCGAACCGTTGTTCGTGAGTTCATTATTCGATAACTAGGTATTAATAAATTTAATACGAATAACGGACGACGACATTTAAAACAAAATTGACAAAAATTATCATTATTTGAACAATATTCCGTTTATTTCGTTTGTAGTCATATCAATCGGCGGAACGTAAACAAATTGAAAACTGTTGTTTCGTAAACGATTGGAATTCAGAACGGGAAATCGTCCGTTCCTCGCCCGCTCTTCTCCCCGTCCTGTCCGTTCTCGCTGGCGTGGCTGCCCGGACGCGCCCGGTGAACGCAGCGGCGGTGTTGCATTGGACGAGCGAGTTCTCACTGCGTTTCGGTTGACGGAGGACGTGGCGGTCGCAAAACGTGCCGGCCTCGTATACGTGCACACCCCACTGTTCCGCGTAGCAGTCTACGTTCGCGACAGCAAGGGTCACAGTGTGCGTGTTGGTGTGGCGATGGAGGAGCGGAGGATCGTTTGAGGAGTAAAAGCGCCTGTTTTCGGGTTATGTGTGTAGGTGTGTGTGTGTGCGCGCGGGAGACGTAAAGGTGCGCGCGCGCGCCCGGCGACACGACCGCGTACGCCGCCACCGCCAGACGTGTACACTACGCGTGCAACACCGCACACGGGAGCACCGCACACGCGAGCACCGCCGCTACGCTCGCTCATCATTCCCGGACCACCTGTTCGATCGGGCCGTCGTCGTCGCCGCCTCCGAATCTGCCGTCACTGGCCGTCGTCGCGGTCGCATCAGTCGTTGTGTCGCGCGCGCGCGTGTGTGTGTGTAAGTGTGTGTGTGTGTGTGTGTGTGTGTGTGTGAGTTGTTCGTGTGTTTTGTGTGCGTGTTTAGTGTCGCGTAAACATATTCAATATTTTTTTACTTCACCCCTTTACCTCCACACGCCTACAGACACCAACAACGAGGCCGTGTTTTTTCATTTCTTCGTTTATTCTCCCGACTAGCGAAAGCGTAAATTTTGGTTTTTTTGTTTTGTTGATATGCTCGTTTATGATTGTCACGCGATCACGCACTCTGAGTGCAAGTGAAGTACACCGCCCTGAAGGAAGGTACTTCTCATAACGCTCTAAAAGACAATGGAGACCGGTTGATATCGGAACGCGGACGGTTCTGGTAAGTCACGTATGTTATATAATAACAATCGCAGGCTACAACACTTTTACAACAATTCTGCAAAAAAAAAAAAAACACGTTCCCTAACTAAATGTGCTTTTAACAAACAAATAATTTTTTTGTATAACATTTCAAAGGGTTATGTAGAAAAAATTCGTTATTTAAAACTATTTTCAAACAGCAATTACTTGAATAATCGTATCCAATGTTCGTATCCAATTTCTAAAAATTACCAATTTCATTACATCGAAACGTGTAAGAATGTTAAATTGATTATTTTTAATATTAAAATTATGCATCTTTTTTATTTTATGTGAGGTGTCTATTATAAATTATACTTATATTTCAACATATTTTAATCAAATCTAATTACAAACTTAAGAGCGTCTAACACAATTCAATGTTAAAAAAAAACAAAAAAAAAATAAAAAAAATATTTTATAATCATCTGTATATGTGATTTATAATATTGAAAATATTTAGTGCTGCTGATCAATAGTAAAAAATACTTTATTAAATAAGTATATTTATATAAATATATATATATGTATATACAATTTACTTGTATTTATTGGTAAGTAATGAATAATTAATTATTATACAGTAAAAATAATTTTGTGTCACTAAGAACGTTCATAAAATATTTTAAATACTTGTTGCATAGGTGTATCTATACAATTTATGTTTATAAATGATTCCGTAACATTGGTGGACTAATATGTAAATGCTACGACAATATTTTGTTGTTGTTTGTATTTTATGATGTTGTATGCTGTGCGCAAGTAATTGTTGACTGGAAATTACACGAGTCACTACAAAAATATGTCGTATACAACTTACGGTTAATTGAAGTTGCATAAACGTTGCAACAACGAAATTTAAACAAAATTCATGGTGTTACGAGTTACACGCCAATGTTCAAGTAATGTTGACCTAACGAATTATCGCTTTAACGTTATCAGGTTATACTATATTATGATTTAATAAGACGAGATAAAAAAAAATAAACTCACGAAATAATTAAGGAATTCCAACAATTAAAAAAATATTATTAGTCGTTACACGTATTCAAATCATTGAAATTTGATTAAAGCTATTATATTAAAGCGATCAATTAAAAATAGATCAGATTGATTAATCGTGCATGGCACAAACAGATGGCTTCAAACTGTGTACGGGTTCGTGAACATATACATATAATACCTTATGGATGCATATGAATGTAGGTATGTAAAAAGTGGTCTACGCAATCGTTCTTCACCGAATAATCTAGGCCAGCGGCGTAAATAAGGGAGGAAATTGAGGGGTGAATAATTCGTCCTTCCGAAATCTTAATGTATGGATAATATTACTAAAATATGCCCTACGACAGAAATCAATTTTGTTATAAGAAGTTATAAATTAATTATAATTTTTATAATGGCTAATCCAAATTATTAGTTATTATTTTTTATTATAAATAAAAGTGTTTTTAAAATGTTAAATGTTATCGTATTTTGTAATTGAAATGCGTCGTTTTATAGTACACCATATAATGTAGCTATAATGTAGTAGTGGAAATATTACCGGAAATACGTGTTAGCTGTAAGTGTCAACGACGTAACAGAGACACATCGTTATGTTGGCATTTCATCGGGAAATTATTACGCGCAACTTTTTTGTGTTTTCTGTTTGCATATTGCATTTGTTTTTTTATACAAGCTTGGCAATCTGCAAAGTTCCACGTCATTTGTGCGCTGTTGCGAGCATTTCCTTTGTCGCGGTTAACCGTACAACACGTCATATTGAAAAATCCTAAATAGGAAATAACACGATTTAACGCTCGCGCATACAGACTATGTACATATACTTTTGACTATAAAATTGTTATAATGTTGGAGAGAAAATTATTTTCTGTCATCGATTAAGGGACCGGAGCCGGGGGAGTGGAGATGTGACTCGTTCAACAGCATGTATATCTACTCGCAATTATAAAATGATTAAGAACACGCCGTCGTTTAATTAAATTTTTTTTTATAAAATATGAGCTGACGACATATTTATGATATTTTTTTCCCCTGCAGCGGAAACGTTTACGATTTTTTTAAACAAAAAAAAACCATAAATTTTTGTAAATTAAAATTAAAAAAAATTGATATAACTATATATATATATATGAGTAAAAATAAACGGGTTAATTTTGATTTGCTATAATAAATAAAACGTATAAATTACGTATTTTAAGTATTTTAATAAATATTTCAAATATTTTTGTATTTTAAAGTAGCTATTTACATGGATAGGAAAAATATATCAGTTTGTGTATTTTAAATACAAAATATTTTTTTTTCAATTTTTGTAAATGAAAAAATAACTTTAAATATAACATGGGTTTTGAAATTCAGTTTATTAAATATTTGTTTATTCTTGGTAAACAAATTCACACAACCAGTTCCTGGTACTTATACAGTTACACGATTGATACTAAACTGTGTATTTATGCCGAGTGTGCAACACCAAACATGTTGACCAAATTACGCCATTGGGTAACTATTATTCAAAACGGTCGATTAGTTTCGAGATACCCTCGACTCCTCTGAACAAATTTCTTTTTCATATATGTAGAGGTCAGATAAGGTTAGGTTATTAGGTTAGGTAATATACCAAACATAATAATGTAAGTACACGGAATTCCCGAAACGGATATAAAAATACACCGATTGCAATATATCGCAGACTTAAATACAGCACATTAAATGTAAATAAAAATATATAAAATGCGAAATAATAACGCTCCATTTATATTGTAAATTAAAATTGAATTTATATGTAATTTAATTTCGTTTGAAATATACCTTTGTTATTAGTAATGGCGGTAGTATTATATTATTCATTCGTATTTTTCAAACAATAACACATTATCCATAAGTACTTTCATCGTAATATACAAAAAAGGTTGACTTCGAATGCAATAAATGCTATATTATATTATTATTATCTATTGAGGTCTGGTTTTTGTACAAAACAATACATTTTATCGTGTTCGCTCGGATTGAAAAAAGAACGTATGAATAGTTTTGTTTCGCACAAAATAAATAATATAAAAAAACCTGTTATTTAGAAATCAAAGAGTTTGCAGATTTAAAAAGATACAGATATTATACCTATAATTGGTATCCACTTAAAAAAAGTTTCTTTATATAAAATGCACGCGTAACTCGGCTTACAGAATAATTTAAAAAAAGATAATTTAAAATTATCACAAGCTTTTATTTTTTAACTTCTTTTGAATTTATATGTTGTAAGATCTATGGGGTTTTCACATTTTTACTTGACGAATACGTGCTACAATTTTTAATATATATATATCAGTTTTAATTCTACTTTTGTTAATGAGTATTCAAATTTAAATTCGTATTTTTCATAAATCTTTTTAATCTTAAAGGTATCATATGCCTCTTTATACATTAGATATTATTTTTTTATAATTAAAATGTTAATTATACGCCTATAGTGAAGTAAAAAAATAAATATACATTTAGTTTATAATTTTACTTTCGTTTATGTATTATATTAAAATAGATTGCGATTTTCTGTATCAGACGTATTTCGTTTTTATTGAATTTTTTCTTTTGTCCAAAAGTTTAATTAATTAAATTTAGTCGGAAAAATCACATTTAAATCGAATTAATTTATCAATACTTTATATAATATATTTTATGGCTAGTAAAATTATTTAAAAATAATAATTATTATTGTTTCGTTTAGTTTATATATATGAATTATTATAACGTACCAAAGTCATTATTTTTTTTGTTCAATACGCCATCATGTGCAGAATGTCATTAAAAACGTAATGCGTGTACTTTTGTAAATGTGTATAGACAAATATTAAAGTATCCTTGGACTACAGGCGGTGTTTATACGTAAAAAAACTACCTTGAATATTTTGAAGTGAAAAACTACCATATTATGATTACCGTTGTGTGTTGTCAGTAATAAAAAAACTATTAACTTTAGTAAACATGTAAAAAGACATATTTTTCCCTTTAGTCTTGTAAACAAGAATATATTTGAAAAGTATTCATAATATGTTTCCAAAAATTTATTTAGATTATTTATTTGAATAACGTAAAAAATACATAAACATAATAAATATTGAATTATCGTCTATTGTATATAACTATTGTTAGTTATTTCAACTAGTTTATAATTTATATAAAATTATAATCGGACAAATGACTATAATTTTAAGATTTTACAATAAATATTAATTGACATTAGTAAAACTACAAAATATAAAAATATTAGAATAGTATTTGAAAATGAAAAATGTATTTTATACGAATAAAAGCATTAATAGTATCTTAATAGATGATATTTTCATAATGAACATAAAATGTCGAGTACATGTATGCATTTTGATTTTGAATAAATTATGACTGAAAGTTTATAGTAACTTTATATGAAATAGGTTCACTATTTGGGTAAAAAATCACGAAAGTTAAACATAAAATGAAATTGATTTTAATTTTTGTAAATATATATATATATATATATGTATGCGTATGTAATATGTATAATGTGTATTGAATGTTTGATTATATTATATATAGTTTCCCAAAATCACATAAGAGATAAACATTACGCGAATAGTTCTAATGATCTAAACGAGGATTTCGGTTTCTCACCACCAGCTAAATAGTAGATAATACTTCACGAATTAAAAATTAACAAAATAACATGTAATATTTTTTTAACCATGTACGAGTTTTATTATTATTATTTATTCATATTAACGCTTATTTACATTTTTATAATGACAAACGAGAGAAATGTTATTAAATAACCCAATTTTTGTGACTGTTGAACAATATATGAATATAACACGAATCTAATAACCATCATAGGTTATTGTTTAAAAATGAAAAGTTGATATACTTATGATAAAAAATAGAAAGTTGAGGTGAAAATACTAAAATGATGAAAAAGTACAGAGTGGAACGTGTAAATGATTTTCTAAACAAAAATGTGCACAAAATTATTTATATTTCCTGAAACATAACTTGGCACACGATAATCACTCTGTCTACGCTTATAAAAAACCATAATTACCACCTTATTGCCAAAAATCGTTACGAGACCGCGTAAAAAACAATATGTAAGAAAAACGCAATAAACAATAACAAAGTAACCGCCGTAAAAAATAATTTGTAACAGTGGAACATTATATGTGCGTTTAAGAATAAGTATTACATTTTCAGCTTTTAAATAGAAAAATTGTCTATGTTAAGAGTTTTAATACCTTAAAATAATTATCGTCTTTTTACATAAATTTTATACGAAATTTGAAGTTTAAACCAGGGCTTGAAACTGATTTCGAAATAGTGGTAAAAACTGTTAACCATCGAAATCAATAATCAAACCAATATCGAAATTATAAAAATTCGAAATCGCTATTCGTATATCGAAACTAATAAATAAAAACACCGACATTCAAGTAAAAACCTCTATCAACACAAATAAATATTGGTAAGTTAAATTGAAACCGAAAACATAATTACTGATACCGATAGTAAAAAAAAAAAAAAAATTAAAAACCGGTAATTAAAATTATAATAAAACCTATACCAACTTAAATTTCAAATGGAATCCATGCTATCTTATTTACATTTTATGGTATATATTTAATAGTAAAATAAATGTATTTCTTGTTTTCAATGAAATTATTAATTATACATGTGCCGCGAGACGACGGCAAGAGTACGTTACTGAGTAGCTGCTTTATTGTAAAATTTTCTTCGATTAGTGTAATTCAAATAGTAAACTATTATTAGGAAATATTATATTGTTATAACCAATATACTCTAAAAGTACATTTGTAATTTATATTTATTAATATAGTTATAGACGTTATAAAAGTATTTAAATTAAACATTTTAACTTATTAAAACGAAAATCGTAAAATGAAAATCGATATTAAAATTGAAATCATAATTCCTGAAAACCATTGATATTTTTAATTGAATATCTTTAAAATCAATCTTTGAGCTCTAAATAGACCAAAACCAATAATGAAAATCAATAATCAAAATTGACATCAAAACTGAAAAATGTTAATTCGGTCCAAGCGCTGAAAAAGAGAGCGAAATAAACTTGTTTAACATCTATGCAGATGATAGGGCCTGCTCGTGTTGAAGAAATCACTCTCTATAAGTGAAATGTAAAAAACGATAATAATTATTTGCAATGTCGGAATATGTATTGTTGCATAACCTATTATATAAGTGATTAATATAGGTATTGAAATGACATAGTAACAGATATTTGAAGATATGTAGTCGTGGATAAAAGAGGGCGATTCAGAGACGAACATATAATCGAAACTCACCCTTATATCCTATCTGGTCCAATTAAAATCAAATAGTCCCAGTACAATACGAGTATATATATATATATACATTCTGCAGTGGTTTAATCTCTGCATTGTTGAAAACTGTGTTGCGTATACGTGATTTAATTAATACGCTTTGTAAATTATACAATAATATTAGTAATATATATATATCGCCTGCATTAAACGTGCGCATTTATAATTAAAATGGTCGCGGAGAAAGGTATAATATAATAGAGATAAATAATGGCGTTTAAAAAGATTAAGTCGTGCGATGTGACGATATAACGAACTATTTAATAACGTTTTTGACAACAATATTTTTGAATGCATACATTTATGTATATGTAAACCTATCTGAGAACGTATACTTAATATATGTTTTTATCACATTTTAAGGAATTTAACGATAAAACCATATTGTTATTATTTCGAGTTCTTAATACGTTTATTTAATCTATGTATATACGTATACGCGCTAATAAACTATTTATTGGCTGTTTACAGAGATTTCGTGATTTATTTAATAAGTATATATATATATAAGTAACCAAGTTAGTAATTACAGTTACTTATATCGATTAAGTAACTCGATAAATTGCTAGTTAATAATAAAAAGAGAGAAATCGTTAATTTTGAAAATATTATTTGATTTTAACGTTTTATTGAGATAAAATAATATATTTTATTAATTTTGATTAGTTTTGAGATATAATTCTACTTTTTATATCACAATAGTAACGAGTGACATTACCCATTAGTTATTACAATTATGTAACTATTAACGTTATAAAGTTAGTAGAGAAAGAAAAACTCGTCAAATTACTAGTTAACGCACATAGTTACTTCATAGTAACTTTACCGACACCAGATACTAGTTATATTTACTTTCTAAAATTTCTAAAACCATTCTCAGGCTTGTGTAGATGTAATCATAAATTACGAACAACAAGTGGGTGACAATAATGATTTATTGAATGAAATATATATATATGTTTAAACATTGTGTTTTGAGTTAAAATTTTGGATAAATTAAGAACTTTCGAGTAAAATTAAAAAAATGACTTATTTACGCTTAAACATGAACGTTTAAAAAATTGTAAAAGTTGTTGGTCATGATTTTTCGAAGTGTTGTAATTTTCAGATTTCGGGTGAAGATTTTTGTTGAGAATAATTTTAGTCGAAAAAAGCCGACTGGCATTATATGACGACAGGTCGTCACTTCTTATGACTTGTTCGTATATGTCCATTACCCCAGCCCCCCAATTTTAAAATTGTAAATTTTTTTTATGTAAGTAATTAGTAAGTCATTTGTATGAATTTGTACAACCATTATCAGAATTTGTACGAAACTCGTTCATTGAGAAAAATTGGTTTTTTATGTGAGGTGCTGGGATAATGTTACCATAGCCCCCCACCACCTTTCAGACACACATTTAAAATTTTTTTTTATGCAAATATTAAGTACGTTATTTATACGAATTCGTATTCGAATTCGATTTCGACAAAAAGTAATCATCAGGTTTTATGCGAAAAAAGCACAAACAAACAAAAAGAAATATTGTTGTATTTTTATTTTTGCTTAACACCTTGATGATGACTTTTTGTCGAAACTGATAGTATATAAACACATTAATACAATAACTCTCATATTTTTCTTTAATATAAATAATACTCTTTGGCTTGATTGTATGTTCAAGTATATACACATATATTATTTATGGACGTTGTTCGTATAGTTCTCTTAACTTCCGACTTTGTACATGTATTAGAAAATTGTGATCACAAGATAAAAATATATATATCATAATATATGTAAACGCATGCTGCCTGTCCATTACAAAAAAAGAAAGAAAAACCAAATTAAAAAATGTATTAAGAAATTCTAGAACACGGTATCAATTATGTATCGTTACATTTTATTTTGATTAAAATTTTAACATCATAGAAATATTTATATAAAAACAGTTACTTAGAAAATAATGGAAATGTGTCTAAATCAATGGAGGGGCTGATTAATATTATCGCTTAAAATGCAGTTTACTGGCAATGAGTAACATTTCAGACTGGGCAGATGGTAATTAAATATACACAGGGTTATTTTTTATGACGTGCTATACTTAATTTATCGAATTTTTGAATTCTTATTATAAAATATAAAATACATTTACAGCGACTAGTATTGTGAAGTATTCAAGTATGTAAATACAATTTATTACATTAATATATTATATTACAATTTATATATTTTTTAAATTTATTAGAAGTATTAACATTATTACTTATATAAACTGATATAAAAAGTATCATAATATTATTATGAATATTTATAATTACTCTTTATATAGTTTAACAATATACTAAGTTTTGCTAAATATTAATACTCTTATCAACAAGTGTAATATTTACTTCGTAGATACTTACGAGTATATGATTTTGCATCATTTCATTGGTCGTTCAAAAAAATAACTAGTTTACACTAAAATGTGTTTAACAACATATACATTTGAATATTTTGCTATATTTTAAGGTACCGTATATTATATTTATCAATTATTTAAAATTAACAGTACCAAAATTTAGAACCAAATATTAAGTAAATTATCGACGATACTGTCTATATTCGTATATATATTTAATTATGTAGAGAGTAGTCGCGATAATTAAAAGTTTGAATTTAATCTCGGCTTATTATTAACAACATTTTTAATGCCTAGTGCTTAATTATCGAAATTAAATGTATCCTAATGATTTTTTGGGGAAAAAATAAAACCATCTCTATATAGTATACTGTATTGTTGTGCCACTTACATGTATAGTGCGTACGAAAAATGCGCGTTATAATTACATGTTTATTCGAGAACTAGGAGCACTAGGGAGAGATTAAGAGTAGTTTAAATACCAAAAAATCTCCAAAAATTCAAAACTTTTAAATAATATTTCAATCTAACCAGTTATTAATAATATTGTTATAAAACATATATATATATATATATATATAAAACATATTATATATATATAATATTAAAATAAATTGTCAGAAATGATTTTAAATCAGAAAAAAATTAAATGCATATTATAATTTATGTTGACAATAAGATATTTTCTATTGGAAATGTATAGGTTCATATTGTTATAGTATGTTGTACGTATACAAATTGCCAGTATCCAGTTGTTGAAAGTTAATTATTATATGTTATAATGTATTAAGGCGTATAAAGTCGAAAAAACTGTACAAAATAAATTATTTGTTATTAATACTTAACGCATTATATAGACGACTAAAGAATTAGGGGTTTCAATTATTTTTGTTATTAGTTATTAAAGATAAATTTTTCATGGTAGAGTTGAAATAATATTATAGTTATTCAAAGTGATTAAATTTGACACTTTTCTTTTGGTTTTTTAATATTAAAAAAATATATTTTATACACATTTTATGTATGTTATTATTATTTTTGAAGTTTCGTCTTTTCAAATATTTGACACGGATATATATATAATTGTGGTTAGCGCAATCTGTTACTAATCTAACTAATATTTTAAACTTTAACCGTATTATAATAAAATGTTTTAAATTTCAGTGCATTTTATACTGAGTATTTTTGAATTTTGTTGAATATTAAAAGCATTTTGTAAGGTTTTTTAGTGTAGTAAATTCACAGTTCTATATATTATATTACATAACATATAAAGTGTGTATACTTGAAAGTCATTATATATATACAAGAAATAAAAACCCATTACTCTCGCCATACGATCAACCGTAAAAGGACGTAATGTTAAAGTACTTATACAAAGTACATATAATATACAAGTATACGATTGAAAAGGATCGGAGAAAATGAATTTCACTCTTTCGCGTGTTTTGTACATTTTGTACTATGACGGTACGCTATTACGTAAGTATATAATGCGGCGGATCACACGGTAGTATGTACGTGTCCAGGATTTTTTTAAGAAAAAAGAAGGGAGGAGGGAGAGGTAAAATAAAATAAATTACGAACCCATACTTTTTTCGGTGTTTTTTTTCAACAGATTCAGGGTTAAATAGAATTCTAAATGATAAGCTTATTATGTATGTGTGTTTGATATTAAACAATCAAGACAATTTAAATTAAAACGAGTACAGGAAATACTGTAATTATGGTCTTATAAAATAAAACGTGCTATATGATACTTTTGTGGTGGTACAAATTGTTGTTATTGACACTGCAACAACTTAATTATTGTCGAAATCGAGTTTTTTGAGTTTATCTATCGATGTTTTTAACTTTTGTAATACAAATTTTGATTTTTCTCATGTGTTCAAATAATATAAGTAAATAAACAGTATATGACTAAGAATTAAATTTTTTTTTATACTCGTTTTGATAAAAATAAAACAACAGTATATTTAACGAAGGACACATTTTTGTTTTAAATTTTATATTAATATCAACAATTTTATGCTTATTTATAACGTATCAAAATGATAGTCTTACCTTTGTGGTGAAAAGGTCCTATTATATATTTTTAACCGGTGACGGTTGTGAATATTTGAAAATATTTCAGGACATATGAAGCCTTTGGCATTGGAGAAGATATTAAGGTAGACCACCTTTTTTATATTATTTCATTTATCTTTTTATATCTTTCTCTGTCTCTGTATACGTGCACGTACGTTCATCACACGTGTTTTATCGTATAAATATCACGTTTATATTGTTGATATGATGTTGTAGTAGGCATGTGTGTAGGTTTACGTCAAATATAGCTCATTCACAGACGTGTCATATACTCGCGATGGAAGTGGAAACGGTTCCTCCGGGAAACGATTGGAGATACCGATGGAACGGACATGTCGATGACAATGGTGGAGGTATGGACAGGAGGCGGAAAACTTCGACGACGATTGTTGTCATTTATAATTATTATAATTAATATTATTATTATCGTAGAATATTAATTGTCATTACTAATCAACGTGAAATATAGTATAGTATACATTTTTAATTTTTCAAATGTATGTTTGGGATAAATACACAATCATATTCAGAATATTATATTATATACAATATAATGTAATATTTACTTATTTATCACAATATTATTGTATTCGTAATGATAGTAGATTTGAAAGTTGAATAGTGCCCTCGAAAATCATTGAAAAGCAAAATGTAAAAAGGTTAAAATTTATAAAAATTGTCTAACTTTAACTCTTTGTTAATTTAGAACGTCTTAATATAATATTAAATAAGTTCAATAAATAAGTCAAGTACTTTATAACCGCAATAGTATATCCTTATTGATGTAACTTAAAATATATATTTCTTTAAGAATAATTAATTTGAAGTTAATACATTAAGTTATTAATAAACCGTAACTCAGTAAAAACAGTAAGTAAAAAGTTAAAAGGTAATTTTTGAAAAATGAATACGTTAAATAATTTAATTAAAATAAATTTTACTTTTCAACTTAAATTTCACTTTTAACACGTCAATGTCCATATACATGTAAAAAAAAAAAAAATAAACATATAGAATTGTTTATAGTACAATATATATATTATAATAATAATGAATATTGTATATTCATATATAGTTTTGTTTAAATATCTAGTCATTTTTTTTTTATAAAAAATCGATTCCGGAATAAAATACGATTAAAAAAAGTACTGAATACACGCAGTGAGAAACGAAGATATTTTCAAAAAATTATATTGTAAATAATAATGAATATTTTATTATCATATATCATGTACTCGTATATCTAGTATATAATAATATAAATATGATTACACGTCAGTTATCCACCGTGTTCACGGCGTACCAGGGTAAAAGCATTAGATCAACATGTGGTAGTTTATTATATTTTATATTGGATGTAGGGTGTTTTTTTTTCGGCTTATACTCGTAATTCGATCGAAATTTACGACGAAACGTGTTTTTATCATAAGTCGTACGAAAAACCATCCAATCGATAGAAAAACGCCATCGGTAAGCAAAAAAAAATCTCCCTTTACAACGTATTTTGTCCCGTCTATATGTATTATGTAAAACCTTTTGTCGTGTGTGAAATGTCAATTGAGATTTGAACAGATATGTGCGTGTGCGCTTATGAAAAATGATCAAATGTCAATAATGTACTGCCGGCTGTCGGTTTTAGGGATTTTGAGATTTTCATGTATCCGATTTTCAAATTTCGAATTTAAAATATATATAAATACATTACAGTGTTTTTAATCGGTGAAAAGTTTTTAGAAAACTGGTTTCTGCTGTCTTTGTTCTAAAATATCTTTAAATGCGATTTGTATTTTTATACGGTCTGTTTCGCGGCAGTTTGGAATCACTTCTTTGAGTTTTACTTTCGATTAATATATTACATCTTTTTAGATTGTGATTTGTTTTTATTTTGTCGAAAATTGTTATTTGTTTTGATTTTATTAGGCACCATTTTTCTATACTTGTATTGATCAAATTTTTTACCCTTCACATCTCCGAAAATGTCCGTTGTTTTTTCGTGTATTGCAGATACTTAAGGCACAGCAGTAGTGAATACATGAAATTGGTTTGTGTATGATATTAAAGTATACTTGATTATTGACGTTTATTTTCAAACCTTTAAAGTTGTCATAATCATGTAAATAACTTTTTAGAAAATTCGTTTCAGCTATTAAACTGTGTAAAACTTATATCGAAAAAAAATCTGTAAAATACGAATTCTATAACATCACTTTACTTTTTGAATTTTCTTTAGTTTATTTATTACGTAATTTGAAAAAAAAAATAATTGTGATTTGACAAAAAAAAATTCATACCTAATTATAACGATTTATTTTCAGTAATGTATTCGATTGTTTGAGCAAATACCATACTTTTTGTTTAACATAAATAATATTATAAAACCTTTTTAAACCTGCAAGTATAAATCACGTTTGATATTCGTGTTAAAAGAGAACAACTACAATAACATATAATTTCGTGTCCTAAAGACTATATAAAGCTAAAACGATGTAAATGTCATGAATATAAATACTAACTGTGTTTCGTCCTGTCGTTATAGACATTAAATTTGACATTCTACTTAACGACTGCGCTATGGGAGGTTTTTTTTTTTGAAAACCAGTTGACTTCAATGTTTACAAATAATTGTGTATACTTACTTATGGCGGCTAAATAATGTAGGATTCATTTATAATAAATTATTTATAACAGTGATAACATGTTAATTTTATAACTTATTAGAATTTAAAAATGTATTTTTTTGGATTCTTAATAAGCTACATGGGAACGACCAGTGGTGCGTTTCTGTACTAAGTAAAGATAAAATGGATTAAAATAAAAATTATTTTGAACATTTTGAAACCAAAATTGTTTTTTGAATATAAATATAAATACATAAAGTGTTTCACTTAAACTGATTTCCACAGTACCCACGATTATTACCTTTTTCTTTTTTGTTTGTGAATTTGTTCTACTAAATATTGTTGGTTATGTATTATTATCGTCATCTTATACACGCTTGGAAATTCATATCAATAATTAAAAAAAAAGAGAAAAGAAATATATCAAAGCATATAAACGACATGCCAGTACGAGTTTATGTTCAGCAGGAACGTCATATTACGTATTTTTTTAAATAATAAATTTTATACTCACTGTCAATACTTCAATTCATCGCATTTGAAGCAGTGTACTTTAATCATTATGATTGAAGAGTTTCAAAAAGCATGAGTAAGTTCGTTTGGCAAAAACTAAATATACCCTGAATTCCCAAGAGTACTTATGTATTTCAACGTATATGAGTATAAATTTGATTTTATTTACAACAAAAGGCAGAGAAATTTATTTTCTGTATTTATGATAACGATCAAGGAAACTGTATCGAACTTGATCATAATAATCGATGGATTTTGCGTATAGTTTTAACAAACTTATATAGAGGTGATATTTTGTGAGGACTATTTCCCTAGTATATCCTGACTGGGATTTCTGGCCGAAATTGGGTTAGTCATTATTGTATCTAAGAAAGCATAAAGCATAACTGGAAGTTGGAAAGTATAAATGATGTGTAATTGTAGGCCCGAGGTTTGATTCCAAAATTTTAAATTCCTCGGCACATTTGTTAAAATAAATTAGGGAGATCTATTAATCTGTTGAAGTAAAAACGATTAATTTTAACACGAAATCACGAAGTATCATCGATATTCCGGGGAAAAGATACTTTATTCTTCGGGCATTTTCAAAGGTATCAAACTAAGATTAAACCGACATTTTAAATAATCGAATTTAATATCAATGATTCGTTTTTCTTTTTCTTATATAATTTATTCGAATAAAATTCAAGACATTCAATACGTCCTGACGAAAATAAATGATACCATAGCAATTGTAGGTGATATTAGGTATGTACATATCCACAACAACAGCATCGAAGTATGATCATAATTTAAGCTCTCAACGTCGCGAAAAATAAAAATATTGATTACGAGTTATCTTTCATGACGTTTTGTGGGATTTATTACGGATTTTATTACGCTCGAACTTACATTTTCAAAAAATAAAGGAAGATTTATTGTTTTGTTCAATCATTGTTGAGTTTAGGTATTAAAAATTACATCTAGATAAAGATAAAATGGCCAAGTAAAATTAAATTAAGAAAAAAAACAATAATCACTATTAATAACAATTGTGATCAATTTAAAAATCCATACTATAAAATGAATGGCATCCATAAACATCAACTATACGCTATTTGTCTAGATAAGTATACATTTAATCTTAGATTACAACTAGATATTGCTTCCTAATTTATCTAAACAAGATATAAATACTGTTTTTTTCTAGATAGTTAATTGATTTAGATATGGCATAATACTGCGTACACTATATCAAATGTATTATTTATGAGTATTCAGTTATATCTAACTGAATTTATGGTTTTTGTTATTGGGATGTTGGTAATGATGTAAAGTCAATAGTTTATATATACGATACGGCATTGAGATTTAACACAATATTTAAAGATATATTTAATAGAGGTTATTACCGTGTAACAAAAATTCAATAACAAATATTCGCAATAAGATTTTCCCCAGATTTTTTGTCATATAAAGGATTCGAAATCCATCTAATTTGACTCGTTGTGGTACGATGAAATGTAATGTTAATGTAATATTAAAAATATTAAAAATATTAAAAACAATAATAATAATAATAATAATAATAATATAATAATCTATTATTGGTCACATGGGTACGACAACGTATTTATTTTAAAAAAATTGTATTTTTGCGGTCTATTGCAATGATATATATTATATAATATTTTCAATTAAATATTATTTTTCTTTATTTATTTATTTTTTATTAAAAAAAAAAATATTTTCCTCTGTTTTGAATGAAATCGAAGAATCTAAGAATAGTATAGGATTTTTTAAGAGAGGAGATTTATATTAGGTCTTTTGAGAAAGTTTAAACGTATTCAAAATATAATGCATATTCGAATACTTTTCCAAAAATATATTTAGAATATTTATTTGAATAATGTAAAATGACATAATATGTACTATTATATTATTCGTTCATTAGATACGAATTATAAATATATTGTAATTGGAGAAATTACTTTTTTCTTTTATGTTTTACAATATGAAATTTCGCATCAAGAATAAAAATACAAACAAATAAGTATTTAAAATTGTAATGATGGTACTAAATTATTATTTGTCTCATCATCACAAATATTGTATTGCGTATTCCCAAATTTTATATAATAAATAAATAATAAGACGAATTGAATTAAACACAATAATACACGTAAACATATTCCAGCTAGTTAATCGGAGTAGTCCAATCCAAAATAATCTACTCCTTTTGTCTTTAGTCAAGTCCAGACCAGTTTGTAAAAGAAGCGTTTGACATTCACTAAATTTTGTGTGGGTTTACTAATATTTATTTCGATAAAAGTTAGAATTTTGGTTTATTGGTTTGAGGTAAAACAATTAGAATTTTGTATAATATTTATATTTATTTATTGGTTACTGTTTAAATGTTGAATACTGATTTTCATTTTGTATGATTTAAATTCGTATAATTATATTATAATTCGGTTTGTGTGCTAAAACCATGATTTGCTTTAATTTGTCTGCATACACAACAACAAGCACTGTTTAATTTGGACACACCGTACTTGTGTTTTACATCCATATTTTTAATCTCTTTAATTAACCTTATGTGATCTCACGTCTAGTTCTGTTACATTTACGTCTTTATAATAAAATATAATATATATATATATGTTATCCTTCAGTCTCACCGGCTTCATCATCTCTGCCCAAGATGACTCTCATTTATCACACTACTGTAGTGGTACAATATAATTGTAGCCCTTATCGTTTCTTCCGCCACATACCGACTTGTCTGCAGCTCTCGTTTTCCGACTCAACATACCATAGAGAATTATTTTATCTACCATAATTTTAAATATACTATTTTTTCGGTGTTTTCATCCTTTAAATTTTTTTTAAATTCTGATTGAAGCGAACAATGTTTTGGTTTTGTAATGATGCATGCTTTTTTACTTTGCCTGTGAAAACATTTTTGTATAGTACAAATGCTTTGATTTATAAATTTGACCACTCTACTTCTTGATAGTAAATCGTATCTAGTCGGTACTTTATTTTGACATGTTAAGTTTAATTTTCTCAATAGTTTTCTTAAATTACTCCAAAAAATTACATAAAGTCGGTAAAATCATTGACACATTTTCGATTTTCAATAAACCTAATTTTGATTTTTTGTTATATTAAAAAAAAAAATTCTAAACACTTAAAAAAATATAACCATTATTTTTTTTGTGGCCAATGAACTTTTTCGTTTTTTTTAAAACCTTAAAAAATATCGCTTATTTGCTTTTAACGTGCAATATTATATCGAAATATGGTATATTATGTATGTTTTTCTTAGACAATATTTGTATAACATTTTTGCGCATGTTTATTTTTCGTTTAATTTTTGTTTTTAACGATGTATTAATATACAATAAAGTATTAATATCAATATTAACCGTGAAACAAAGACTAATTTATATTTGTATTATATTTTTAAAATCTCCCGTTTATTTTAAAATTTAACCTTAATTGTAAAATGTAAAATGTGTGTGAGTTATAATTTAATTACACATTGTATTATATATATTATATCTTGCATTGTGTAACGTAGTCATCCAATTAAATATTAATTATATTTTTCGTACGCTTATTTCAAATGTAATGATTTTATTATGAGTAATTTAGGAAAAATACCAATTATAAAAAAATCAATAAACCGTTATTTTTGTGTTTTTAAAAATGTATAATGAAAAGAATAAGGTAATTAATTTTTTAGGTATTTAAAATTGAATTTATAATATACATTTTAAAAATTAATATTTTATTTTTAATCATTATTGTTAAAATTGACAGGAGGCAATAAACATTTTTTTTTTTTGAAATATACGATACTATTCGTACATGAATGACGTTAAAATTCGTATAAGATTCATGTATAAAATGCTGTTCATATATTTTTGAAAAGTAGTTTTCCCGTTTTGATATGATATAATAAATACGTAGACATTGGTGGTACAAGACATTTTGTGAAAATTTGAGGGGAACCGAAGGGGTTATAAATTAAATTAGAGATGTTGACCTTCTTTAAAGTCCTACTTAGTTGCACCTATGCTAATGCATAATGCATAATACTCGAATTGTCCATATATTTCCGGTATCATAAATATTATACATATGTTATTTTTAGATTGTTGAATATTGAAACATTATTCAATTCATATTACCACTAGATATATATCCAATGGCAATATGAATTGAATATATATAGCGTTTTTGTGCGGTAGCACAGTCTTTGAACTTATATTATCCTCCCACCCCCAAAATAAAACCATTTTCACGCTAACATGTTATACTGTGGAAAGGCTGTTAAGCTTAAAGTTGTGGCTTAATTGTTTAGTATTTAATCCTATCGTATCATGCACGGTTGATATATAATATTATATGTCTGCCTTTTGGTTAAAGAGTACACACATACAAATATATAGTATATGTAATTATGTACATTTTGCGGTTTGTGATTCTCATCGTTAAACATTTAAAAGCCCTTTATTATTTTATTATTATTATCATATATATATATATATATATGATTAGTTGTTCATTTTCATATATATCTAATTCAATTGCAAAAATAATAAAAATACGATTTCCTATGCAAACTTTAATACTATTCTTCCTGCGAGCTGACTGCACCAGTGCCATAATTTGGAATTTGTTTAGAGGTGGAATATAATTTGTGAACATTCACAAATTATATTCGCTATGGGCAACGTTACCTAACCACCATTGACGAAAACTGGTTATCGTGTTGCTTGCTTCGCTTATTTTTAGGAAATCATCATTTTCAATCAATCATTTTGTATCATTTCAGATGTAAAAAATAGATAAAAATTTGATCACTCTGGTTTAACCGAATTATGAAAAAAGATTTGAAAGTCGGTCTCCTTTCTAGTTTGCTACGTGAGTAGATTTTTGATATTTAAATTAAAAGCTATGTGAAAACCGATGTTAATTTCTACGTTTATGAAAAATGATCCTACATGCTAAAAAAAAAAAGAAATCTAATCTCATCACATCTTAGAAAAAAAGTTTAATTAAAATGTGTTGTCTGAATTAAATTTCATTCATTACAAATAGTTGTATGTTTGTTAACTATTTTATATCAAAATCATCATAATACGTGCATATAATCATACAAATTATTAAACTTTTTCGAATCATTGACAAGCGCATGTGAGTAGTATAGTTAAGCATAATATATACATCATACACACCATAATTATTTACGGCTCATAACTAAAACAACAAAGTTCTGAATATTGATCATCCCCAGAAAAATTATTTATTTTTAATAGGTATTAAATATATTCCATTTTAAATACCCAAAGCAATTATGTTTTCCATTTCATTACACTTATTTTAAAGACATAATAATATACAGGTTTTTCGTTTTTTTTAAAGGCATTTTTCACATAAGTTGAAATCAATTAAAATGAAAAAAAAAAATTCTTAAAATATTCGAATTCTCCATTGTTATTTCTAGTTTATTGTAGTAGTATATTTTTGGTTAAATATTTCATTTTTTATCTAGAATAATGGAAAAATGTTCAAAAATATTAAATTTAACATAGTTTTAGTTAAAACATTAAAATTCCATTTCCACAATAACCTAGAAAAGAGATTGATGAATTAAATTTTTTTTTTCAGAATTAAATTTAGTTTACTCCATGTAGTCGATTTTTTTATCTAACTTTTAGTTCTTAAAATGGTACCAAAACTACATCATTTCAGATCCTCACAAAGTGATTTGGGTACAATAATTCACAATGAACAATTATTTATGATATATTATTAATCATACGTTCTTAACTAATCTAGTATTTTCAGAGATACGCGGAACTCTCAAAATGTTAGTGGTTGGTGGGGTCCATTTTATCGTTTTCTACCACTTTAGATACATAGTGTCAACGTACTAAAATACAAGCGCAAACGTTAACCAACAATAATTAATTTCAAATAAAAGTTTTAATAGTTTTATACTATTTTCGTGCGGTGTCGTAACGATTGATGTCGTTTTACGACGACTTACGGACCCCGTGAACCACAACCCGACGTGCTTAACGTATACCATACAACAATCATATATAGATAAATATCGATCGACTTTGTCGCACCCTCGTCGTCAAGTGTACTAACATTATAATACAAGTATGCGTTTATACATACACACATACACACATATATATGTAACTCTAATCGCGGTATATTATAATAAACAATATAGCCGTGGCGCGTTTTTAAGAACGTTGGCGTGCCGGTGTCGGATTATCGTTCATCGACGGTGCACCGAGTCATGCTCGCGATGATTTTATCTTGACGTCATACGCACGAAAGGCTTATACATAAGAATATAACCTGTCCAAAGGGTGTACGGGACGGCGGAGAACGGACGGAAGAAATAATGTTTGGGTCTGTTTGCCGGTCACGGGGAGGTTTTTGCCGTTGATAAATTACACCACTAACTTCGTGCACGCACACATACGTAATATCATTGGAAAGTGCGTAAGTGTAGTGTGCGATGACAAACAAGGAATGGCATACAACAAGAATGACGGTCTATATATTCAAGTAACCTTAATGCAAACAGGGTGTAAGAAAAAAATGAAAAATGTCTGAATATTATTATTTTGATGCTTGTATTAGTGCATTATTTTTTATTCGATTTTCTGCGCTATCTATACACATTTATAAATAAATAAAAAACACCCTCACCGTTGTGTTCGGTGCAAAATTATTATAGTAATTCTCAATTTCTTACATTTTTTTCACACTTTTTATATAAATATTACTATATAATTTTTTGAGAAATACTACCACGAATCGATGTTGCACATTATTTTTTGTTTTTTAAAATGTTCACGTCAAAAATATACAATTTATGACGCTCATTCTTTTTTTACAAACGTCGTAACTGAACATCATTGTTTTGAAAATAAGTATGTGAATTTCTGAAATCGGACAAAGACTTCTTAATTATTCTGTACTTAAATACCTCTATCTAAGTAATTTATTGTTCTTTTTAATGTTAAAATATTTTTGGGAATGTATCTCTCAAGTTCAACCACTGCGCATGTAAATACATCCCATATTTTATATTTAATTTAATAATAACTCTAGCCAGCGAAAAAAAATTTAATTTTGATTTAGGTAAGTATAAAACACAATATATAACGTCAGTTTGACTAATAATTTTATAATTAAATTTTATTCATAGTTAAATTTTTTATTGAAATAATTTTTACACTTCTATACAGTTGTATACACTAACGTATTCAATTTTGCCTATACAATGCGCCGCAATAACAGTTTTTTCGGTGTTCATTTTTTGTCATTACAATTTACAACTACATTATGTTTTTATTACACAATATGTAAATATTATATATTATTATTATATAATAATATATATATATGTATACATATAGTGACTAATTTAATAACTAGTGAGATAATTTTTAAGAAAAACATTTTTTTCAAATATAAAGTATTTTGATACTTAAACAAAATATATAAATTCGATGAAAACGTTCAAACCATATTTTTTATCAATTTTGAAAAAATAAATAAGTTTTCGTTAATACGAGTAGTTTACAAAATAATTTAGGTAGAAATTTCGTTCAAACATAATATAATATTCTGTAAATAAATTTCATATTATTAAAAATAAATATAATTCTATGATAATAATTAATTAAAATGTAAGGTAAACCATTTATTTTTTGTTTAAATATGAAGATTTGTTGTTAATTAATAATATATCGAGTAAGTAAAATAGGTGAAATGTTCCTAAGAACATAAATCTGCGTTATTATACAAGTTATCAAAAATAACATTAATACAAAATATGTTGAATTGCTATTTTCGTGTGAACTCAAAACAGAGATCAGTGCCATTGAAAATAGTGACTTGTATATTCCTGGAGAACGTATTAAATATACGTGCAGATATTCCAACGAAATTACAAAAATATGAGTTTTTAAAAAATATACAAATAATTAATCGCATGTTGTTTGATTGATTTCTTAAATTGCTAATAGATAAGCAACGACACATTAATGTATTATGTACAAATAATGTTATCCACACGTCAAATATTTAAGGATACTTATCACGAAATAAAGTCATCATTTGATTAATTTTGCTCTCAGATTACTGATACACATGCATACAATTTTAAAATGAATTACTATCTCATTAGTTCGCAAAAATCAATTAGTTTTTCCACACTTATATAAATAAGGGTGTATATACGAGTATTAAACCAACGTTAGATTTATTAAATAGGAATTTTCTAATAGATAATACTGTCGAAAGATGCCGAATTTAAAAATATTTGTTTGCTGCGAATGCACTTGAGATATTACACAAGACTTGGCACATATCCTACGTTTTTGTCAAGTATTCAAGTACCTTTCTTTATCAAATAAAAGTATTTTTTAATTTCCTTTTTTTACATTTGAACACTGTTCTAAATATTTTGTTGTCTATGTGTTTATTATTCTCGTAGAATAATAGAAGGGTTGAATAATCTGTTAATAATTATATAAATAAGATATTTGAATATTTTTAAAATTTCGTTAAATAAAAAATTTCTTTTATTTTGTCACTCCGTATTTTTCTATTTTTATTTATCGAAAAAAATTAAGACTTTACTGAACTACTTTATTTTTAATTAATTTAGTTCTTCCTTCCTACATTGGGTCTAGTGTGTTTCATAAATTTCCATGAAACGAAAATTCATTTTGGGTATGCAGGTTTTTGCTGTTCAGCTTTCAGTGGTTGGTCGTTCTATCAGGTATTGTCACTTCACGTTCCGTTAATAAAAAACGAACTTCGATTGAAAAACTAAGTTAAGTATATACACGTAGTATACACCGAATATAATTGATATTATATCTTTCAATTTCATTTTCTCCTATTCATAAATTAAAAAAGTAAAGATGTTAAATAAATCCTTCACCAAAAGTCGAAATTTCAAACAAACGAATAAATAAGCAAAGTGCAAAAGAAAATTAATTAAATAATAATTTGTACTGAAATTGCAAGGTTTGGATTGAATTTAGAGTTTAAATATTTATTATCGAGTTTGAAGCGGAGAATATTTTCAAGAACATAATATCGCGTTTTGTAAAATAAAAGTGTTAGGATTAATTGTTAAATATTTTATATTATATATGAATGTTTTTTTATTTATCCTTTATGCGTTCCTATACCGTTCAACCGATTTCCATGAAATTTGGTATATAGCAGTTTTTGGGTACGGCATTTAGCATACCATGTAAGTATTTTGGCGGTATCTATTTTACTCCTATCCAAGCGGAAAAACGAAAATCCGCAACAAATGGATAATAATAATAATTATTAAAAAATGGTAGTGTGTGTGTTTTTGGTGTATGACTACGCACGCATGATTTATTAGGTGAGTTCGATATGACTTTGACACCTCCCGTATTTTATATAGTTTAGGGGCAGTTCGTATATTTTCGGTTTATGAGTGCGCACATTTGATATAATTAAATTTAATCAAATACAAACAGCAAAATTTCAGTTCGAAACACACTTAACAAGTGGTGTTGATTTAATTGTTGGTTTCGTCACAAAGCATTACTTTCGCTGTCAAATCAATTATGCCACCTAACCGACTAGCAACTGGTCAAGGTACACCTCAAGCACGAACGAAAGAGGCATCACAAGCTTTAGAAATAGACGAGCAACGAGAAGCAAGACTGGAAACCATTTGAGTACGCATTGCTTAATTCAGACAAATACTGCACGTTAATTTAAATTTTTGTGCAGTTTATTACAATGCAAATTATAATTACAGTCTTCATCCAAGTGTGGTCATTAGAAAATGGATAAATTATGCGTGTATTGCAGTGCCTCAAATTTAAGAATGAAACACCAGGAATGTGCTTACGTAGGTAGAAAAGTGGAATTGACAGAATTACATTCATCAATTGAACTATTATCAACCTTTGATTAAGAACATATGTTTGGTAATCGCTAACAAAGCGCTGGTACAATTAGGAATGGCTGCAACGAATCAAACTGCAAACGAACTTTTCGATCATGATTTTCAACGAGAATCACACTTTAACGTCGACGAATTGGGTGCATTGTTGAAACGAATCTTCCGAAATTGTTTCCAGAAAAACGCATAGCGTATGACTGAATTATGTATGCAATTACAAGTCAAAGCGGTGGATTGTATTTCCTAGATGCGCCACAATGAACAAGCAAAACTTTTCTCATTTCACTTATTTTGGCAACCATACGATTACAAAAAATTATTACACTGGCAATTGAATTATTTGGAATTGTGGCAACTCTTTTAACTGGTGGCCGAACAGTGCTTCAATTTAACAGAAGAAAAAGAAATTACGATGTTTTAGTTTTAGATTTCGTTTTGTATTTATTACTAGTGACATTTATTAGAGGACATTTGGTTTTCATTTTAATCGTATGCAAAACGTTGAACGTATATATTACATTACTATAGATAGTATTTACATTTACGTATTAAACTCAAAGCTAAGAATACATCACGTGCGTGTGTACATGATATGCATAGTTTTTATCAAAATTCACGGTTTCGCACATCCTCCGCCGCTAACCGTTACCGCCTGACATTATCTCTCCATCCGTCACTTAAGTCGAAAACACGCACTTAGGTCATCATCATCCCTTTTTCATTCCCTCTCCCTATGTCAAATTTATTATGTCGAACATACATGTATACAAAAAGCTGAGCTCATGAATATTTTAACGTGGTCTTTTCTACGCAGTCGTTCAGAGCCGTATACACGCGTGGTGTTAGAGTAATTTGCAAACGGTTGGGTCATTAAAAGGTCACACCAGGTCGTATGATGAAAGTCCTCGTTTTACGAGAAGAGGAGGGAAAATTAACGAAAAGAAAAAAAATCTTGATAAAAAATGAAGGTAAAAAAAAATTAAGTAGGAATTTTAACTTCAGGAAAATGCATTTATTATTTACGATTAGTTGGATAAAAATGTGTTAGCAAAGTATTTGTGAGCATTACGTTTGGGAAACGTTTAATTGTATTATATAATGTTAGATTCGCAAAATTTGTCGTTTTAAACATGAGTGTAGTTAATACTGTTCCTCATAAATAGGCGTAATATAATTATTTTATTATATTTATTTCAGCCCACCTGCTTAAATATATAATGTGTTTATATGTAAAGTACTTAAATCGGTATATTACAATATAGTGTGTTGATCAATATGCTGCTCATAAACATTACATTATGGTGAAAAAAATTTGTTCGTAGCTTTTTGTTCTTAATTACCGTTGTAGAATGTCATAAGCAATAAAAACCAAAAAAATGATTTCAATAATTTATTATTATTGTTATTACTACATTTTTACCTTCTTAATATACGTATTTATTTGTAAAAAGATAGGTTTTTTTTAAAAAATCTAGCAGCATAATACAGAATAACAATTTTCCATACGTTATATATATATATATAAGAATATAATAACGTAGTACTGAAAATAGTGTTATTGTCATTTTTATCAATAAAGATATTAATGTTGATTCTTACAGTAAAAGAGGCAATAAATCCATTGGCAAAATGGTTTTGTTGTTAATATATATTACGAAATTATGCATTCAAATTAACGATTTCTAGATCAAAACGTGTTAATGACAGTTCAAATTTGATGTAAAAAAGAAGGTTAGGTTTTCAAGTAAAATTATGATACAAAAAAAATCTCAACACGTTTTGGACATTTATTTTGAGTAATTGTATAGTAATTTAGTCATAATATTATAGAGATCAAATGCACTTTTGTTTTCTATGTGTTATAAACATAAATATTAGTACAAAGTTTCAATTATATATCAGAATAATTTGCAATTTTTAAATTGTTATTATTTCGTTTTAGGATGATTTAAAGTTGTTATTTTCGAAGTATTGTTAAATACTCTTAATTATACAAATTATTTTCAAAACGACTAAAATATTTGTAAATTGTATAAAGGTAAATAAAATGAAAACCAATTTCGCTTGAGGCGTGAAGAATTCCAAATTCAAACGAGAACCAATTCAATCAGTGAGATAAAGATTTGGGAACTATTTTTTTTTGTAAATGTAATATGAAAATAAAATCGTATTGATTTAAATATTGATTTTTAATTAAAAAGTTCATTAAACTTTTCAAAGTTTGATTTTTTGAGATTTAAAACATATTTTTTGTTATTTTAGAGCATTATATTAAAATATCTTAAATTGTAAAAATAGAATAATCTAATCCGCAGATTAAATACCTTATATTTTATATTATTATATAAAAATAAAACATATTTCTACATGATATTTAAATTGATAAAAATAGCGTCAAATAGGTGGCTTAAGATGAAAAACATGTAATATTTTTCGGTGGTGTGTGAATCAAAATAAATATTCTATATATACGTAGCAGAACACATCTAACATAATAATAAATATATTTGCGAAAAAGCAAAATGTAATTTCTTCCATTATTGACGTGTAAATTGGGATTTGAATTTGAAAACGCCATTTATACGAGTTTTTTTTTATCATACTATGTACATGTTTTTGCAGCGAGAAGCAGATTGTATACAATTTTTCTCGTTGTGACTTTAGTATATGAAATGAAAATATAATTTTGAGTGTATCTTAAAAAAACTTTTTTTTTCTTTGTAAAAATATTTGTGATTATTAGATTAACGACTACGTTTATAACATATATTATTTTATTTGTTGACAAAACTGTTTTTTGACCAGTCGTGAGTTAAAAACGGAAATAATGGCACCACATTATATAAGTTATTTAATATATATCATATATAGTATTTGTCATAGACAATTTATATTATTACGTATTAAATCATTAGTATACTTCAGACATATTATTTTTTAAGTACGTTTTTACTCTTTTTAAAGTATAAAACATTCATTTTGGTATTGTTGTCGACATATACAATATACATAGAGCTTTAGTAGCTTCGATAAATATTGGAACATACATGTATATATATATATATATATATATATATATGTGTGTGTGTGTGTAATTTTAATTAAATAATTGAATTATTTGAGATGTTTAAAGAATAACACTTAGAAAATACTGTACACTTTTTACATTCTTTTCATCCTTTATAAGGGGTAAATTGTTAGAAAACAAACAGTCAAATACTGTATAATATATATATAAATAATATATGAGTCAAACTTAACAATAAAAATTATATTGATTAGAGTATTCGCTTTCGAATTACACTGTAAATGAATTACCAGTAAAAATTAATGTTTGTGATAAAATCATGGCCTGTGGTCGACAAAGCATAGTAGATAGTTACATAATTATAATATAAAATCGCACATTTTTACAAAGCTGCTAAAAAGCAGGTTCCGTTCTTACGCGGTTAAACTATTTCAGTGAAACAATACAATTTACAAAATGTGAAAAATAAATAAAAATGTTTAAGAGGGGACGTGAAATCCGAATCTCCCTATAATTAACCCACTTTATTTATGTTAACTACGTTTTTTAAAATGAATTTTATTCAAATATTATATAGTCTTTTTAAATATTATTATCTCTTTCTCTCTCTCTTTCTTTCGTTATGTTTACAGAATTGACGGTTTAACTGTCGCGATCATACTTGTATCATCGCGATCTATTAGTCGTCCATTCTATGAAATATATCATTCTACAGTGTATATAATATCTTTCGGGCAAATCGCGTACACGTAGATAAGAGTAGTAGAAAACCAAATAAGATATTATTTTAATAATTATTTAATGCTTCACGCAACATGAATTATATACTACAGTTAATGATGATAAATTAAGACTAACAATAATTTCTTACCTAACCTATTAGCCTTGTTATAATTTTATCTAAGATCATATGCAATAGATATAGCTTTGAACGTTATAACACGTTCACACTAGAAAAATGTAATTTTTCTGAGAACAAATTTTATTCATAAATTTGAGACATATCATTTCATTATAAGTTGTTAAAAAGATATTTTTTATCTTATAAATATATTATATTATATATTGTTTAACTTCTTAACTCCAATTAAATACATTTTTTATTTTTGTGGTAATTCTAAAAATACCAGAAACTTTTACTAGTTATTTATTAGAAAATTATGCGTATATGATAATATTTAAAAAATAAATCAATACATTTCAAACTAAATATTATTTATTATATTATAATAATTAAATTTAATTACTATATTTAAATTTAAAGAATTCATGAGTTTCTTATCTTTAAAAGTTAAAAATGAATTGAAAATTTAGAACCGAAGTCCTTGTGCTTAAGTTTCAAATACAACATACATCAATTATTCATATAATGGTTAATATTGTAAATGAATATTAAGTTGTGTCATCCACAGGAAATAACTACGTAATTATCTCCTTTTCCGACATAGGTTAGATTAGGTTAGGTTAGGTTAGGTCGTAACAGATACATACATATATATGTAATTGTATGTTGATTAGTTTTCCCTTCTTCTGTGAGAGTCCGTTTCGAAATCCAAATTGACTTAAGGAGATATATTCCCAAAATGTGCAAGTGTACACACACATATTCCTTTTTCTAATTCCAATAATAATAATGAAATACACTTTTTACCAATGTTTAAAATGTGTGTCGTAACAATAATTACTATTTTAATTTTCGATATTAATTTATTATAAAAAAACACGATTTAAAAAAAAAATTGTTTAATTTAAATAAATATATAACCAAGAAAAACTTAAATTTTAAACTAATAAAATGGAGAAAATAATCACAAATACGCGAAAATAACGAAAAAAAATATTGTTTCCTAACTTCATAAAAGAATGGCCCAAATTTGAATCTTTCTTAGCTTGTTTTAAGGTTTTTCAAAAAGAAATATGCAAATGTTTCAAATTTCGAACCCTGTTTATAATGAATAAAGACATAAAATTTTGAAATAAAAATGGAAAACACGCATTTTTTTATTTTTCGAATGTAATAACTATGTATGTGTATCAATATTGAAATTGAATTTTGAAATATCAATTGCTATAATTTTTTTTCAATGTACTCTTGCATGATTTTTTTTTTAAATTTTGTAGATTGATTCCTAAATGTAATACTATATGTTCTTCTAAATTTAAGGAAATACAATAGTAATCATTAACTAATCCACATTGTTTTGGTTTTTTATCCTAAAAGTTATCTGTCACGAAATTTTTAAATAGTTCGAAAAATTAGTGAACCGAAATTTTGCCACCAAAACGTCAAAAAAAATAACACTACAAGAATCCATTAAAAAATAAATTTTTTTTTGTTGTAATGCCTGTACGATTAAAAAAAAAGTTAAATTAACAGAGATAAATATACTCGTTGAAATTCCATTTTATCATTTCGTAATCATAAAAAAATAATTTTGCATACAATGACGTAAGATACACTCTGTATATTGTGCATTTGGTTTGATTATTACACGACATGAAATCTAATACCAAGAAGACAACGGAGAATGTTTATTAAATCGTTAGTAATATGTTATATTATGGGCAATGGCGTCAGAGACCATTACCTGCCAAATTGATATTGGACGTAGTTTCTTAAATCTTTTCGTTTAAACTGGAGCATTGGGTGGGTAAAACAAAAAAGTACTACACCAGGTGATAATTTAATTTAACGATTTATTTTAGGCAAAAAAAATATATGAACTTGCTTTTGTTGTCAAAGATTAGCAGCGTGATCCCTAACTGTATATATTATATTAAAATATATAAACTGATTGCTGTATAAATTATTCTAGACATATAAAGTTACTATACATTATAAATTGATGAAAACTTGCAGGATCAGGGACGGATTTCGCTCCTTGCGGCATTTTTCGGATTTGGCAAATATTGTTTAAAATAATGCAGTATAATATATACTATACTGTGGATATACTAGTACGAGTATGTAGATACGATTTTTCTTTCATATAACAATCGATTTTTTCAAAAATATTTCCATCGTTATTACCATTTTGGAAAATTTTATTTGCTACTTTTTTGTAGTGTGCGCCACACGAACAACTTTTTAAAAATCATGCAATTCATACATATCTATTATTATGTTATTAATTGCACTTTTTAGTAGTATCGCTTACGAATATTTAATCATACAAATTTATTTAAAAAAATGTAATTAGCATAAAGAAATTGAATTTTTTTAACTTTCTTGATCAATTTGTAAATTGATACTCTACAACAATAATTTGGTTTCTAATAATCGATATGACGTTTAAAATCTATAAATTTATTCTCAAAACTTTACATGTATTGATTAGAATATAATTTACATTTAAAAATAATATAGGTGATCATTTTAGGAGTAACAAAAATATGTTATAAGTATATTTAAATTTTTATAATAATTATTGAAAAGGCCGTAAATAGCAAAAAGGGCTATCTAGTATTAAATATTTGTAAAATAAAATAAAATGTTTTTTTATTATATATACAGTAGTCATTCGATAATTCGAAAAACTCCATAAATCGAACTAAACGCTTAGTCCCCTGAGAAAACCTATGTATTCTGGTCCTCTCGATAATTCAAAATGTCTGTCGGTGGGATACACTCTACAATTCGAATTTTTTTTTCCAGAACCTCTATAACTCGAATTTCCTTAAACATGATTATATGTATGTTCATATATATACAGATTATGTACAATATATTTGATGTAATCGTAATGAAATTAATAACGACGGCGATTAAATATTATTGTAGTTTATAAATATTATCGTATCTTACCTTCCTAATCTAGACATTTATCGTATAATTTTATTAAAATAAACTTCTGAAATGGGTAAACAGTTATTGAAATCGAATTAAACGTAGTCAGTCGGAATATTATCGGAATAAATAAATGTTTGTCGATCGCTGACAAAAAAAAAAATTGATCGCGGCAGTTGAAGCAGGGGAAAAAATTATCATTAATTTATATTTATATATAATGAAATACGTTTTCAAAAGTTAACCGTTAAAATTTTCGATTAAATGGAAACATTTTTGGTAAAATAACGACATTTTTAAATTTAATTTATAATATTCAGGCAATTTTCGTATTCTAGTATTAAAAATCTAATATATTCGTAAAGTTATATCGTTAGGTATAGTTTATTTGTTTTAAGTTTCCGAATTTTAAAAAATTACAAAGAAATCGGTTGATTGTAATATAATATTAAATTTGGTTTTGTGTAATATTTTGAAAATAATAATATAAAAAGTAAAGTAAAATTACACATACACATTTTATTTATGACATTTTGGAAAATAATTTTTTATAAACATTATATAATGCTCTTCGATTAACGTTCTATATATTTTTATGCTAAGTACTATAAATTTTGAATTAAATTTAAAAAATAATACAATTATACCCTCATTGGTAATTTTTCAACAATCGTTGAGTACATAAAGATAATGAGTCATCGTGATCAAATTTAACCCAGATTACATTCTTATAGTATTGTAAAAAGGGGTTGGGCGAAAGAGTAAAAAAATATGAAAGTTAAAAAATAAAATCCATCTTAATACATACACATTTTATAAATATGTATTTTATAATTTAAGTATATTACCGTATGTAACATAAATAATAATAAAAAGAGGGTATACAAATTGTTTTTACGTATAATATATGTAGACTTCATTGCATCATTTATATGACACTATTATATAAAAATAATGGCCTCATAAATAATTTGATATATTTTAGTGTCATTTTAATTTCTTTAAATAGTGCTTACTGCGAATTATCATACGGAATATTATAGCGTTTACATTATATTATTTTGCGTTTAAAACCATTAGAACAAATACTTTATATACGTATTTGTTTATTTTTTTAGTGCAGATTAAAGGCAATTTATTATTATAATATTTTTTTTTAGATTTAATCTGAGTATAGAATTGTTATTAGTAATATCTCATTTTTTTATTATGTCATAATTAAGACACATAATTATATATGTTTTAAGTTAATCGTTCTAATATATTATTTAAAGATTATTTGTTATGTTTTATTGTTTTTGCTTTTCTGCCACTCCCCTCACCCATCATTTGTTATGACTATAAAAATAAAAAAAATAATTTAAATTATATTAACTATATTGTCATTGTGAAGTGGAAATTAAAATATTATAAAAATCATGAAATATAGTTTATGACGGCTAATTACAAAATTTGTAAAATCGTTGACTTACTATTATTAGTAGCGGTTATATATAGAGAGTATGTGACTTTATATATGAAATAGTTCTCTTTTCGAATTTAAAAAAAAAAAATTGAAATGGCTAATAATTTAGCAATAGTTGCCCGATCATCCTATTGCATAACATGCAATAATGCTCTACGTGCTTATGAATCGTACAGGCGGAAGAAAAAAATTGTAGTTGATTTTAACAGGTTGACTGTCACGTGTACAATTTTACATGAAGTAATGTCTATACTTAGACATGAACATTTTGTATGCTATCCAAAACAGTTTAGAGCTATAACTGGCAAAACTTCATTTTTGTACTTTACTAAAATATCGCATGTAAAATAAAATGTACATCAGAACAAAACTCTACCCAACTTAACCTACCGTTTCATTTCGGCGTTTTGCACATGTTAAAATTTAATGAAATTACGCCTATTTTCCTTGTTGTTTGACAGTTACTAGGAATTATAGTACATGGATAATTAAGATATAGCCTCAAATAAAATATATAGATTTTTAAAATGTTACATCGTCGTATATTCATTTTTTTATTTTTTATTTGACAATTTTTAATTTGGCGCAAGTGCACGGATTTTCTCAATAGCGTAAGAAAAAACTAGCAACAATTTCTAAAAATAAAACTGTTAAACTTTTTGAAACCATTTAAAATATTCAATATTCATATAATAAGTTTCTATAAAAGATGTTTTAAGTCGAATATAATATTTTATTGCGCTTTTTTGTTCCATGTTGCAAGTTCGTACAAGATAGCATGAACACGCCATACGCAGCCGAATATAACTCGAGACTCAAGAGAACAAACGTGTTAAAATTGTGTACATATACACGTTAAACTTTGTACTACATGAAGTCTTAGTTGTACGAGCGGGTAGCACTATTTATATCGACTACAGGAATTTAGTTCTGGAACTATTCAGACTTACTGTATATATACGAGTATACGAATGAATTCGTTTAATGAAAATATATAATAACTTTTATATACTTTTGGAGACTTTTACTTTTTTTTATCTATGTTACGCGAACGGATATCCGGATTTTAAAACAACATCTGATTGCATAGCTATAATACTAAACAACTAAAAGGTTTCTGTCACCATCACCACGGCTGTGCTATCCACAATTGATTTCTATCGTTTAATTAGAAACATTATTTCAAAGCTGTTTGTCTTTTTTTCTATTCTTTTTAGCACACCGCTCGAACGGTATGTTCACGTGTTTTCATTTTCTGTTCACGATAAAAGGTATTACTCTAAACATCTCAGGCAGCTGACGTTGGATTGAAATGGTGTTTTTGGGTGATAAAGGGCATAGATGTATGATATATACACCACGCATAAGTAAAATATATTGAAGCCAGTATATGTGCAGAGTAGAGACTGAAGTTATTTTTTCAAACACTACTTAGATATTTTTATAACTAAATATAAGTATTAACTCTCTGACAATAATTGTGAGGATACCATTGATAGGATAAAATATTCTATCTTGTCAGTAGTAAAATCACAATTATCGTCAGGGAATATTATAAAAATGTCTAAATCGTCTTTGAAAAATGTCGAAAAGCCTCTACATTATCTTTAGAAGATATTACGAGTATATTAGATGGGAATCTTAAGACTTTTAAAATTATTAAATCGGACCAGGTATTATCATTATTTTGTCGAAATTAAAACTTTAAATTGGAGTTTATATATATTATATATATAATGAACTTCATTCTTTAAGTATCCCCAAATAAAGCAATAAAAATAACGTAATTATACAAATTTAAGTCAATCGTATACGTTATTTTTTATGTATTAGGATAACTTTTTTATTTCATTATTTGAAAAATCTACTAGAAAAATATGTATTTTAATACCATCTGTCAATCTCCAACGAACATATTCTCAATCCTATGTTATACGACTGAATAATTTAGTGATATCTCTTGTCACGAACATACTGTGTATTATAGAAAATTTAAAGTGCATTTTTTTTATACAATGTATATATTTTTACTTTTACTTAATGTTTTGGAAATTTGTACAAAAGAAGGCTCACTGCGTAATAATTAAAATAATCGTGAAAAAGGATTTTTATTGTTTTTTCGTTTGCTCTTTTGTATCATGTCGTTATTGGGATTAAAAACATTGAAACAACGATACGACATTGCGTTCCAAACGCAATATGCCGCCGTATCATTAACTTCGTTTTATAGATAAGAGAGGAAATAAGAATAAAAGAAGCTCGATGAAATTGAATATTATACAATCCTTTTTCAGTCGCAGTCCCTGTGATATATATAGTTGCAAGTACATGCAATGATATTCTTCACGATAATGAATAATTTTAGAAAACTTCACGAAAGGTTACGTTAATACGACTTCCATTAAAAATTGTACAAACTATATATATATCTATAACATAATTATAAAGTTTTTTTATCGCTTAACTTAAGCTTAAAAATAAGTTGAATACAGCTATTACGATAATATTAAGGGGAATGAAAGCGATGGTTTCTTTCATTTCAGACCAATAAGCGGATCAAAATTGAACATGTTTTAAGTAGTCCAGTTTTAATTCTGAAAACTAATATAGACTCTTTGGTGTTGATCCTAGGTTTAGTGAGAAATTAATTAATTTAATTTGTATTTTTTGACTTTTTAATGTACATTTTTGACAATAATTTTACATTTGTCTAATATTTAATTTTTATATTATGCTCTACTAATTATAATTTCACTATTAAAAAATTTCATTAACTACAAAGAAATTTTAATTAGAAATGCTTTTTATATATATTTTTTTATCCATAAAAATCTTTTGGACTATCAATCGGTTAATTAGCTATATAACTTGTAACAAGTAACATGTTTAAAATGTAATACAATATTAATAGTTATGGATATAGATTAATCTATTTTCCATTAGGTAATTATAGTATAGTTTTTAATTTTAAACTATTATAATTACTAAATAAAACTATAATTGATTTTCAAACAAATTAATTATGGAACATTATATTATAATTATATATATATAACAACAGTGAAAAGTAAAAATTAATTTTTAAAAGTTTTTTTAATATCTTATCAATTATTCGTCGTAAGGTTTATAGTAAATTTACAGATACAAAATTGAGATTTTTATTAAAAATAGAGAAGAAAATTAATAATTTTGCAAAATAAAAATTTGTTAAGTATACCATATACTCGTATAATAAGCCTTAAATGGATTACTTTGATAGACTGTGTTGAATGCATTAGACTTATTTAATATTTTTTCTTGTGAATTAGCCAGTTTGTTTTGAAATTTGGAAAAATTGATGAAGCCCCAAATTAAACCGTGTCCTTGGTCCATATTTCATTAAATCAAACATTTATAGCAAGGTTGGGTATTAATGAGTTAATAAATTAGAAGTTAAAATTAAAATTAAAATTTACTCAAAAGATTGCTTTTTTATTCAACTAATTTTTCTTCGCATTGACCTTACGGTTTTTTTTGGTTTTGATTAATTAGTTGAATTTAAAATTTTTATTACCGATGTTAGTTATCTAAACACATTTAAGTCAAACGTAAGTTATATCGCTTTTTAAACTACATACATACAACTTTTTAAAAATAATGTAATCCTCGTAAAATATTTATTAGTTAATCTATCGTCATAGATTTTCACCGCGTTATTTATATAGTTATTATAATTTATACAAACCCGTATTATTAATATCGCGTAATATCTTAATCGCAATTATAAAATCAGTTACGACTCATTAATTAAATACTTTTAATAATGTTTTGTTTAGTCGCAGTGTTTTTACTTAATGTAAATCACTTAAAATGTACAAAGTGTTTCATGAACTTTGCCAGTTTTAAAAATTTTATAACTCACTCAAATTATCATATCGTATCATACAGAAAAAAATTATGTAAAAATAATATTAACACTTGATTATTATTTAATAAATTAGTACATACTGGCACTAAGAAAAGTGCACAATTAGTTTTTTTGAAGTTCATTAAAAAGTAAATTACTCTTTAATTATTGATAAATAAATAAAAATAGAAATGCGTTAAGTTTTGAATTACCATTGAAGAAAACTAAATAACTTAATAGTAATAAAGTTAATAATGCAATTTAGTAACTAGTTATTGTACAGCTTTGGCAAGATTACGTTATAGACCATTTTCGATTATGATGCGAAATGGCTTGTTCTAGAGACTTCTTGTGAAGCAAGATGACGGTTTCACGAAATGTATTACAGGTTGCTCCATGCTGTTGAAACTACGAATTTTTGTTAAGTCGAAGATTTATATTATAATACATTTACAACCATTGCGGAATTGAAAAGAAAAAATTAACGTGCGATAGCCAATTGAGATAGACATATGTCTGATATTATTTTTCATCATGAAAATAAACATGTATTGATTCTGAAAATATAAAATTTTCTTAAAGTTTGATAAAAATTTGAACGAGCTGTTATATTTTAAAAACCGACCGAGTTTATTGGGCATTCTGTAAATACGTTTTTTTCTCCTTTTGGTTTAATGATTTATTACTTTTATGAAGTATTGTTTTCAATACACGCCTAGTCGTTAACAGTTTTATGAGCTCATTAACTCCAGTCAAAGTACCCATGTTATATAGTTACATGTGTTTTTTTTTCTTGTGTGTGGTGGTAGATACACAGGGTGTTTTTTTATCATGAACCAGTGACTATTTGCCATGATTTGCAATAAATTTCATCTCAGTGTTTTATCAGTAAATTATCTGTTGATCATTTAATAACCATTTTCAAAATTACGTTTCCACTCGAATTATAGCTCAAACAAATATAAACTTTTGATTTTCAAATGAGAATCTTTTAAATTTTTTTAATTGAATTTTACCGTTTCATTGAACTGAAATAAGTAAATTAAATTTATTTTGAATAATTAATACTAATAAATTTAATTATTGGAGTTATATTTTGCGTAGTTTATCGATAATATCCATTATTTTATTTATTACAATAATATATTTATATTTGATAGATAATGATTATAACTACCTTAATTAGAAGTTTGGTCTTAGAAGATTAAGTCAGGCAACTTCTTTCCCATGGCATATTCAATTGTTTTCGTTTAATGAGGCGATAATATTTCAAATCACGATCATTTTTTTTTTGTTAAAGTATAACTTATACATTTTTTAGATTACAAAAATAATAAAATAAAATTTTTTTTTGTCAAACGCTGAATTTCGGCTGCCAAAAATTGATGACATTTTATAATTTGTTATCTTTTTTTATCATTTAATCATTTAATAGTTTGTTTTTCAAATTTAAATAATTATTGGTATAATTTCATAATGGAAAAAAGCGGCTAAATAGTAGTTATTTCGTAATATAGTAAAATAATCGATTTTACAATGACAAATTATGTAAATGTTTTTGCTCCACTAAGCGGAATCCTGATATGATGAAGTATTCCGAACTTATTTTGTAAAAAAATAATTTGAAAATTTATTTTACTGGTCTTAATAATTTCAAACTTGATAGTGTCTCCAAGAGGGTAGATTTCAATATCCACTTCAGTAGCTCTTCACTTGACCATTTCTTAAACTCAAATGCTTATAACTTGGAAAATGTTCATCGGCTTTTAAAAATCGACATACCATATATAGATTACTGTAAAAATATATTCCATAGAAAATTATAATTAAAATCACAGGTTGCCACATTTTATTTATTGCTTATTGTTACGTAACATATAACTATCTCAGTACAAAGTATTAATTCATATATTCGTAATATCAAAATATTCAAATTTAAAACATTGATTTTTCTGTTTTTAGGTCATGTTTTTTCTACATTTTATGATGTTTATCAATATTCATTTTTAAAAATTATTTTACATGGGTTGTATAACTGCATTGTGTATTGTGAAGTATGTTATGAATAACATAACTAATTTTTTAAAACATTAAATATAAAATATTAAATACAAATTTAATCTATTCACTTAGACTTTTGTATTGTTTAAACTTTTCACTTTTTACTTTTTTTACATTTTTCGATATTTTTAATTCATTTTTTTTTGTAGTTTTCAGTGCACTTAATTCATAGTTCAAAATATTATAAACTAGTGCTTGAAAAGAATGAGTTCTAAGGAGGAACATATTATAGTGAATAGTGTTCCTTTTTAAGGAAAACTCTGAAACAAAAAACCCTTTTTATTATAAAAAGAACTTTGCTGAAACAATATATTTATTAGAACAGGAATATTTCTTAATTTTTATATTGGTATGTAAATCTAGAAACCTTATATTTTTTTACTCTGTATTCACAAACAAATCTTTTAGAAATTTGTGTTCTGTTTTATAACCATCTATTTTGTTAGGTATACGAGTATTTCCAGTTTTAATAAAATAAATTACTTCTATTCTTGAGTTAGATATATAAACACAGACAAATTAATTTTTGAAAGGTACTTTCTGAGTAATATTTTCCCAAACACAAACATTTTGTGTGTAATATTTTCCCCTCTAGACACAAGCTTATAACGAGAGAATTTCTGTTGTGTTTACTCGCTCGATTATGTGTGTGTGTGTGTGTGTGTGTGTGTGTGTGTGTGTGTGTGTGTGTGTGTGTTGTGTGTGTGTGTGTGTGTGTGTGTGTGTGTGTGAGACAAATTATTTGTAATTATTAGATCGCATAAATCTAAGCTTAAAACATTTTTCATTTTAATGTCGGTTAGGGGAAAAAATAGAAAAAAAATTATGTTAAAAAACATAGTTGTCTCTAGAAAATGTTTGTGGTAGTCTTATTTAGCATTGGTCCTATATAATATATATAATAAGGAGTAGTGTTTTATATCTCCGGAAACGTGCGTTCGGGTTCTCATACATTCGGACGGAAACGTGAGTGGAAATATAAGAATTGAAACGACACTGTAAAATTGTGCTCGTACGAGATACTTGATGGTTTTACCTTACATTTTATCGAAATCACATCAAAATTTAAAGTCAGATGTGTTCGTATTTAACCTTTCACTTTATATATTATATATATCTCATACAAACGAGTGCCGGTAGTTTATCGTCTCTGAAGTTTTAAGGCTCGTATACGTGCAGCACAGCACGCGTGTGACGTGTTGAAAATATGTTATTATACCAAATGTCAATTCCGTATAAACGTAAAAATAAAAATTAATATTCAAACCAATATCGATGTCATAAAAATCAAAATCGGTATTTAACATCTAAATCGTAACCAATTAAAATAATTTCAATATTCAAAATCAAAAGCTCTATCAAAATAAATAAATAATTCTGGTAAGTTAAGTTGAAATTTAATTAATTACTGAAAACCGCCAGTTTAAATTGAAAGTAAAATCTAAAAACTAAAAACTCGTAATTAAAATCGTTATAAGATACAAATTATTAAAATGCAAATAAAACATTGGGATTTGGTGCTCGTGCGTGGGTGTATAATTTGTGCGACGAATTAAGTTAGGTGCTCCACTATTATACTTCTACAGGTATTCGTGCTATCTTAATTCAGAATTTGTTGTGTGCTTACTAGAAGTGTTTATAAATGTATTTTCTGTTTTTAATAAGATTAGCAATTATACCTATACGTGCCATTGGATAATGATAAGAATACGAGTATTCAATATTGCTTAGTTGTTAAATTTCTGTCCAATAGTTTAATACTAGAAATAAACTATTATTATCAATGATATCATAATCTCAATGTATTAAATTAAATTAAATAAAGAAAATAATTGGAAATGGAATTTAATATATGAAAACGAATAATATTTAACATTGAAAATTTATAAAACCAAAATCGTAAAATGAAAATGGATATTCAACATTGAAATTGAAACTATGAAAGCCTAATCGCCGATATTTAAAATCGAAAAAAATAACGGGAATTAAAATTCTAAATCAAAACCGTAATATTATTATGATCAATTTTTGAGCTCTAAATAAAATTCAAATAATTAAAAACTGGTAATAAAATTAAAAATTGTATTAAAAATCAAAATCAAAACCAAAAAGTTTTAATTCAGTTTCAAGTCTTATTTATTAGGATAAAAGTTTTTACACGTTCCGTCTGTTAGATGATCTATAGAACAATAAAGTCTTACATAATATTATATTATATTGTAGCTGTAATGCCGTAAATTATTCAATACGGTATAACAAGCATTATGGATCGAGTGAATAATAAAAGAGAAATCATTTCGAAGCACTTGTTTAACACAAATACTGAATAACTTGCGTATTTCTATTCGAATTTATAGTTTTTAAGTCTCGGGTGATGTGAACAATACATATATGGTGTAAAAACTTCCAGACTATAAAATATAATTGTTTAAATATTCAATAAATGGCGTACCTAAATCTTACCAACCACTTGCATCGCAAATACGAAAATCTAATCGGAAATTTTAAAAACGACGAAGCTACATTATCGTATACAGTAGGGGTGGCCAAACTGCGGCTCGCGTCATAGACTATGCGGCTTGCATCTTACTATAAGATACAAAACATTTTTTCTTATCTTATTTATTATCTATATTAATGTGACCTTTTTTTCATTTCGGCTCTTCCATATTTATTAAAACATTGGGCGACTCGCGAGTCTCTTCTCGTTGGCCACCTCTGGTATATACTCGTAGTTACAGATGCTAGTAAATTTACAATCGAAATCGTTTTTTCCTTTACAAATAGTGAGTTATTATGAAAACATCAGCTATTCACGTAAATGATATAAAATACATTCTCAATATAATTATATATTATATTAAATTAATTTTTTTAATTCAACACAGAAAGATTGGATAAGTACAATATTTTTACAATATATAGGGTCCAATGATGAGCAAGCTAATGGAAAAAGAAATTCAACTAATTAAGTTAAAACGAAAAAGAAGACATGAATCTGATTCGGTTAAAACAATGATTTTTTTTGTTCTTTATTATGAAAATACTACAATTTTAATGATACTTATACTTAATTACAGGCTCTCTTCAAAATATGCATGTAGAGTTAAATAGCATTTGCATTTTTGCATGTTGCAAAAAAAAATTGTTTATTTGTTGATCACAATTTTGAAGATTTGAAAAAAACTATCAATACTTAATTAAGTTTATCCTACTAATTTATACAAACGAATTCAAGAATTCATCAATATGTACTCGTTGCATTTACAAATGAATTGATCGAAATAGCGAATAATTTTTATTGACATTTCTGAGACAGTTGGGATTTTTCTTGATTCAAAAAATCATCACAGAACATATATTGAGTACCAAAATTTGTAACCATACAATTAGAAATTTGTGCTGGTGGTTCTGTACAACAACGTAACTCCATATTCGGCGAACGCGACGAACGAATTTCCCCTAGTTATTTAAGTGAAAAGTGTAGGAATATCTCTATATGGTAACAGCCCAGATTTGTCGTCGAGTATTTTTCATGTCTTTGGGCCCATGAAAATTGAGTTGGCGAAGGAGTGATATCTTTCACTTGGACGCTGAGATAAGATCAGCCACTCTTAATTCTGGTGTCTGGTGTTCCCAAATTGGACGAGAAGTCTTTGAACGTGGTACCGTTAAACTCGTACAGTGGTCTCAGAAGTGCAAAAACCTTTTCCTATAATACTAATAATAATAATAAGCTATTGAAAATTCCCAATAAAAATACTATTATTTCGAAATTCGACATTCGTAATATTGTTTTTACTTATAACTCAATGCAACATATATTTTGATTGCCCCACATAGATTGAAAAACATCGGGATCGTATGAGTAAAACCGATAATCAATAAAACATTGACCTATTTCGTTTTTCAGCAACACTTTACGTACCTACATAACGTGCTAAGACAACGTTATTTTTCCACCGTTTAGGTGAAAATAATACTTGAAAGTTCGTGATGTTATAATTACGATTTTAAATTACTCACACGATTTTACACATTGGTTAGGTTCGTTTATATCAGAGCTTGAAGTTTTTCGATTAAAAAGTTTTATACTTTGTTCAATATAACGCTATAAAGCATAATATAATATAGACTAGTTTGAAATTTGCAAATATCGGATTATGTTGATGTATGTAAAAATAATAGTTGAATAACGATTTTGATTTTTTTATGAGTTCAATAATATTGGTTTCAAACAATATAAATAACTTTAATAGAAATACTTGTTAATTATTGTTTCTTTCAATCCAATATCCAAATTATATATTTATTTTATACTTGTATACAGTCTTCTGATTTTTCCAGGTATTTGGAAAGTTAATACTTAATCAAAGTATCTGGTACAATTATAGCGTTTTTAACATTTTCGACCATAACATATATATAATTTTTTTTTCAAAAATAGTTTTTATGACCTTCTTTATGAAATGGTCTATGGATCCTGTTGCTTGCATATTTATATTTATCATAGCTTGAAACTAGTTGCATATTTTATACACAATTTTTTTAAACAATACGGCTTGAATTATTGTTTAAATAACTTAACTTATTTTTTCATCATAATAATATACTTACAGTTGAGTAGTATAATCCATAAGTTTAATTCAGGTATAAATCGTTTTTTCGAGAGGGTTGAAAAAAAATACTGACAAAGAAATTATTATTTTTTTTTGTGTAACTTATAAATTATTATCAACGTAAATATACACATTTTAATCATTTATTCTCGGAATAGATTAAAACTTGGAACAAAATAATTATATATATTGCAATATAATATACATAGTTATGGTGAACAATGCACGGTATAGCACTTTATTAATGATTGTTTTCAAATAAATTGATGAAAATGTCCAATAAATTTAAATAATGTAGTTTACAATAATAATAAAAAACGAAAAATAAACATTAGGGTAGCGTATGTGATTATTTCAATTTGATTGAGTCATAAAAATAAAAATGAACACACAAATGTTGTCTTCAAATTTAATTTAAATAATTATTTTATATGCACGTGCGTCTTATAATATATCAAATCGCGAAATAAAACATTTTTGTATTTTATGCTTTTACGATTTCCGTGGGTTAATTATACTAAGTATCTAAGAAGAAAGTTTCGCGAGTAAATATTCATTCAATACGAATTCAATTTGAATGTCATTTATGCGTCACGAGATAAAAGTCGCTGATTATTTATGAGCTTCGTTCAATGAACGCATTTGATATATAACTGCGTTATACATATTATATATATATATATATGTACAACAATGGACAATAGTTGTCAATTTTTGCTTTTAGGTCCGTCAGGTGTTGGGGCTAAGTAAATGTAATGAAAACTTGCCGACGCAATTCGGTAGTATGCACCTGTGACAGGTACCCGAATTTTGAGTAAATGGTTTCTGTTCGCTGATTTTCACTACCACAGCTAACGTTATTATTATATACGAGTGGCACATAAACTTCACGCACACTTTCCGTCATACAGCGGCGAGAGAGAATATTAACAAAATTATTACCGACACACTATTAGTCCTATTATGATATTATTTATACGCGCATTTAGTGTGCTGCGATTATCACGAGAAAATAAATGTAGGGTCATAATTTTGAGCATACCGCCTTGAGTATAAAATGATAATGCGATTTTTCGTTTTAATTTTGTCATAATTGTCAACTTAGCGATGTTATCGGAAAAATCCTGAGGAAGACGTTTTAATATTTGAAATAATTTTGTAACGATAGAGATCAAAATATTTAGTATACATATTTTCAAAAATGTATTTAGGTTATTTATTCAAATAATGTAAAACATATTCTAAATGTATTCGAACACTTCCGAAATTTTTTGATGTATGATGTCAAAAAAATTTTTTTTCTTGAATTGGCGTTACTTGACTTTTCACTTCCGAATATATATGAGTGATAAAGATTGGACTTAAATAATACATATTTTATACATAGGCTGTTGGCATTTATCATATATTACATATATAACGAGGACAAGGACGACTATCGAACTAATATTTATCAAATAATTACTTAAACTTATTCTTAGATGCTCAACCAGATTTCAATTTATATTTATTATAATAAACTACTTTTTTCTTGGATTTTTTTTTAGAAAATGATGTTTTCCCTCAGTACATGTTCGGAAAAAAGTAATACTCTATACTACAGGAGAACGAATTAACTGAAGTCACTAATAAAATTATTTTATTTTATTTAAACCCGTTTAATTTTAGTAAGTTAAGAAAAAAATCGTTTAACCACCCAGTCTTAAGATGTATAATATTAATTAATGAAGACCGATATAGTACTTTATTATGTGTGTCGCGATTATTCGCGGATTTATGTTTCTGAATACATAATAATTCCTCGTATAGACACGTGCGCGTCAAATATGAATCAAGTAAAATAGCCACGGGAGATGAATAAAAATTTTATTTCTCAGAAAACTTTACGCAAAAAGCATGGCGCAACTTTAAAGTTTTTACGTAAACTTTTAATCAGAGCGTTTCCACGCGTTATTCGATCATAAATCGCTGGCACGTGACTTAGACGGGGTAAACAAAAATATTTATAATTATATCTTTGGCCACAGTGCCGTAATTATTTATAACTAAATTCATAGGTTACCGTTTAAAAATCAAAAGTCGATGTCGTTATGATGGATGATGGATAGAGATAAAAATATTAAAACTGAAACAAAACTCAGAAAGGAACTATTCATCCAAAGAAAATATTACAAATGTTATTTATAATTCCTGAGATATAGTTCGGCTGGTGATAAAAAAATCATCCTTTATTCAGCAGTCAAAGGATTTGGAATGTCTTTGTGGAAAATACAAGTAATCGTTTTTATTATATTTTTCTTATCGTCGAAAAGACGTTCCCAGCTAAGTACAAACATTCCCCGGGAGTTTTAAACGTAATACCTATTTATACGAGTATATATATATGTGTATATATGTATATACTTATTAAAATACGTGTTCGATTAAAATAGTTCGATCAAATGTAAAGAATGTAACGATAGTTTTGTTGATGTCATTCGTCTTAATTCGTTCGTTAAAAGTACATATATGTATATTTAATAGCATATAGTCGAATGTGTTCGTTGTGACTCACACAGAGCGTATAGCAGCCGACTCGTGTCTATAAATTATTGTATTTAACTTATACTCAGTGAACCGATTGAAAAACGCTGACGTGCAACAATATAGCACACATACTCTGAACAATTAACCACCGTTACGGAGAAAACAGAAAAACATCAAACGAAGCGAAAAAAAGATGCGAGTTCATACTCGTATTATTAGAATTGTCGCGGAATATAATCGTTTTCCGATAACGTTTATTTCCTCCCCAAGCCCAAAATTATTTTTGGATAGAGATATCAATTCTAGCGAAACGGCTTTTCCCTTATAATATAACTTCATTAAGACGTTACTTCCACCAAAACGTATTAGGAACAAGAATATTCTTATTGAGTTTTTATGGGAATTAACGACATGTATATTTCGATGATTGTTATCAGTGTTATTATTCTATATTCATTAGCTATGAAATGGCGACAAAAAAAAAAAAAAAAACACTTTTCATTAAGTTATCATTCCACTGAAAAAGATTAAACTTGATATTTCACAAGTTGGGCAACTTGTTGTTGGGCAACCCTTTCATGTTAGATTTTTTCCAAACCTTCATTAATATTTTTAAATTTATTTTTCGAGTTAAAAACTTCTTATTTTGGATTTGACATTCATTTTAAGTTCACTTTATTTGATAACTTAATTTGGTTGCCCATGTCATCCGATTTCATGTAAACCTTTATATACAAATAGGTTTTACAATTTGCAAATCCTTTTTTTTACCCGGAAAAAGTTTTAACTGGACGTCATTTTTAAGTGTTTCCCTCCAAGAATCTATGAAAAAAAATTGCTCTCCAATACAAAATTCCTAAACACACTTCTAAGATGTGCGACATATGAAGGCAAGTTTTCCTGTTACTGGAACTGCAGGTGTTATTAGATAGTTTTTGATTATTAATATGATGAGTAGATACGTACATTATACAATATGATGATCGATATTCATATGATACGAATTTATTTGTGAAAACTAGATAGACATTTTTTTTCGAATACATAAATATATATACATATATACATATATTATATGATTATATTGAAAAAAATACAGAGAATAGACCGATGAAAAGCAAAAACACAAGTTTGTCGATGATAAAAAAAACTGGGATTATAGCTGTTTATGAAAAAGAAATCTCGAAGAGTAAAACTCTCCGAACCGTAGTATTCACTGGAACTTTAATATGTAAATCGAACGGTGTATAATATAGTTTTAGCATTTCTTATGCCCGGTATAACACTTAAATGTATTCACGAATATAATTTAAAACGAGAAAAGTAAAAAAAGTATACATAAAAGACACTACAATCAGAAATTTGAGTTTCTATACTTTTTAAGTGAAAACTTAACTCGCGGGATTATGGCGTGTATAATGTCAAATGTAAATAGTAAAAAATAAAGAAAATTTTCATATGTGTTGCAAATACGTTTTAGTTTATATGAATATTAAAATATTCAATAATAATCTATGCTTGCATTTGAAAACTAAATTGGGTTTGATGTGGACTGAAACCTTTATGATTTGTCGGTTATGACTCCAGTTCTTTAAATTTGTTTATGTCAATTAATATCATTTGTAACCGATTTAAATTTATTTTTCTTAATATTCCGCAAAAAAATGTATTTTAAAATAAAAAGTAACTATTATTTAGTAAATTAATTTTAAAATAACTTTTATTAATGAACTCAATAAATACTTCCAAATATCGGGTGACAGTTTCAATTCTGGTTTCTAAAAAAACTAAACGGTTAGGTTTCGGTTTTAATATTCAAAAAGTTCTGGACTCCAAAACCGGATCTTTGACTACATTATGTTTATTCCATTTAATATGTATAATTTGTATATCCTTACAAATAATCACAATAGTTTATATAATAAAATAATATTATAGCTGTATCGAGTGAAAAATCGTTATTTTTAATTTATTATGCACAAAATATATTAATTATGATATTTGCTATAACCATGTATTTTAATAACTATTATCGTAATTGTTTTTGAGAGGTTAGTAAAATATATGACATAAATTCTTAAAGAATCTACGTTATACCTATACGAGAATGATTTGTATACAACACACAAAAGACGACTTAATTATATAACGTCTATCTTGGAGTGGGTCACGTAACAGCATAAAATAGTTTACGAGAGAAAGTTAAAATAAAAATAAAAATAAAAAAAAAATCGACTACCCGCTGTGTATTAAGGAAAGTATACGGATTATATATTTTCCATTAGTTAATTATTTGCAAACAATCGTGGAAAAACGCGGTTAACTTGAAGCCTACGCAATATTATTATTACTGGATTTGTATAGGTATACTGTATATAATACCCTAAACGTTTCATGTATAAATTCTATTCAATTAATCAAAGGTGACTGTTTATAGGTTGAGTTCAAACATCTGATCTAACCTTTACATTTTTCTCATTACCAAAAATGTGTATTTTTTAAAAAACAAGGTTTCTGTTATCAAAGTATTACAAATTATGAAATTTTCGTGCAAAATAATGTAGTTATATTTAAAAGTTACTTAATATATGCGATTTAAACAATTATTTTAAATTATGAACTTGAGATCTAAAAATGGATTTATTTGAGTTATTTTCTTCATCGACTCGTTTATTCTTAAAATTAACACAGATCCTTTTGTTTTTATATTTTAAAAAAAGTATTCCACGACAAGAATGAAACATGAAAATTACATTTGGATCTGTATTTAAATAATTTATTTGAATACTTTATAAGTCTGCGGAATCGTTTATCCAAAATGACACGTATATTCTACGTCATTGAAAAACGTATTTACTAAAATGAACGATATCCATTATCATCTTTTATCTACTACTGCAATTTGTATATTAATTGGAAATTTGGCCGGTGATTGCAACAGTTAATTATATATTATATAACACTTGTACAACAATCGCGTACATTACACTATACTTATACACGCAATGTACACGAAATTAACATAAACCACCAAAGAAACAAAAAAAAAAAAAAAAACGCTAACGTAGTTATAGACTTTTTGTTATAAAAATTCATTTATCGCCGAGGATAAAGTTAACGTGGACTACGTTATATCCTTATTAAGCGTTCAATATTATGCATGTGAAAAAAGTCACTATTATACTGGCGTATTTCACGAGTTAACAAGATAATAATTTGTCTTAAAACTACATATTTTCTGGGAGTCAGGTTAATTAAATGACTACAATTCCGAATTCCTATTAGTACCTAACCTATATACACTTGACGTATGAGTAATATTATAATATTTTTATATTTACGATTTAAGAAATTGATTAAATGACCCGTACTTAACAACTTAATATGTTTGAATATATATTATATTAAATATATTATATGTAACGCGAATGAAATAAAAAAATAATGTTATTCGAATCGAATGAAAATCACGTTAAAGTGTTATGTAAGAAAAAAAATGGATCACATTTGTCGGAATCGATATACTTTCAACTATTATAATTTCAAAATAATTAATTTTCCGAGAATCAATTTTTGAAAAAAAAAACATTCCCTGGTCAATTATAACTCAATTTAAATAATTGTACTTTTATAAACAAAATGGCTATAATTAATATCAGATATTATGAAAAGTAAGTATATATAGTATTGTACTTTGTTGACATCAACATCTTTGTGTCTTTAAAAAAACACCAATTGCATACTTAAATCTATCTCTATATATAGTAATATATATATAGTACATAGAATATATTTATTCACATTCGTTCCTGTGAATTGTTTTAATTATACATTTATAACCGAATTAGTATAGTAATAGCATGCGTCTAAGGTATTCTAACTATACAAATGTATGATTTATATATATATATATATATATAAAATATGAATTAAATTCGTTTTAGTCATTAAAACGCCTTCTTAATAAATATTATATATATGATTGCATAACGATAGTTGGTTTCAAATCAAAAATGCGAGCTGTGTTTGAAACATGAAATAATATTATATAATTTGAAATTTCAACGTAATCTGCCCGGCGGACGTTCTGAAAAAAAATCTTTCCGATATAATAATATACCTTTTGACGGTAAACCTCTTTAGGGATGGTCTGTAGCGAGTTTAATCCTATACGTAATCCTTTTTTACAATTTATATCGTATCGAAATTAATAAACGTCGAGTTCGCAAAATGACACATGCACATACAAGCGGCCGGTGACAGCTTAACAATTTTTTTTTAAAAAATCTAAATAATTATTTCACAGGATTTGTCGTATTTTTAATAGGAATTTCGTATATTTTTTCGGCGCGAGCGCTGCGGTTAACCTTATTGCGTATACCTATTTGTACATACTTTTATCCAAAATGCCGGTAAAATTATGAGAAATGACACCGTTCTGCAGATCCTTTATAATGTCTAGTGCTATCTATTGCATATATGTGTCTTTAACATCTACTATAATTATTTATAATTGTTTTTGCAATGTTAAACGTGTTATTAGTTAATTAATACCAAAAGAAACAAACTTTATACTGACATTTTTTAGGTTTTTTCTAAAGAACTAAGAAAGGTATGAAATGTTCTTTTTTCAGTTATACTGAAATTAAAATATTTATATTTTGAATTCATTTGTTTAGCAGTAAATTTAAAAAATTGATAGTACAAGAAACATTAGTCACAACCGATGATACTATTAAGTGTTAATCTGTTATGAGTATGATGACAGTAATTATAAAATATCATTGATCTACGACCACAATTATGGTTGTAAATATGTTTGAAATATTTATTGTCACTTGTGTGATTTTCGGAAATATCCATGTTGTATGGATATATCCGAAAATAACACAAGTAATAAAATTTCAATCCACGAAAGCTTCAATAAACTCATATTTATTATCAATAAGATAAAATAAAGAATACTGTATGATAATATAATGTGTCTATCTATGTGTATATACATAGAGCCCCCACAGATCCCCTCCTAGCTATGCTACTGTTAAGTTATGCATGATGATACATGTTGAAACACTCAACATTAATATACGTACGATATAATTACGGAATGCTAAGTTGGTCGGTCGACCAGCACACCTATGCGTATGTGTATACAAATGCGTGTGTAACTTACGCCGCTCGATTCAAATCGTACATAATGTTCGTTTTAAGTTATTTAATTTCAATGTTTATCATTAAAATAATTGTAATTGGCAGACAAACATGACTAATAATATATTGAAGTGTTGTAAATAAACTAATAATATAATATAATGTTGGATGAATCATTTGTTAAACCGAAAATTATTCGTAGGTACATATAGTTAAATATAAAATTACAACTTTTTTGTCAGAAGAATCAAATAACCGTACATAATTTCAAAATATGTATGTACGAAACTATGTACGTATCAAACGAAAACTTTACATTTTAAATAATATTCAAAATAAATTAAATCCGTTGGACAATATATGCTCATATATGATATGAGACGTATTACGAAAATGTCAAAAACAATAATAATGCACGTAGCGAATTCTATTTGTTCTATAATCCCCAAATAATTAATTTTAACATACAAACATTATAAAATATAATGTATTTATTATTTATTTTTTTATGAGTGATTTTTGATGGGTAAGTTACATTAGACTCTTTTCTGCAAAGTTTGAAATATTAATGGAAAAAGAAATTATAACGATTTTTATCATATTCACACACGCTCGAACCTGGGCAAACCCGATTTTTTCGACGAGGGTGCTAATGTAACATTACACCAGCCTCTCTCTCGCTTAGAAAGTATCGTGTATTTTGTGAAGCCAAATACTGACATGTATAGCCTGGTACAAAATGGAAAGGAAGATTGTATTTTTTATGTCAGACTTATATATAAAAAGTATGGCTTAAAGAATATATGACAAGTGACTTCTTTTAGTGTAAGTGGCCGTATTTCGTGTGTGGAGACCGAACTAGTATATTATCCAAATTAGCTTGGGTGATCTTTTATACCTAATTATCATTATGTAATTAATTATCTATGATTTATTAATTTTTTAAATAAACATACATTTACAGATTGAGCGTCATGTTAGTTTTAACTATACATTCTTATGACAGTCGATGAGATTCCCAAAATTGGATTTTACGAAAATGTTTCATATTGTTATAAGACTCAATTTTGTGTTTCAATAAGTGGTCAACTTTAAACACTAAGATCCCATATTTATTCACATTTAATTGTTTTTTTATCACTAAATTCGTTATTTACGGGCTGTTTAGATTTATTTGGTGTATTTAGCCCAACATGTATGATTATTCATATTTCAGCATTTTAATCATTAATATATTTAAAAAGTTAAACAAATAATTATTATCGGTAATTCGTTTTATTACGTTATGTTATTTAATTTCGTTTTTATCAGAGAATATAATTTTAATAATCTCTGCGCACGCGATAACACAATAATTGTAATTTTTGCTTTTCAAAATCGGCTTAAATCTTGGTAAAAAATGTAATTAATTTTCATGTATCTATTTATCATAATATATATATAAAATATTATAGAATCTTATATGACGATTCTATTAGGTCTGCGTAATAACTAATTAAATACAAAAATAAGCATTACGTTGCAGACTGTATGATAATAATATAATATCCGCATAAATCTCGTATAATTGTTTTATTTTTCGAATTGAAACGATCGTATCGATAAAAAATTGAAACGATGGTTTTAATAACACTGTAGAGAGATATTCGATTAAAAACGTCGATTATAATGATAATAATACCGAACATTTGACGTGCATATTATTATTATAATTTAAATAGGCAGGTACGAGTATGACGGCAACATAATCAATAAATCACAGAACCGATACTAATTTGTTAATAACTATGGTGTTCTATGAAACAACTTTTTTTTTTTAAGGTTGTACGAGTCATTTAAACTCTTAGCAGGTAGGTGTTATCAAATTTTCCTAGTGTTTTTTGTTTCTTTTTCATTCCATAGACATCTTTACTCTGAAGTCAATCAAGATTAAGCAATGGTCTGTGTCTGCGTCTAGTTCTCTGTAATTTGTGACGGTTTTTATAATCGTCATATATTTATTTTGTACGAGAACATGATCAATTTGGCTACTAAATCTGCCTTCTGGTAATAACCAAGTTTCTTTGCGAATATGTTTTCTCGGGAATCGTGTACTGCTTATCACCATATTTTTATTTATAGCAAAGTTAATTAATTTTATTCCGTTGAAATTGCTTCGGTCATGTATGCTATGTTTTCCAATCGTCGCCTTGTATGTATCTTCTTTTCCTACTTGAGCATTCATATCTCCCAATACTAATTTAATGCAATAGCTTTATGCAATAGTGTCATAGCGTCATATATTTATTCAAACTTTTCGTAAAAAGAGTGTTTTGCTTCATTATTTCCTGATTCAGTTGGTGCGTATGGGAAATAATCATGTCCCGGTGGTTCATATTGATCCGGATGTAACATATTCGGTCATTTATAGCCTTAAATTGTTTAATATGTGGTATTAGACTGTTGTGCATGAGGAAACCCATCCTACTTCATGTTTATTAGTCGGTATACCGCCATAGAATAATGTCATGTTACCTGTTAATATACACCCTTAACCTTGCCATCTTGTTTCTTATAAAGCTATTATATTTACCTTATATAATATATATAAATAGCATATAAATAGGTATAAGGTAAATATAGTGTACTAAGCACCCCTGCCTTATATAAAGTTTTTACATTTTACGTACCAATTCTAAATTATTATAGCCCGGGCCTTTCCATTGTGTTTTATAAAAATCTCTGTCCCGAGGCTTGTTAGGTGAGTTTTGGTTTCTTAACAATAAAGTTTTTTACAGTGACGGGTTGTTAGCTCGTCGCCAAACCACTAACTTAGAGGACCAGACTAAGTCAGTCAGAGTTCGAGGTCCCGGGTCTATGAAACCTAATCTATGAAACAGCTACAAATATTTTTTTTTTCACGTTGGTGTATAAAATATTATTAAGATAGATTTGGTTGTCACAATAGCTTAATTAAACTATAAATGGTTTAACGGAATAGTTAATTTCATTTGCACTTTTACAGTGTACCGTTTAGGTTTAAGATAAGGTAATACGAAAATACAATATTTTAGCTAGATGACTTGGCAGATTGAACTGAGGATTTTTGGGGCAGCTAACTCCAAGAGAACACTTGAATATACACAAATTTTAGACAGACTTTAAAATTTTTTTAAATAAAAACCCGATGTTACAATATAATATTTGAATAGATCGATTAGTTTTAAGTGATTTTTACTCAACAACTTTATTACCCTAAATTTACCCTATATTCTTCGTTGTCTCTTTGGTTTGATTCGATTTGGCATCATTTAAATATTCAAAGTTATTGCTTATTACCATATTTTTTTTTTTAATTTTTTTGTTAACGGTAGAGTAAGAAATTTAAACGAGAATATTAGATAATTTTTTTACATACAAAAAAAAGTATTTGTAATAGTATATTATAATATAAAAGAATATGTTCCAATACGTAATATACCAATGTACAATACATGTATACAGAATGATTGTTTTAATCATGATATTACCTGCCAAGATTTTAAATAAATTGTAGTTCGGTGTTTTTATTTAGTATTCAATGGTATTTAAAGAATACTTATAGGTAATTTTCAAAATTATGCCCCTACTTCTTAAACCCCAAGCAAAAATAAACTTCTAATTTTCAAATGGCAATCTATAGTATTTTTTTATAACCTCAATTAGAAGAATATTTTTTAATACAACACTTTATGATAATGTCTAAATTTTTCCGTCATATATAGTGCCACAAAAAAAAAAAAAAAATTTACAATCAATTTCTCTATTAAAAACACGAAAATATTAATGTTTAATAAAGTAATAAATTAATGAACAAATAAATATGTTATTATATTCGAAATGCTATGTAGGTATATAAATTATTATATGTATATTATACATGCTTTACCGAAATTATATATATACATATATATATATATATATATATATATAAGTACAAGTGTAAGTTTATCTTTTGTCTATATGTAAATATACGTTTGAAACTTCGACCACTAATGAAATATTTTCATTGAATCCAAAATAAACCCCCGGCAGCACACATAACGTGTAATTGACTCCACGAGGTTATTCAATATATACACGTGTACTTATATATTCTTAAAAATGTTCTTTAATAAATCATTAAAACTTCGACTTTACAAGACTTTATGCGATTTCGAAGCATACCGTTAATTTTCAACAGTGATACAACTGATTGATTGTACGAACGAAAAGAGTCCAATTTATTTTTGTTAAAAATTAATAAAATAATGAAATGTTTGAAATAATTAGTGCATTTTGACTTACATTATTGAAAATTATACATTGATATACGATGTTCTAATATTATATGTAAATATATTTATACATAAATATATAATATGTTAAATAACAATCACTGATTTTTATACTCGATTTAACATGGGAAATGGTACGTTTCAATAAATGTGACAACGGTAGTCGGTTATAACTCGATTTGAATTATTCATTCACATTAAATATCAAACTTTTTGAGGATTTTAGAAATCAGATTATTATGATATTCAACACATTGTTTGATAAACATGATTATTCTTGGAAAGTAAAAAAGTTGTGACAGTCTATGATATGCTTTAGGAAACACATTTGGTGTATCGGACTATCTCATGCTGGTACTAAGAAATTATCTGAGGGACAAATGCCTCACTTACGAAACGACGCAAGGCGAAAAGCAGAAGAAGATCACGACCAGAGCATTTCAGTAATCTATACTGGGCTCTGATCTCTGGAATGTAGCTTATGACGGGCTACGTGCGACGTATATATACGTCCACGATGTTGCGGTAGTGATAGTCGTGCACACGACGGAACTAATTTAGATACGACTTAACCAGGTGATGCGAAGAGTAGGCTCGTGGATGCAAGACCATAGGCTACAGCTTGCAACAAAGAAGACCAAGATGATACTACTGACAAGAAAGAGGATCGACACAAACATCCCATTGAAAATGCAGAATGAGAAAATCTGGACAAAGGAGTCGGTAAGATACCTGGGCGTGACACTAAATAGGAAGCTCACATTTTGGGGTCACTTTAGAGGCGTGGCGGATAAAGCATCCAAGAAGGTTGTGGCCCTTAGTCGTGTCATGCTCAATTTAAGAGAACCTAAACCTAACAAGTAAAAGCTCCTCATGTCAATCATTAACTCTATTATTCTATACGGAACAGAGATATGGGGAGACGTGGTGGAGGCGGAAAGAAGGGGAATAAGTATAGCCCAAGTTCAAAGGACAGGAACTCTGAGGGTCACTTACGTCTACCCAACAGTTTCAGAAACAGTGATTATGGTAATAGCAGGAGTTATACCAATCGACCTTCTGGCCAAAGAAAGATGGATAAAGCACCTTAGTGAACGAAACCTGGGGCGAAAGCGGCCAAAAAAAGAAGCCCGAAAAACCACCTGGGAAAATTGGCAGGAAAGATAGCAGGAGCACACGAAAGGCAGATGGATCGTGCGACTTATACCAAAAGTCAAGGAATGGAACGAGATATAACATGGGGAGGTGGAATTCTACATCACATAATTCCTGTCGAACCACGGCTATTTTCACGCTTACCTACATAGTATGGGGAAAGTAAGGACGCCACACCGCAAATACTGCAGCTTTGAGAAAGACGACGCAGAACACTCGTTTTTCACCCGTACTCGATAGTCAAAAGAAAGGCGGGATTTAGAAAGAGGAATTGGAACATTCGATTATTATAGTATCATCGAGAAGATGCTACAAAACTAGGAGTGGTGGAACGCCGTAGTAAATTATGTACACACTGTTCTTCAGTCTAAGATGAAAGATGACTGACGGGAACTGAGGAATTCCTTACCAGACGCGTGACACAAAAAGATGCGATGAAGAAAACAAAAAAGACGGTTAGGTAGGGACAGGTGATCTGACACAAATACTAAAATACCTTGACAATCATATACTACCAAAATACATTCACATATATATTTTAATAGCGTCTTATATTTTAAATTTTATCTTATATATTTTATATTTATTTTTATATTTTACTTATATTTTTTAAGAGCGTCCAGTAAGTACTGTAACGCTTCCGGTTTGTTTAAAGCCCTAACATTCCATGTACCCATTTTAATTCCATTTTCCAGTTCCGGTCATTGTCTATTTATCCAATTCCGAGGCTTATTTTGCGGTTTCTTAACATGTTTTTTTTACAATGTAGGGTTGTTAACCGTACGATCAACTTTCCATACCTTGGGAAGAGAGGAGCTCGGGGCCCCGGGTTCACCATGCCCGTAACACTAGGTGTCCTCCTGGGGGAAATAACAAACATCATCCAACAATAGTTTGCACTAAACCATAAACTCATACAGAAACAAACACCATACTACAAATATATTTCACAAACAGTATATGAAAATAAAACTCACAAACTATATTACGACAGAATACTGATTACAGATAAAATAATACATCACAATAGACCGGACACCACACTTAAAAAAAAAAAATAAATACCTGGTTGATATTGCAATACCACGAAAACTACATAGTAGCCTAAAAATACTAGGAATTAATCAATATACATATGTAACACTGCAAAGAGGACAATTATAAATACGGTTCATACAGTTAGGAAGTTCCTAAACATTGATATAATATAGAGAATGTATGAAAAATACGTCAAAGCCTCTATATCTTGGTCTAAGCCCGTTACAGGGTCAAACTCGAGTCACTTTTAAAAAATAATAATAATAATAATAATTGTATCCATTTGAGTATACAACCTGTCGAACAGTTTTCTTTCGAACACATTTTTTTCAACGCATAGCAAGTTTTTATGTTTAAGATTACAATCTAATTGTATGTAAAAAAATGACTTCACAAATCGTATGCACTTTATTAAATGGAATTTTTCGAGACTGCATGATACATGTGTTAAAAAAAATTCTAATACGGTGGCGACTATAAATTATAAAATAGAAAGACAAATATAAATTACATTTTTCGATAAAAACATTTTAAACCACAACAGTGCGTAACATATTTGTAAAGCAACTGTTAGTTCTAAGAGTGCAAAAGAAGAAAGAATTTATTATATAGTTAGTGTTGCATACTTAAATGCACGGATATTACTCTGCTCTTCAAAATGTTTAATGTTTACAAATAATAAACTACTCTTATTTTAGTTATAATGTTAAAAATAAAAGTTGTAAAGAAAAATGCTTGTAAAATCTAGACTTCTATATTTATAATTTAAATTGCATGTAAATAAAAAAATTCATAAATAATAAAATTTATTTAAAAATTAACTGGTTAGTGCTTCCATATATAAAATAGTGATGTCCGATGAATATGATTAACAGAGTATGTTTAATCCCTTGAACAGATCTTTTTGCATGCAATTTGAATATATTTTTTTTTTGGGATGCAATTTGGATACATCGATTTTTAACTACCCAAGTATAATAATTGTATTAGGCATTTACAGAGCATTTTTTATTGTAGGTTAGAACACATTGATTATCTAGGAGGATTATATATATATATATATAAATAACGAATGAAATAACGAAACTAACCAAATATTAATTCGGTAATTTAATGATTATTAAATCATACTTAATAACAATAAAATTTATAATAATAATAACATAACGTGCCAGCCATATACACAGAAGTTACTGCTGGTTATGATTCTCGTCGTCGGTGTAAATGTTAACCGAATTAGTGACGAGAGATATGGTACGAGGTTGTAAATTTAATTTCGGTCAGCACTTAAAGTTTTGTGAATGAAACCACAAAATTCTATTAGGATAAATATAATAATATTTAAATTCGTATAATATATAATAAGTATGTGGCTCAAATAACATACCGAAAATGCCTTCATATTCCGTTCGGAATGAATAGGGAGAGAGTTTTGATGGAAAACATCTGGGAGTCAGGAAGAAAAATTAACAAACATAAAATTTGGGTAGAAAATCATTAAATTTAAGTCTAGGTATGTACACTTATTTTCTTTACAATACGGTATTATAAGAGGGCTTTAGATGCATCGGGTCAAGGGGGGACTCGTATTTTGAGGTCACTTGTGGTGTCACTAAGGGATCGGTGATGGGACCGAAATTGTAGAATTTATTCTATGATGACCTCCTGAGGCAAGATCTCACTGACAGGGTTGAATTTATTGCTTTTATAGACGATTTGGTGGTACTAGGCCATGGTGAGGTTCACTATCAACTTGAGGAGTGATTTCAAGCAGCAGTCGATATTGCCATGCATGCTTGATACAATTGGAGAAGAAATGCCAGAATAGAGAATATAAATCCAAAAACCATCGTGGGTATTATGATAGAACCGAAGCAATTGTGAAAAGTGATTACTACTTTTGTGGAACGCGTGATGCGGGCAAGGAAAGAACAAAAAGGCTGCGGTAATAAGGTGTGGTGCCGACGGACCAAATATAAATTATTGTAAGCCTGTGTAAATTGTAAAGTAATTACTTTTGTGATTTATGTGTTTTATGACAATAAACAATGTTAGAAGGAGTTAAATGGAGGAGATAGTGAGCATTGACCCCAAAATGGAAAGGTAGTAGTACAACAAGAAATCCCTTCGCCAATTTTTAGTACTACCAAATTAAAAAAAAAAAGGTATGTTCACTTTTTTTCTTTACTGAATTTAGTACTGAATTTTAAAATTTATATCAATTTTATAGGTACTTAATTTGCATAAATTTCTTCAAGAATATATTTGAAATTTTTTTAAAATATGTCTTCGAATAAATAAAATCAAATAAAAATTAGAATATGTATTCAAATAATTTATTTAGTATTCTAAAAATATTCGAATAATTGTTTTTGTTAAATAAACTCAGAATTTGTTTTGATATTATCGCTATTTGACTTTTGATTCCCGAAGAAGGAAGTAGTAAATTTTTAACTTAAGATAAAATAAATTTATGTGATAAGTAATGAACTATCATATATTGTATACACTTATTCTTAGTTCTTTTACTATGAAGTTTTCTTGGATTTTATATTTTACAAAATGTATATTGTGACAAGAATAAGAATACAAATAATTGTATTCAAATTCTTTTATTTGAATACAATTATTTGAAAAATTTACAATACAGACTTTCATATCTGTACATAAAACGAGACCATTGGCTGTCATTAATTATGCGAACATTTTAAGTTAAAAAACTCGTTGCTTACATATTCAAAAAAGCCGAAGAAAATTTTTTGATTCTTTAGACTAATACGATTGCAGCTTTTCGTTTTGTAGTGTTATTTCTCTTATTAGTTAGATGATGTTTTTTTGTAAAAATATTTTAACAGAATTTTTTAAACATAAGCCTTTATATTAAATAGTCCATAAATACTCGTATTATTTTGTATTCTTGTATACTGATACAATATGTAATAATTAACCAACAGCTTAAATCGTTATAATATTTTATATCGTGTATAGTGTATTTACGTCTCATTAAATATTATAATAATAAATTGTATATTTATTTGTTGAAAAAAAATTTATGTATCGTCGTCGTAATAGTATCTCGTACATGCATTCGAACTATTTTGTACATTCACATATATAACGTGCAAGAGGAAATGCTTGTGCTTACTTATTTGTATAAGTAATTTGCGAATAATGATATGCTTTTTCGTCTGCAATTTGTATTAAAGTAAAAACTATTATTATTTTTATTCTTGTATTTTCTGAGACATTTCTTTTGTGTTTATTTGTTTTACCGAAAACTTAAAATGACAAAAAGGAAAGTAAATTAACATTTCATTGAAATGCTCCGTTTTCGTTCTTCTATATTCTAGACTGCAGCAGTCATGATACATTTTATTCGACCCTTAGTAGTATAAGAACATATGCATAACGATAAAGTAACTCAACGGCGATGCAGGTGACATGCGTTACATAAGTTGTATAATATATATATATATATATGTTATTATTATTTCTAACCTTTATATTACATGTTTTAATGAAGTCAAGTATAATTTTTTGAACGTGGACTTTTAAAAATGTAAAAAAAAATCTTTATACACTTATATACTCGTATATTACAGAAATAGATAACATAATGCAATTTATATGTATATGGTTAATAATATTTATCTAAACAATAATATTACAAAGATATTCTTTTGCCCTCCTAAAAAGAAGTTTGGTATCTCCAAAAATCAAATTAATAAGAAAAATAATTTTACGATTTCTTCGTTTTTCACATTGAAATTATTATTTAGCCATATATTATTTATAATAAGCTTTAAGAAATTTTTGAAAGATTTTTTTATGTTGTACTTAATCAATTATTGTTTTTACATCATGTGTGACTTAATTAAAAGTAACACACGACTTCCAATGAATTTCCAAAGACTTCTCGTGAGTTCCTCAAATTTTCCAAAAATGTCTTATGTATCGTACACCGACTTTCTAATGTACGCCTTTTTTCTTTTTTAATTAAAATTATAGCGTTCACTGTTTTTTTCTAACGTGGGTGTATGTCGTTACATAATTTAATTAATTTTTTTCCTGTATGAAACATATGGCACTTATAACTTAATTATTAATTTTTATCTATAATTTAAAAACGCTAAAAAATTTGTATTTGTTGATTTTTAGAAATCGTATTCATCATAAATGTATTAACTTTAAAAAATAATATAAAAATTTTCTTTTATATTTTTATTATGCATTTTAAATTAAACTGTATTTGCTCTAATATTATGGGGGTTTTTTCCGGTGGCCCAAGAAAAACAATTCATGAAGTATACATCTATGCAAAGAAAATTGAGGAAAGAAATGTTGAAGTCATTGCGCAACATCGTGTGTACCGAAAACTATACATACCTATAAAAGAATCCTATATATCATCATTTGGTTTCAAGCTTCGGATTTGAATTCTGCTCTATCTTCAAAACAAAAATGCTTCTAAAAATGAATTTAAAATGCAATTAGTTGAAAACATTTGGTATTGAATGATACAATAATTAATATTATAAGTTAAAATATGTATCTAGGATTTTTATATTTTTTAAATAAAATTTTTTTTAATATTTGAATGTTGTTATTAATTTGTAATATATTTCAGACACTATAGTCTGAAGTAACCGATCTTATAAACCTCAAATTAAAAAAAAAGTATAATACTATAATACCAATAGAAATAAATTGAGGATGCTGAACACACCAAGCCTTCCTTAAATTACGAGTACATTTATAATTATATAATAATGAATATTTTGTAAACGGTTCAAATTATATTGATAAAAACGGTTTTAATTAATTTTAATAAAAAAAAAAAAACGATTTGGATTTGTTTAGGATTTGAGAAGAGCCGTTGAAGAGGGTTTTAAATGGAACAAATTTGATTAAATCATTGAATATTTAATATTCTTAAGTACGATTTTTTAATCTTTTTATTAATTTGTCGTTTTATGTTTTAAGGTAAACCAAACAAGGTATTTTTTGTTTATAATTAAAAACTCGTTGTGGTCTATAAAGTATACTATCAACGGGTACATACATATTTCATATTGCATCTATAGGTGGGGGGGGGGGGTTTGCGGCAGCTGATCATTGGTAATATACACTAAGTACTCTTTCGCTGTATGCTTTAATTTCGAATTGGATAACTTTTAAAAAATATGCGTTTCTGAGGAAACAAATTGAAAACAATAATCATTCGCATTTCCTACTTTGTGGTTGGCCCCCAGTCGTGTAATATCGTAGTTTCAGTATTCCCATTTTATTTGTTTACGTTTTTTTTATCCCATGGACGAAAATCAATTTCAGTAAATTGGTTAGAGAGTTGCCAAATAAAAAAAAAAACTAAAAAGCAAAGCGAAGCAATCCATCCGAACGAATCGTGGCGTAACGTTCCGTAATATTATATTATTTATCATAGGGTTTTCCACAGCTTCCTTAATTATTTGAAAGTTTCTAGGTGTCTTTGCGTTGAATTCATCGGAGTAGAAAACTATAATACGTAACGATGGTATTGTATTACGTGTTCGCACGAGTTACTCAAATTAAATTCAAGTTTTACAAAAATGTCTTTAAAAAAATGTCCGTTGTACTACATGCATACGTATATTTAAATATTAGAAATAAATTAACTTATTAATATTTATATATAAAAACAGTTTTTACAAAATTGTTGGATATAACTATAATATTATGTAAATCCATAAGCTATGCATATAACTTATTTATTTACCGGATATTTTTATTATGTAATTATTTTTTTTTCTAACTCCATATCTTTTTATTGTAATTTCCATAATATTTTCTATGTAATTTCTGTCTTATTTCTCTATGCAATTTTTTTAAATTAATTTAATTTTAATTCATTCCTCAATTATCGTATTTTATTTGTATTAACCTGATGATGACATTTTGTCGAAACTGGTAGTAATAAACATACATATACAACAACTTTTATATTTTCTTTCTTTTTCTTTAATAAACGTAATATTTATTGGCCTTTTTCTATATTTAAGTATACATTATTTATTTGTTTAAATATATATATATTATATTATACAGGTGCCGGGAAGATGTTGGGTGGCGTGGTCGGTAGGCACATGAGCATACGGCGCAGGGAAAGTTCCCCGTCGGTACCTCACCCGGGTGGGCCTGGGAGTCCTCGGTACAGGAGACGGCGACGAGCAGTGACCACTTCGGATCACAAGACATGCGCTCTCATACAGACCAGAATAAAACTCGGCGACATAATAATGTGAGTGTTATTATTATTATTATTATTATTATTATAATTATAATTATTATTATTATTATTATTATACTAATGTAGACCTTCACGTGGCTACAAGACTATTTTTTTTTTAAAAAAGGTGTTAACTCGAATATATCAGTGACTCGCTAAAGTTTTTGGATGTAAAAATCTAGTAAGTGTAAATCATTGTGTTACCTCGATATAAATTTAAGTTCGTAAAAAAATAAATAAGTTCACAAATGTTTTGTTTATGATTTTGATTTAAATAATACTATTATAAAAATTACATAATGTAATTGCCAGTTTTTTTTTATGGATGTAAAAATTAATATTTCAGTCGATATGTTATTATTTATTATGTATGTACTGTTATAAATACCGTGAGTTTTTTATTTTATTTATTTAATCAAATTATGTCAAGGTTTTGAAATTTAACAAACTTACGGAATGTAGACATCTATTTTATGAAGTGGATAAATGTATTATCCAATTTATGTAATTAATTAATGAAATTTATAATCTGGATAATTTTGCGTGAAATAGATTTTGTCTACATTGTTTAATTTATTGCATAATGTGGATTAATAAATTTAAATATATTAATCAACTAAATACATTTTAAGTTATTTTATTAATATTATATATTATTTTAGTATATATTGTTTACATATTTTTGAATAATATAACTTTGTGAGTTTATTGAAGCTTTCGTGGATTGGAATTTTATTATCTGTGTGATTTTCGGAAATATCCATGTGGTGGTTTTTATTTTTCTGTTTCGAAACCGTTACAGGTTCCATCATCGATGGAACAGTATGTAGTTCACGTCTGACTGTCGTGACTTCACTGAGTAGTGTGTCATCAAAATCGTATTTAAAACCATATGATATTATTATGATTAAAATATATTTAAATAAATTGGTTTTCACTTGTTAGTTATGATTTAAAATATGTTATTTATGTTAAAAATATAAGATGATACTTTCACCGTAATTGGTTTAGAAGCGACATCTATCGTTTGTCTGGTTAAATAAAACATTGCAATGTTCTCGTGATGAAAACGTACACTCCTAACTTGTCTGTAAAGCAGCAGAGGGCGTTGTAAACACACAACGAATACCTTTTTTTTAAATCCAGATAGAGACAACAGCCTCAACTAGAATTGAGCTAAAATCTAAAATGATATTTTACGAGATTTCAAATGAATTCTGAAATAACTGTATTATATTATAGTAATTTATGTTGTAATTATCAACGGTATCGTTGTTATTATAAGTATTTAGAATTGTTTAGAATTATGTGGTGTGGTCTTTGTTGAATTTCTAGTGATTCTTGAGTTAATTAACGTCTTGATTATTGTTTTATAATAAACAGGATACATAGATTTTAAGTTTTCTTAGAAAGCGTCATAAATAAAAAAGCAATAATAATTAATAAGAAAATAATTGAACAAGCCCACATAAATACTTTTATTTTATTTGTTTTGGATATTTATTTGTACGTGTATTTTTATTGTATTCACTATTGTATTAGTCTAATAAATTACATTTAATAATATTTGATAAGTGTTGTCCCAGTCTTTTATTCTAATTTGATATAAAAATGACTTAGTGTGAGATTTATGACAACTATAATAATTGTTATTTCATTCAATAACGTTTTTGGAGTATTGTGCATAGAACTTTTCTGTTCGTACAATAAAAAAAATTAAAAAAATAAAAAACAAGTAAAACAATCAAGATAATTTTTTTTCATAAAAAAAATAGTTTTGTTTCGGGTTGACCCATCACAGTGACTTTATAAATATTTTCATTACAGTGCGTGTTTACTGCTGTGTTTTCTGTATTGATTTTGTTTTGTTTGTTTTTTGTTAATTTTCACAATAAATTTTCAACGACATTTTATGTCGATGGTGATTTCAGTCAAAAAAGTTATATTATAAAATAACAAACTATGACTTTAATCATACAATATTATTTTAATATTATACGACCATTATACTGGACATTAGTTTAACATTTCATTGTATATTTACGACTGCATTTATTCACGCCATATAACTTTATAATTAATTTCGAATTGTGATAGTTTGGTTTTATGTACTATTTATTTTAAATAAATAATTAATTTGTTTTCGTAAGTTAATAAATTATATTATATAAGATTATCAAAACTGTTTTCGTTTTTAAATGTGGTTTGAAACTGTATGTGTTTTTCCGGGTATATATAACACTTATATAAATTATAATAATAAAAATATATAAATTTAATAAATTATAATAAAATTATAAAATTTAAATTATAATAATAAAAATATATAAAATTTAATAAATAAAATTTTTTAATTATGTAAACATTTTAGTTTTCATTTATCAAAATAATAGAAAATATTAAGTTGTTTTTCTCTCGTACTTTTTAAGTGTTTAAAAACAAAACATATTATCTTGACTAAAATATATAAAATATTGGTTTTATTTGAAATATTGTAAATTCAACTACTAATGGAAACTTTTAATGAAATATTTAAAAAAGTGGACGTTTAATTTTAGACTTTCATTTTTGTGATAACAGAATTCAAAGCTAATTTAAGATTGTAACAATTAAGTAAAAAATTAAAAACCGATTTAACTGCCCTATTTATAAGTACATTTATTTATTTTTTAAAACAATTTCAGTTTGATAATGCGTAATAATAATCTGTTATATTATTGATTACTAGATCACTTTTTTGTTTTAGGATAAATAAACGTTTACAAATAGCTTAACCTAAATAATTAACCTAACGTCATGCTTTCCATAATCGTTCGTCTGAAAACAAAAAATTTTTTTTTAGTTATTTGAACTATACTGAGTGAACCGAATTAAATTTTGAAAAACCATTCGACCTTGTTTGCCTTCTTCCTAGGATATTGTGAGGAATCGTCTATGTATATTTTTAAGTTTTTGATCTCCAACCTATAACCTAGAAAAGACTGACGAGTTGAAACATTTTGTTAGAATTAAATATGATTCATTTTAAATTGTCGAATTTTCGTCTAGCTTTTACATGAAATCATCGTACTACGAACAATGTTCGTCGAACATAAAACTATTAAACGCTTTCGATTTATCTACGTGTGCATACGCGTGCAAAATCACTGTGGTTAAGTACGCAATACATTCATATTAATAATTGTTTATTATTTATTACGTGCACAATGACAATATATGACAATATATACGAAAATTGACAATCCAATGCTCTTTAGAAAAATGCGTTTTTGATCTTCTTTCAAGTATTCTTTATACCGAAAAAGTCAAAATACACACATTGAAATGAGAAAACTAAGTAAATAATATAAGTTTATCTATGCAAATTGGAAAAAATGCAAAGTATACTTTAAATAATTTAATGAAACGGATCTTACATATGACGAATTTCTATGAAAGTTAATTATGACCACACACAAAAAAATGCCAAATCTCAAACATCCTAAGTTCTAACTCTAATTATCATAGATAAATGAATGATAAAATGAAACCAAATTTTTGGTAATTTTGTTTGCTTACTATTCTTTCACGTACATTACGAATTTATTAATTATATATGATCGAGTTTATTCCAAAGAAAAATATCATATATCCTTTTTTTCTGTCAGTCTGTGGCATCCTAAGATCAATTTGAGAGTGGTTTGGGGGGGGGGGGGTTCTCATTGACATGAGCAAAGTCAGCAAGTCTTTTTTAAATAGGTTTTAAATACTGGTTAAAACTGTGGAGAATTCAAATTAATACCTAAACCAATATCGAAATGTAAAAAATAAAATTTAATATAAACCTTAATTGATAAATATAAATGTGGATATTAAAAATCAAAACATTTATGAAAATAATTAAATTACAGTTTCTAACCGAATTCATATTTCGTAGTATGTTTAATAATAGTATTTTATGTTTTCAATAAAATTAATAATTACTAATTACACAAGTCGACGAGCAACTATGAAGATATTGACCTATATTTTCAAATTTCCGTCATTTAGTGAAACATTAAAAATAAACTATAAATACTTTATAGTTATATTTTTTTTATTAAAAAATAATAATAATTATATTTCTATACACTATAAATATATTAATAATTTATATTAAAATAAATAAATAAATAAATATGTATATAAACATATATATGTATATATGTATACTTAAATATACAGAAAAGCCAATGAGTATTACGTTGATTAAAGAAAAAAGAAAATATAAAAGTTGTATATGTGTGTTTATTACTACTTCTACTTATTTATTATTATTAATTCTTTGTTATTATTTTTTTTTAATTCTTTTATTTTCTCTACTTTATAATGTGTATTAATTACTATCATATTATTATAGACGTTATAGTAGTATTTCTATAAAAAATTTCAACTAATTAAATATTTTTTCTAAATTTTCATATGATCATCCACTTTCCACTTTCCACACTTGAAAACTTTAAATGAAAATAAAATTACGATAATAATATTTAACCAAAAACCATAAAAATAAAAATCTATATTCAATATTTAAATCGACACAAAAAAATTCTTGAAAATCGGGTGGAGGTTTGGGTCTTCTTCACTCACTTCTTTAAGAACGTCCATTCTTGTCTTCTAATAGTAGGATTTTTTGTTACTCTATTTTGTGTCGATAAATTTTTCTAGAAAAAAATTATTTTACGTCATACAAATATTGTGTGTAGGACGTCACATGTGAACAATTAATCAAATCTGAATTTCAAGACCTTATAAACCGAATGAATCAACTCTCAGTCTTGTCTCCATTAACAACCGCCGCCATCGCCTTTCTGGTTTATACTTCTTTTCTTTTCCCAATCCGCCACACACACTTTACTTCGCCAATGACTCTCGTAATATAATAACAATAAGCCGATATTATGCTCGTGAATATATATATATATATACATACAAATATGTACTCGTATTATATACAATACGCCGATGATCGCGATTGCGTGACAATGTTTATTGGAACAAATTAATATTACGCGATTTTACACAAGTTGATTTATTAGAAATGAGAGAATGTAATTTTTATTGTATATATCGATATTTCTTCGTTTATTTTATAGAATATAAATTATATATATATATAATATTATTATTACAATACTACTTTTATAGGTCACCTCTATCTCACTGGTCTAGACGCGCCGCGATTTTTTGGGAACCCCCGGCGATCGTCACGGGATATTGATTGGTCCGGGAGCCTTAGCGACACGCGCCAGTATGGCCGTTTCGGACACAATCCAAATCCCTTTGAACCATCGCGTCGGTGGCTCGTATAATATATATATGTGTGTGTGTGTGTGTGTGTGTGTGTGTATGTGTGTGTGTGTGTGTGTGTGTGTGTGTGTGTTTGTATTGGTATATTTACTGCACCAATTGGCGGGTGGTGAGCGGGAAATATAAACCTTTTAACTACTCATCAAGTGAATAAAATGTAAATTATACTAACAAGGCCGTAGCAGGAACACATTTTCGGAAGAGAGGGGGTTTAAAACCGAATCATATATTTTCAACTACTAGATTTAAATATTAGATTATGTTGTGCTCGATAAAATTGTGTCTAAATGCGGGTTAACATGTGGCGTGTAAATAGTGTGTCTCCAATTTAATAATTTAGAGTAATAAATTCAATTTATTATAATTATTAAAAGTTTCGGGGAGAAGGGGGGTTTGACTCCAAAACCCTCCTTTTTTTTGGTTTTTGCAACAGTTAAAAAACATTTTTTTTTTGGTTTTTGTGGTACTCGGTAATTTATTCGATTTGGACACATAGCGTGTGTGTGTGTTATTTGTTTTTCATTAATCCATTTATTATAATTTATTGTATTTACTGTTAATTAGTTAATCACGGAAAAATATTTAAATATTTCCGTAATTATTACGCTTTTTCAACATATTGGAGGTTGGAAAACGATAATATAGTATTATATAATAATTATTATAATATAATTATAATTTTTTAATTTCGTGAATATTACTTAATTTTAACGATATATTGAGATAAGAATTTCTTTAGTATTTTAATTAATTGCCAATTATTATTGTTTTTTATAATTCAATAATTTATTAAAAGTCCGGTACGAGATAGGAATTTTCAACATTTTAAATCACAATAAGAACAAGTTACGTTACTCATTATTAATTATATAACGAGTTAAATTACAAAGTTGGAAACCAAAATAAGTAAATTGTTAAGTAACAAGTTAGTAATTTTTAGTAACTAATTACTTTATGGTAACTTTGTAATTTATCATTTTCCAATATGGTTTTAAAATTTTATGAAATTAATTTTTTTTTTAAATGTCATAAAATATTTCGTGAAACGTTTGTGTATATAATAAAAAATAAAAATATAATATTTAACATTATACAGCGTCAATTTATTGACTCAATTATTTTTATTTAATCTGTCAAATATATATATTATATAATAATAATAAATAATATGTTTTTTTAAATGAAATAAAATTAAAGTTGGATAAACTCTATGGTACATTTATAATTTATATCTATTACTACAGTTGTAGACGTTGTATAAGTATTTTTACTAATTATTTTAACTAATTTGATGATTTGTTAAAATTTTGGTACGATCATCGACAACCATTTATGTGCTCTACTTGCCCTCTTCTACACTTGAGAACTTTAAATGCCGATATTTATGATATATATTTTAAAAATACAGGAAATTGTTTCTATAATTCAAAATTAGCATTATTTTACATACCAGTAATATTATAGACATTTTTTATCATATTATAGTGAAGAGAAAAATTAGAAATAGAATTCAATAATTAAAAACGAAAATTAAATGACAATAACAATAATTAAAACTAAAATCAACATCTTACAATAAAAATCTATATTTAAAATTAAAATTGAAACTAAATTTTTTGAAAATATACTCGTATATTCAAAATCAAAAGCAAAATGGAAGAATTTTAAATTTTAAATTTAAACCGTAATGTCTTTAAAATATATTTTTATATCAAAAGCCAAAACAATTAAAATGTTTTAAATAAAATCGTATATAAATCCAAAATATATATTAAAACCGAAATATTTTAATTTGATTTCAAAATACTATATTACAAATTTTATAGAAAACTGAAAAGTATGTCTTGTATTAAAAAATATATTTCGTCGTAACAGTTGTATGTATTAAATATTTAAATTTAATTGTTTTTATGTATAATTTTTAAATATATAAACTATTTATGGATTTCTTGTAGTAATGTATTTAACTGATATATTACAGACATAATCCTCCTATAACGCTTTTCTAATGTTCTTATATTAACTTTTCGCATTAGGAACGTTTTAAAGTCATTTGAGAAATGACTTTTCATTTATACGCGTATGTACGTATGTAGTGCATGAGCAAAATAAATTAGAGTGATTATTAAAATCATTGCATGTTTGCTTAGTCGTTTTCGTATTATGTCGTCAGAGATATTATTAATTATTTATATGCTTTTAATTAAGTATTATAAACGTATGAATCGTAATTGTATATTATGAAGATTTAATATTCAACAATTATAATTACTTTTATTATAATATAGAATTATCAATTTCCATTTAATGTTTACTAACTATTAATATAAACAAATAAAATATAAACACCCGAATAAAATAATTTGTTTTATTGAATAAATACGGATTTTGAAAACGATATTTCCATCTTTATTGTTAAGATCTTTAGTTAAATATAACATTTCACTATTGAATATTTTGGTTTAATTATTGTTATAATATGAATTAAAACGATATTAAATAATACGATTATTTGAAATTACACAGGTATGAGTATATTAAAGCTTTCATGGATTGTTGATTTATTCAAAATATTTTCAGATATATATATGTCTTCAGTTTTTGGCTGACGTTTCGGACTAATTGCACAGTCCATCTATAGAGCGATAGTTATTAGTCAGTATATAATAGTTAGACCATTGTCTGAGTAGTAGAGTCAGTATATTTACAAACTCGGACTAGTAACTATCGCTCTGAAGATGTACGCATAGTTTTGGACTCATTTCATAAATGAGTCCGAGACGTCACCCAAAAACTAATGACATGGATATATTTGAAAATATTCTGAATAAATAACACAAGTAATTTACATTTTTTATATTACAAAAATATATAATTTAATAAATTTAATATTAACAAATTTTTTTTATTTCAAACAACAGCAAAAGTATAATATTCAATTATTTACTGCATGTGTTCGTTTTCTATTATTAACAATGAGAAACGATAATATTGTTGTCATTATATATATTATATAATAATGTAGACGAGGAGTGATATTTTGTACCCATCGATCAGGTTTATATCATGCCATCGCGTGTCTTTACATTGTTTGTACGAACGCACGTAGTAGTTAAACCACAATTCTTTGAAACTGATCTGAATCGTAGATATCCCATACGTAGATTCTCATTTGGTAATAACTATGCGCCGCACATGTAATAATAATATTAATTAATTAAAAAGTTTCGAAAAACCGGTCGTTTGATATATACATCACAAAATAGACAAGTCGCAATAAAAGTAATTATAATGTGCATGTTTAAATTATTGTTCAGATACTGCGCGTTTATTAAAATAAATATTTCTAACGATATATACTCGTATAAATATTGATACGTTAAAATATAATTTTGAAAAACTAAATACACATATTTGTACTTGGACTTTTATTTGAGAAGCATTTATTATCGACTAATTAGTATAGGGCTATGAATTTAATGTACTAAAAACACATTTTAAATGCTAAAAAAAAAACAAAATGTTGTACAATTTTAATGAATACAGTTTATAAATGTTTTTATTTTTGATTGGAATATCTTCCAATGACATATTTTCCCCAAAAAATATTTTTAATAAAATCGATTTTAAAATTAAAAAATTCTCTCTTTCCTCTCCACACACCCCCCATAAAAAAATATTCTCAAATTTGCGATATTGAAGAATAATAGTTTTTCAACAATAACTGTCGTGCTTAATTATAATATTATCGCGATATGCTCCAAAACGAATTCAATCGAAAACCTAATTAATATTCGTGTAGACAAACGTTTAAAATCATTCATTGTTGTGGTGGTGCATGGTTAAGTTTTTGTTAAATAATTATATAATAATGGCTAATAAAACAATAATTGAAATGTGTGAGGAAATCTGTATTTGTATTTGTGCTAATTCGATTGAAAATACTGATGAAAACCGTTAAAAATCGAAATCACTACCCAAACCAATATCAATGTCTTACAAAATCTAAATCGGTATTCAATATCTAATACGTAATATATAAATATAAAAATCGATATTTATAATCAAAACCATGAAATTAATAAATATTGATAAGCGAAATAGAAACCGGAATGTTAATTACTGAACATTTTAAATCGAAAATGAAACGAAACAAATAAAAAAAAAATTAGGATTCCATTCTCACGAGCGTATATAATATGGATGACGAATTAATATATGTAGTCAATTTGATAGATATCCGTGTTATCTTAATTCATATTTTATATTTTTAAGTATAATAAAAGTATTTTCTGTTTTCAATGGAATTAATTATTATAAGCCCGGTCAGACGATGATCAGGTAACGAGTACTGAGTATCACTTTATCATCAAATATCCGTCGACTTAGCGTGCAGCACAAAAATAAACTAATATCTGAAAGTTTGGACAAAAATTTTATTTGGAATTATTATTTTTACAAGACCAGTAAAGTTTTTGGACAAACTAATATATAAATTCACATACGCTTATTTTTATTCGGATGTTGTGGAAACGAAATTAATTTTAACACTTGTTTAATTTTAGTTAAATTATTAAATCTATATTTGAATAATAGTATATAATTCATTCATAAATATTTAAGTGCGGAATTTTTGAAATAAAGCATCTCTCAGCTTCTCTAGTTTTATTATTTTATTATTTTGGTTTTCTTATGTTTTTTACATGTTCACGTATTTACATTTATAAATATATTGGATGACTTATTTTTGTTTTTGATAATGTTCTGTTTAATGGTATAATATGGGTATTTGTTTTTAAAATATGAAATTTAGTTTTGGACTAATATATACATCAATATTTGTGGAATTTAATGAAAAAAATAAATAAATTGGTTTATTGACGTGTAATAAAAATATAAAATGAAAAATATTGGAGAAATATATCTTTTATATCGTCTTTAAAAACAAATTGTACAGACTGCGTTAATATGACATTCTTCTGGAATGTGTTCAGATATAATATGTTGACAAATAAACCTTCGGAAATTTGAATTCAAAATCGAAAAATTGATCCAAATATTAATAATAATATAAAGGTAAGCCAACACTAATGCAAAGGGAAGTAAATAAGGTTAATTTTATTTTTTCAATTTATAACTCATTTATGTTCAGTCTTATCTATAGGCCACATTATTTTCTATTATCTTTGTATTAAAATTCCAAATTTTAACATCCAAAATTATATAATTTTCATTTCATCAAAATACAATTAACTATTCTTGAAAATAATCATAATTATAAAATTATTGAACGTCGTAAAAGTTCACGGGATAAAAACTGAGAATATATGCTGCATATAAGGTTTCAATTGATTAAAGTGGATGGTAGTGATGGTGGCGTCAGAGGTGTGGGTCATTAGACAATGCTAAGGGTAATTGACTGTTAGGACCTTTTTTTGAGGGGTGCAGCTATAATATTATTTGACCGATTCTGCAATATACAGCAACGTTAGTAGTGTTTAAAAAAGCAAAACTTAAGAGAAATTTTCAAAATTAATTTTTCGTTTTATATTATTTTAAAACGTTAATATTATTAATACCATACTTGAAAAAATTAACTGTACATTTCACTTCAATTGCCGACATGGTATTTAGTAAAAGGTATTATTTATTTGTGTTGGAGACAATTTTATTATATATTGATTGTTGCGAGAAAAAAAAGAATAAGTGACCTTTTTTAATATCTTCAAAGAAACGGAACAAATTTTTTGATTACAAACTTATCAGATATTATCTAAAAAATTCCATTTAAGCATAAGACATACAAAATAAATGTTTTGTTTTTAAATTTTTCACATTTATCGCATTACGAAATATTTAAAAGTATTGTTCTAGAGCATTCTGTCTCAAAAAAAATGTATCTTTCATATATGTCTAGTCGTTACTTATTAAATTTTTGATAAAGAAATAAACTTTGAGTTTACGGGAAATAATATATACTTAAACTACTCTAATTTCATCAAACTTTTTCAAATATATTGTTATGATTAGTGACTTTGCGGTTGTATATAAAGTATGTATTTTAAATTAAATAGTTAATCTAACCTAATAATTTTGTGTAATGGAACATAAAGAATACCCGTAACGTAGAAATTATCGATTAAACTATACGATGTAGGGGTCCTTCGAGTATATTTTTTGGAGCAGCAAAATAAACTATACATGTATAGTTCTTATAATCATGAAATTAAATACATTATATAATAACAAAGCGTATACAGGCTTTTTTTTCTTTTTTATTGTGCTTTTTGAGAAATATTTTGAATCTTTGAATAAATTTTAGTTACATTTTCAAAACGCACTACTGCTAAGAGAATTTGATTATAGTAAAATTAGATTATATAAAAGTTGAATACATATTTTTTTAACTACACACAATACTATTATTAAAAGTCTAAAAACAGCTAATGTAGTTTTTAAGTGTTCGAAAAATATATCGAGTGTTATGTAGTATTCAACATATTTTATGAATACTATAACTATAAATTATTTAAATAAATATTTTGAATACAATTATTTGGAGCTATTTTAAAATATACTAATAAAATGTATTTTAACCAAGTATATGAGTAGAATCAATATAATTTTCAATAGTTAAGTCTGGCTAAGTACACACATATACTCGTATACTCATGTATATATAAATATATAATTAGGGTTCTGATTTTTTTGCAATAAATAAGTATTGAAATTGATTTATTGCAATAATTCATTTAAAAACTTGAATTACACTAACAAAATTTGTCTGGTGGACGTCGGTATTATTGTGTTATTTACTATAAGTCTATTAATATTTGAATAAATTAGGTACGTCATGTACTCTCGTATCATTATTTTATAAATTATAATTTATAAATATTTTTAATTTTCATTGAACTGTTCAATAAGTATTAATAAAGTAAATACAAATTGAATTATATAAAATATTGAAATTTAGTATATCAATAAAATTGAAAAAATATACCGAAAATTGCAAAAAGTTGTAATAGTATTTTTTAGATATCAATTCGTTTTTAGGCGAAACGAATTTAAAAGTTACTTTTAAAGAAGCAACAATTTCAGTAAAAAAAAATTTAAAAAATTAACATTAAAAAAAAGTTACAAATGCAATAACACCTGACATCTAAATATTTATTTAATTTATATTAATTTATGTGAATATTTATTATTATTTTTACATTAATTTCCTTTAAATCTTATTTTTTTATTAATAAAATTATATTCATATTTAAATAATTTAATTAAAATATTAATTTGTGGGATTATAGATTATAGTTTTATAATCCAATGGATTCCAATCTCCTAGTATTATTTCATTCAAGAATTTTATATTTAGACACAAAATGTATAAGTATAAACATATAATGTATAAAACTGTTAATTATATCACGTATAATAATAATACGCTGATAGCGTAAAGTGGTGGTGCTAGCGTGAAGTTGGCACCGCAAGGAGAAAATCATTTTTATCTGCAAACTAGATGATTTACAAATTTTAAAAATAATTTAGCAAATATTAGCAAATTATTTGCAAAATGTCTATAAAGGTTTGACGTTGATAGCGTAAAGCGGTGGTGCCTACTTCAAGCACGTTACCTTTAACAGTATTAATTCAAAATAAAAACTAAAAAATAATAATAATAAATGAAAAAAATAACATGAATAAAATAACAACTAACACTACAAAAACCATAACAAAATATATTACTATAAAAAACTTTCTGACAAGAAGAAACTAATAACAGATTTGATAAAAATGTTTTTAAGGATTTTGAAAATTAATAGAGGAGCGAAATGAATTCGATGGTATAAGAAAACGTTAGTGAGTTGTCACTTAGGTTAGAACATTAGATACTGGAAATAAAGATGAGCAGAGTCACATTTTTCGAGTAAGAGCACTCTAAAAATAAAACATTTTTAATACATACATAATTAAAAACATAATATTGCAAATTTTTATTTATGAATTTTCAAAAACGTGAAAATTAGCTTTATGAAGTTTTCGAATATATTAATGTATTGGGTTTTATAATATATTTCATTTCTATAATGTATATACACACAAACACACACACACACACACACACACACACACACATTTTATATAATATATATATATATATATTTGAGTCAAACCTTTTTGTCTCCTTTATTTGGAAGTCAAAAATTAAATAGCGCTAAAAATGTAAAAAACTATTATTTTGATATTTATTAAACAAATTGTGAAGTATTTAAATACTTTTAAAACACTAAAAACATTATTCAAATAAATATTATAAGTACATATTTGTAAAATTATTTGAATACGTACTCTAAATATTTTTTCTCTATTTATTTGAATACATATCTTAAATACTTTTCAAAAATAAAGTACAGCATGTTGCAAAATGGACGTTAAAAAATAAGGAAATGAATGTTTCGGTTAGGTTAAGAAAATAATATTTAGTTCCGATTTCATAAAAACTAAATAATGGATATTAGTGTAATAATATTTTACAATAAAATAATAATAAACAATTAATTACAAATAAATAAAAATTTTGAAATAAAGAAGAATTCATATTATTATGTACTAAATATATGTATGAGAGGTATGAAAAATATCAATAAAAAATGTAATGGAGTAGCATCTCACCACCAGTAATTATTCTCGTCTTGGACAATTTTTTTTGACATCATCTGTCTAGTGATATATATATCACTGTATTATAACTTTTGTACAATATTTAAATGATCTAAATTATGGTATATATCATAAAAGTTATTTCCCACCTTGTCTTGAATTGTTTTATGTGTTTACATTAATTATACGTATAATATAAGTGGAAAAATTAAAAATTGTACACATATTTATTAATTTATTTGAATTGCAAATAGTTTTTGGTGTTCTTGGCGTTTGTTTCTGTTTGCTATATAGATGCATCGTTCTCTCTTATACATAAGTAAAAATCAATATAATATAAATAATAGATTTTAGGCCGACCTAATTTGTCTTTTCGCTGAGGATTATCATTGAATTTCTATACTTGCTTATTCAGCGGTCACAAATCAAATACTATACCGTCCAAGCGATCGCATTGCGGGTAATTGGGTATATATATGTATGTATGAAAAAAGTATCAGTTTTCATTCCACGGGGACTACGAAGAGTCTACGCATATATGTGCATATTCGCACATTATAATATTGTGAGAGAGGGTGGAAAAAATTATATAATACATATATTCGCATATATATAATCGGATAAGACGAATTAAATATTAGCCTTTTATTATCTTTTTTTTTACGATAATATACAATATTAATATTATAAATAAGTTTTTTACAACTAAAATTAATTAAAATTTTTTAAAAAAATCTAAACTAATCATTATATAAATTTGTTAAAAAAAAATTGCTGTTAAATTTTTTTATTGAAAATTAGTTGTTGATTTCATAATTTTTTTTATTTATTTCATAAAAATATTAATTTATTTTAACAAAATTATATATTGGCCAGCATCATTTTCCCGGCAACCCAGGTTTTCTCATATACCACTAAAAAAATAAAATTTATATTTCCATAAACTTCAAAAAAGATCTCTGTGGGACATACTTGGTATATATACATAGAATATGCCAAAACTTAGAATTAATGGGTTAAAAGTTAAAATCAAATAGAAAAGTTAAATTAATTTTCATTAAGTTATTTGATTGATAATTTTATTTTAACTTGCGTGTAAATTTCAAATTAATTTTATAAAAAGGTATCTATTAAATTAAATTAGTTATTAATAATAATATAGTGGGTAACATGAAATACTGTAGTAATTATTATTTGTATTATTATTATTGTTTGGTAGTATTAACATAATAGTATTGAAGATTATATAAAATGGTACAAAGACTTAGGTTCATGTCTCCGAACATGACCCGAACTGAGGTTAATTGTTAGTAATTTGATAATGATTGTTAGTGCTGAACAAATGTGAAGTGAAATAAAATGATTAAAATTTGGGAAATTAGAAATTGAGTATTAATCAAAATTTTGTTTGCATTAACGAGTTACAAATACTAAAGAACCTAAATAATCAATGCATTGGGTTAGGTTTCAAAATTCGAGATGTGAGGGTGTTGGTATGTAATTGTAGGGTGGTAAGAAATTTCAACAATTTGTTTGTTAGTTGTTATGGGTTGTAATGGATGGCGGAAATGCGTCAGATGACGTATTTGGAATAACAATATTGAATATCCGCTATGGTAGTATATTTATTAACATATACACTAATACAATTAAATACAAAGAAAACGTATAATGTAAAATAATGTTTAATAAATGTATAATAAAAAAATACCACTCGCTAATACGGCTACGGACGTACTTGACGAGTATGTCGGTTCGACATATCCAAATCGTCGTCGTTCGTAGGAAATCGTATTTTTAATTAATATAATATTCCTATTTATAATACCCAAATACGATTTGCGGGTAATCAATAGCTGATGCTTAATTAACATATCGCGAAATCGTATTATTATAAATAGGAATATTTCGCTATCTGTTACGTCGGCGTACCGGTGGCGAAAATACCTTATGATCGCACGTAATGTATTTACGGCGGTTAGGTATTTTCGTTCAGCGTTACTTGCGGAAAGGGATGGACAGTTGATAAATATCGGCTCGGTGGTGTAAACGATTCGTTTACACATACACGAGCCGTGTCAACTCTCCCCTCCCAAACTGTCCAACCGGGAAGCGCTATCGCATAGAAGCGTAGAGGACCTAGGACCCGGGTTCTCTCTTAGACACATCGCTGACTCCCATAATAGGATCAGCGGGTTTCAGGGTTACTCGTTTGACTCTATCGAGTTCGATAGAGCCGGATTCGTATAACCCTGGTAAGAGAGTCTCCCAGTTAAGAGGTGGAAGGATTACGGGTTCGAGGGTAGGTCGAGGAAGGCGGTGATTTCTTCCTCTAAGTCGTCCTTCCTGGCCTCTATTGGATCCATTTCCATCCCTGCCTCCTCATTCGCCGACGATGGTTTGGTCGCCTTCTCTGCTATTTCGGTTTTGGGAGTGCTGGGCGTCTCGGTCATGATGACGTCCGACTTCGCCAACCGGAATTGTTGCGATGGCCCAGCTCTCTCCTCCTCGCACCGTCGGCGCATCTCCGTTTTTTTTTTTTTCAGCCAGAACTGATTTAGGCGAACGGCCGATCTTTTTTTTGCCGCCGACGTAGCCCGTGTTGCCATGGGTGGTTTTTCTGGTTTTTTTCCTGACACGACCGATCCTTGGCCATGACAACACCGGTTTGCCTCAGCCTTTGTTGGGATGGGTGGCGATGGCATGTTGCTAATACATGCCTGCCATCCCCGTAGGAATGCTTCCCACAACACCGGGTGCTGTTGTAGCTCACCACTGGTGGCTTGGCGTACCTGTTGTTGTGTCAACGGGTACTCCAAGGAGCGTCCTCCCAGGTCTTGAAGTAACCGTTTGGTCTCCAATTGGTTCTTCACTAATGCTTGATGTTTTTGCCGGTAAGTATTGGCAGCCGATGCTCTCCGGTTGGTGGCTGTTGCGGGGTTGTCTATTCTAATTGGAACAGAAGGATAAAACAAATAATGGATTCTTAATAATTTCACTGAGGTATAATTTGACCCTCAGCGTGTCCTTCTGTCGGTTGAGCCATTTTTAAACACGAGACATGGAGTTTTCGGGGTGGACGTTGGTCAGTGAGATAAACTCCTAACCCTAATCGTTCCGCCAATCGAACAGGTCCCAACCATTTAGGCGCGAATCCTGCATGAAACCCCTTGTCCGCGTTTGAGAGATGATGTCCTTTGTAGTAAACCCAGTCTCCGATTTCGAACCTTGATTCGGTCGGTGTGACCGGGTTCACCCTCTTGTTCAGAGTCTCAAAGGTTTCAGTCTCTTTTTCTTGTCTCTGTAGGTTTACATCTTGCGGCGGAATGATTGGTGCATCACACAGGGCCCAATCACCAGGTCGTTTGGCTTCTCTACCGAGTACCAGTACCGATGGTGGAAATCCTGTGGCTACATTCAACCTATTCCGAATCGCGAAGAGTATCGACGATAGTTTAGTGTCCCAAGAGCGATGACTTTCACCCATAAGGTGGGCGCGAAGTCCTTTTTTCAACTCTTGGTTCCGACGTTCGACGGGGTTTGCTCTAGGGTGGTAAACCGGAGTCGTCCACCCCTCCGCCCCCCATCGGTCGAGTGCTCTGAGCATTTCCTTAGAAATAAACTGAGTCCCGTTGTCGGTAAGACACACTCGAGGATACCCAAAACGTGAAAAGAATTCTCGTTCGAGTGTCTGTACTATCGTCTTAGTGGAAGCTGTACCTAATGGGTATGCTTCCACCCATCTACTGAAACAGTCAGTGGCCACTAGTATGTATGTTTTTCCCCTCCCTGTGCGCGGGTAGGGACCCATTAAATCAATACTAATGACCTCCCAGGGCTGTCGCGGTTTTCTAGACCTCATGGGGTCTTCTGTTTTGGAATTTAGGGGCTTAGTACAGGCGCATATGTGGCATGCTCCAACATATTTCCTCACCTTTTCTCGCACCCCCTTCCAGTAAAACCGTTTTCGAATAGCCCTGAATGTTTCCTTCCACCCTGGATGACCAGCCAGGGTGTGGTCATGGTACCTCCATAGGATATGGTTTGATTTATCCAAAGGCACCACGATTGGGGAGGAGAAACGTCATCGATATTTTTCCTTAAAAGACCTTCAACAATAGTATATGCTTTTTGTTGTGCTTTTTCTCTCCGCGTGTTGTTGGCTGGACAATCGGCGTTTATGTTATCCATTATGAAACTGACATATTGATCACTCGATTGCCAACCTTTCAACATTTCTTCGGAAAATGGAATATCGTTAGTTTCCTCCCTATTGCCTATCAAAGAGAAAAGTCTATCGAAAGTGCCTTGTGTTTTGTAATGTGATGACGTTGGCACTCCGAGTAGGTTCTCTTCGAGCATGTCCTCATTGACTGGTGGACCATCCGATGGGTTACGTGACAGCATATCTGGGGCCTCATTAAGACATCCTGATATATGCGTCGTTTTGTAATTTAAGTTACCTAATTGTAACGCCCATCTGGTTAGTTTTGACTTTTGGTCTTTGGTCTTATGCAACCAAGTCAATGCTGAATTGTCGGTAAGGAGCTCAAAGGGTCCTGGTTCGAGATATGGACGAAACTTGTCCACAGCCCAAACCACGGCCAAACACTCTCTTTCGACGGCTGCGTACCTTTTTTGTGTCTCGCTTAACTTTTTGCTAGCGTAGGCGATTATCCGTCTTTCCTTCGGTCTGTCACCCCGTTGAAAAAGAACAGCTCCTACACCTATTTCGCTAGCATCGGTTTGGAGACAAAAAGGTCTACTGTAGTCGGGAGAGCTTAGCTTTGGGGACTCGTACAGGGCATTTTTAATGGTATCAAATGCAGTCTGTTCGGTCTGTGTCCATCGCCATTTGGTTCCCTGTTTCAATAAATTTGTTAGAGGCGCTATGGTGTCAGCGTAGTTATCTACAAACTGACTATACCAATTACAAACACCTAAAAATTTACGAAGCTCCTTAATTCGACCGGGTATTGGAAAGTCCTTGATTGCTTTAAGCTTTTCGGGTTGTTTTCCAATTCCCTCTGAATCCACTAAATGTCCAAGAAATGAGATTTCGGTAGTTCCTAATCTGCATTTCTTTGGATGACATGTCAACCCATGTATACTTAAGCGCTCGAGAACCTTGGTTAAGTGTGTTAGATGGTTGTCCAGTGTTTCGGAATATATTACTATATCATCCAGGTACACCTGAACAAAATCATCTAAGTATCCTCTTAAAACCTCGTTCATGAGTCTCACAAAAGTCATAGGTGAGTTTTTAAGACCAAACGGGAGAACTCTGAATTGATAGAGGCCTCTACGTGTACGGAATGCCGAATACTTCCTAGAACTATGATTTAAGGAGACCTGCCAATATCCAGATTTTAGATCTAAAATACTGAATATTGTCGCTCCTCTCATATTTCTTATCATATCATTTAGATTTGGCATGGGGTAAGCATCGGATTCCGTCACTTCGTTTAGTCGCCTATAGTCAACGCAAAAGCGGTATGTTCCGTCTTTCTTTTTCGCTAATACTATAGGAGCTGCCCAGGGTGAGGTACTCGGTTCAATTAGACCCTGTTCCTCCATATCACTTATCATTTCGTTTATGACCTTTTGCTTTTCAGCTGGGTACGGATAAGGATTAAGGGTAATCGGTGTTGGAACTTTGAGTCTAATTTCATGATCAATCAATTTTGTGTGGCCTATCGTCCCATTGAAAACTTCTGGATACTTTTTAAGTATTTTCATTAGTTTTTCTTTGACGATAGGATCACTCGAAATTTGAATGTCAGAAAAGTCGAGATTACCTAACTCTTGGTTTGACTTAGGTCCCGTCCAGCAGACTGATGTTCGCTTGGAGGTACCTAAGTATATCATTCCTGATGCGTAATCCCATGAGACTTCATTTTCTACAAGAAAATCATGTCCTAAAAGAATCTCACAATACAGGTTATCTAAAATCGCAGCGTTGAAGGTTATCGAAACATCTGCGATTTGAGCTTCGAATGCCGCGTGACCACTTATGATTTGAGTGTGACCATCGGCCATTCGTACTGATGATAATGGTCCTTTCACAATTTTTCCGAATTTCGTAGAAATTTCTGGTCTGACATACGACTTTTGTGCTTGAGAATCTAACAAGGCGGTAACAAAACCCGTGTCAAACTCCAACTCAATAGATGGAGTTGATATTTTTGTCGGTGTTTTGTTAATTACAGTTCTCACAGCTGCACATCCAAAACTATCGGGTTCTCAATAGAGACAATCGATTGTTTATGGGGTGATAATTCAACTGTGTCTGTAATGTTGTCGTCCTTGTGTTTCTCTAAGCTACCGTCATATTTTATGTCAGGGTCATTCTGATTCTGTTCGGATCCTAATAACATTTCCTTTAAAATTAGTTTTGTAGGTTCTACGTGACTAGTTGATCTTTGTTCAAGATTATCAGAGCTAGCACCAGATTTACCCTCAAATACTAAATTTTTATGGTTAGAAATGTCTGGATTTTCGAAACAGAAAGTAGTGTCATCTAAAATATGATTTAGGTCATTTATTTTTGATACTTTATCCTGAACATGAATGTTGGATGTTGGGTGACTAGTACCAACATCCGATGAATGTAATGATGAGTGTTCAGGTAAAGATCTATAAATGCTGGTCCCACATATCTTATTTAATGACATTTCTACTGATGACTTTTCCAAGAATTTGTTTTTCGAATTTTCGACACTTATCTGACCCTGTTCTTCTACAGCTACTTTAGTCGATTCATGTGATACATTTTCAAAACTAAGAGCTAATAAAAGAGGGATTTGACACGTATCGTCAGAAATTTGTGATGAACCCGTGGAGTGGACTAAGCTCCGCCGGGTTTCGGTCCATTTCCCGAAAGCTTGTTGGGACATTCGTTATTCCAATGTGGTCCTTTACAATGCTTACATGGGAGAGATGGTTTACGGACTACCTTCTGATCAAGTTTCAGTTTGACTACTGGTACGGGAGAAGTTTTTTTTGTATCAACATATTTAAATCTCGCGGGCTGGTTTTGATAGTTTTGCATATCAGTTCTTGTATCTGAAGAGATATCAAGAACTCCAGCTATTCGCCTAAGATCCAAAAATGTTGCGGGATTCTGTAATCTCGCATGGGTACGAAACTCTTCTCTCATGAGCCCAACGACAGTACTAACTATCTGTGACTCGGAGAGGCCAGTTTGTACCCGACGCGACAGCTGATTTTTCTCCAACACGAAATCGGTCAATCGTTGGTTTGTACCCTGTCGTACTGACACGATTTCTGCGCGGAGGCGGGATTGGATATCCGGGTTATCGAATTTTTCAGCGAACTCGCTTTTAAATTCGGACCACGATAAATCCAGTGCCTTAATGGTTTTCCACCACTCGGCAGCATTTCCCGTCAGCTGTGATTCCATTATCCTAACCCAGGCAGATTTATGTATATTTGCTTGACGCAAAATACTTTCCGAATTTACGATAAATCGTATGGGTACTTCTTCCTTTCTACCAGAAAACTGAGATAGTGAAGCTCTAGCAGTTTTTAAGTCCTGAATTGGAATAAGCATCGAATGTTCTGTAATGGGTTCAATAGCCGAGTTCGAACACATGATCGTTTCGCTCGAGTTCGAAAACTGAACAGTGCGATTCGGTCTATCGATATGACGATTATCGCATCCAGTAGCGTGTCCGGAATCGACTGTGAAATCGTTTTCCCTGTGACTCGCAATTTTTGGTTCCTCTTGATCCCTCCTTGTGCTATGCATTAACGGTTGATTGGCCCTTGTTCTCTCTGTTTCGTGTGTGGGAATCAACATAGGAGTAGCTAACCTTGTTTTCCTGACCTCCTGTTCAATTTCCGATAATCGGTTTTGGAGGTGAGGTGGTTGCTGTTCTCCTAAATGTGATCGATCACCACTCGAAACAGAAAGAGGGCCACTCTGTTCGAAATGTGGCACCGGATGTTTGGGAGTAACAATAGGCCTAAATGCGCTACTACTGGACGATTTACTCGTTTGTAAATCGTTTTCGATTTTCGCCATTTTATCCATTATTAACTTTTGGTTATCTAGAAACCGCGACATCGCTGTTTCTAGCGTGCTTATTCTTAACTCTAACCGTCCGATAGCCGTATTGACCCTTAAGTCCTGTCTCAATGCCCCTATTTCCTCACTCGCAGCTCTAATTGAGTTAATCGTGTGAAAATCCGGAAATTCGGCATCGAGTGTGGGATTGTAGCAACTGGTTGATCGATTAGCATCAATCCCTATGTGACTACATGACAGGTCTATTGGAGGATTTAGTGTTTCACTAAATCTGACATTTTCTATGTCCGGTAACGGGGAGGTATAATCATCGTTACCAGTGTCTGCCTGTTCCGATTCCGGGTCTATCACCGCCGATTGATTTTCAATCGTTGGCGTAACGACAATCGGTTGTCGGGGTGGTAACAGACATGTGGACGGATTATTTCCTTCTGCCCGAATAACCGTTTCCAAAATGCATTGTAAATCATTACGGGCAGCTAACACGGGTAAACCGCGAAATGCACATTCCCTCCTGATTTCGGTCAACGTCATTTGGTATAATGTTTTACTCATTTTGTATAATACGAAAATACTGCGATTATAAACACAGGAAATTGACGTGTATCTCGGTGTAAACAACACTCACCAAAATAACGCAATTATCGAATAATCGTAATGGTTGGTCAATGACCTCGACGCGCTATATATTTGGCGATAATTATGTCGATATGTATATCTTAATATAGCGCGCGACCACTCGGCGTAATTATAACAGAACTAAATAAAACAATATTTCTGCCTACTATTAATATTTAATAGTTTATACAACCGTATATATTCAAAACTCGGTATGCAGCGGCCAAGTAGTAAAATAATTTAAGAAAAAAAATTTTACCTGGAATCACGCAAGACCGGGACTAATTCCTCAGCGGGGAGCCAATTTGTTATGGGTTGTAATGGATGGCGGAAATGCGTCAGATGACGTATTTGGAATAACAATATTGAATATCCGCTATGGTAGTATATTTATTAACATATACACTAATACAATTAAATACAAAGAAAACGTATAATGTAAAATAATGTTTAATAAATGTATAATAAAAAAATACCACTCGCTAATACGGCTACGGACGTACTTGACGAGTATGTCGGTTCGACATATCCAAATCGTCGTCGTTCGTAGGAAATCGTATTTTTAATTAATATAATATTCCTATTTATAATACCCAAATACGATTTGCGGGTAATCAATAGCTGATGCTTAATTAACATATCGCGAAATCGTATTATTATAAATAGGAATATTTCGCTATCTGTTACGTCGGCGTACCGGTGGCGAAAATACCTTATGATCGCACGTAATGTATTTACGGCGGTTAGGTATTTTCGTTCAGCGTTACTTGCGGAAAGGGATGGACAGTTGATAAATATCGGCTCGGTGGTGTAAACGATTCGTTTACACATACACGAGCCGTGTCATAGTGGAGCACTGTCAAACATATAGTTTGCACAATTAATTATTGGTATCGGTCCTGTTCTAAAAATTATTATTAGCTCATGTAATCATACTGTTTGCATCCCTTTGTTGAATATTGAGACTAGTATAAAAGAGATGGAACACTAACGATTGGTTATAAATCAAACCGAAATTTATTATTAGTGGGTACTGGTGACAGGAACCTGAAAGACATACTATTTCTCTTGTTATAAATGTAGTATACACACTTTATTGCTGTTTAGAAAATTTTAACCTTTGAAGATAAAAGAAAAAGTTATTAAGCCAAACTTATATTTTTTATCTTTTAACTAAATGATTTAAAAAAAAAAAGAAGTTAACTTGGCTAGTGATGAGATGTACCGACTTGATATTATTAGCGGAATAAATGTGAATAATAATAATAACGATGTCGAACAGCCACTCGTATATAGGTTTACAATCGTGTGCTATTAATTACGAAAGTTTCGCCGGGCTTTTGTTAATAAACTTAAAGTACATGACTACTACTAAAAATACTTATTGATGTTCTGTAAACTCCAATCATAACAAAAAACTCGTCGGTTAGTTTTTTTCTTATTTTTTAAACAATAATTTTTGTATATACATTTATGCAACAATTTATAGTGTTTTCCTTAAATTGATGAATATTATATTTAATATGAGATCATTATTTGTTTACTTTTTTCGCGATCAGAGGCGGATATAACAAGTTATGGTTTTAGATTTTGGTACGTAAAAAAATATTTTAATGATAAATTACATTAATATAATGGTTAAATGTGTGTACAGATTTTTCATTCTTAATATTGTTATATTTATATATGTTTGATATTCTAAATTTTAGCATTTTAATTAATAATAAAAATAGTATAAATCATTAATTACATTAAAGAAAACTAATTAAAAAACAAATGGCTTTTTTGACCATTAATTCGACTCAACTCGTGACTTAATAACTAATGTTTTAAACAAAGAACTACCATTTTTAATTAATTACACTAGTTTGTTGTTTCGTTTTTTTAAAATATTTTCGTGGATAAATCAATTATGTTTATTTAATTATTTAGAATTTGTTATTTGAAATCTATTTTTTTATTTTCATTTATTATTTACTTTTGACATGATAACATACTTTCTAGGTAATGTTGTTTTGACATATATATAATGAATAAGATAATATGATTTTTTTTCAAAAAATCTTTCAATTATAGAATAATTTAAATTAATGAAAATATGTTTTGAGACCTTAATAGAAAATTGAGGAACTATGATGTTCTCAAAATCTTCTTTCTACGTCCGGCTAAATCTATGGAGATATAGGATACGTCATTAAGTGTTAGGTTATTTGTCAACGTTATTTTTAGGCGTTGGTTTATCAACGTTTGAAAACTAAATATTCCTAGGAATTTTTGCAAAATAATTTAAAAATATATTTAAAAGTAAGTTTCATTTTAGTGGAAACTCTCCCATTCAGCTCCCGCGTATTTATTATATTCATAATACATTATCCGTTTATTTTTTTCGTGTATTAAGTAGGTTTTATTAGCGTACATATCAGGAAGCAGGAAAATTATTAATTACCGATAACCAAGCAGTCTTTGTAAAGAACATTTTAAATCAATATAATTCAATTAGGATATTATATATAATGACATAATTCGCTATGTTTTGTTAACGATAATATGCTATTATTTCCGTCGCGTATACTTACGATAGACCACAACGCACAGCTGTAGCGAAATTGACTATCTAATGAGCCGTACGATCATTGACTTAATAACTAATTCGTTTTAATACTTAAAACCGTTTGATATTTATCGGAAACCATCATGTACATTTAGAAGATTTAAAACAAAACGTATGTATTTATATATTTGAAAACCAATTAGAGGTGATAGATTTCATCGCGATGTAATTTTTCATTTCCCTTGAGTAAGTTTCCTATTATATATATATATAATAACATTTATATCATATAAAATATCAACAAATATTTTTTTATTTTATGAGTATACATATATCAAATTGAGGAATGAATGAATTAAAATGTTTTTTGATTTATAACTGAGTTAATTTTTCCTACTTGCCAAATTTCTGATTTAGTTAGTTACATTTTTACAACAGTTACATGTAAAAATAACGTTTTGTTACTATTGTGTTTTAAAAATTCAAAGATCCTACCCTATATGAGATTTTTAGTAAAATTGATTTATCGATTACGTGATATAAGAATTTTAAATTAAACAAAATGTTTACATGTTTATCTTAATAAATCATTAAAATTAAATAGTGATTTTTTTTAATTAACAAGTTATATTTACGCGTAAACAACTGTAAACAGTCACTAAGTCTAGTTTCATTATTATGAGTAAGTTATAATAACTTAATTTGGTCACTAAATTTGAGTAACATTCCCAGCCTTTAAACATGTTATATTTCTTAAAAAATATCTTTTTTCTTTCGCAATTTTATCGCTGTGGACGTGACGTATCTCAAAAGAATTAAAAATAAATATATATAATAAATTCTTTATATATTTACTGACCAAGATTGGTGATAAAGGTAGAGGTAAAAAAAACACACACAATAAAAATTTGGCTCATGGGTTCGCCTTTTGGCTGGGTCAATACGGGTCCCATTAACTATTTACACAGTACAACGCTGGGGCACATTCGGATTTCGTGACGTGCCGGTTAACGAACTCGCCGATTCCCTCCTACCCTCCTCCCCACACCAACACCATCATGCTCGTTTGTCCATCACCGACGTCGACGCCGCAGTATATATAGTCATTCCCTCATGGCGATCCACCAGCACCACCACCACCACTATTATAACTACTAACGTCACTGCGATTACCCTGCACCCTGTCTTGTTAGTATCGTTTTTAAGTTTATTGTTACTCTTTACCAAATAATGATTGCTGGTTAAACAATATAACATAATATTATGATATGATTGTACAGAATGACCACTGGGAATTAAAAGCTACTTGATTAATGTGATGATTACAAATTCTTTATTACAATATTATAATACTGTTGGCAATACGGCGGGTATGGCGTATTTCAATAATGTTTCAAAAAACGCGTAACGTATAAAGTACGTCCAACAAAAAATAACTCGTGTCGCAGGAGACAATGAAGAAAATTATAATTTGAAATCGGAATCGTTTTTAAGTACGGGTGAAATCATTACAAATCGATTCAATGATCACATCGATATCGACATTATAAAACAAAATAAAATCAATATTCAACATCTGTAACCAGTAACCAAGAAATATAAATATTAAAATTTAAAAGTCAAATCTTTTAACAAAATAAATAAATATTGGTAAGGGAATTACAAGTGAAATCTTAATTACTGAAAACTGATAATTGAAATCGAAAAAAATAATCACTGGTAATTAAAATCGTAATAAAACAAAAATTTAAAATACAAAAATTACATTGAGATTTAGTGTTCATGAAGGTATGTTATGTATGTAAAACGAATTAAGATATGTAGTTAACTAATACTTTGATGGGCGTCCTCTATATACTTTCTAATATGTGTATCAGTATACATAAAATTATTGCAAGTTTTCAATGAAATTAATAATTACATATGCTGCAGGACGATGGTTAGAATATTAGTATACTCATATTGATATTATTGTTATTTATTGTCAAACTTCTGTTGACTAGTACAGTACTCAAAAAAAAATATTATAAAATTATAAGATATATAAACATGTAATATTTTTATTAAATTTGAATGCATTTGTAAATGTATTTTATAAAATAATAATAATGATTTTAACATTTTTGTTCTCCTCCTCATTACAACGTGAAACAAAGCCGTCCACAGAAAAATATTTCATGGGGGGAGGGGGGCATCAAAAAATGTACACCTTAATTTCGTTTAACAAACTCTCAGTATAAATACTAAAAATTATAAATCACAGATCATGGAGCCGGAAGTACAAATTATCATATGTTACAACACCTATTCTATAAAGTTGTTCCCACGGATATAGTAATTTATAGCAGTGGCTATAACCGTGACTGTTTCGGGCGGGATTAATAGAAGTAATAATAATAATTTTTATCACACGTAAAAAAAACCACTGAAAATTATTTGCATTTAAAAGTAATTATATCGCTAATTTAAACAATATCAATATCAATTTCAATATATCAAATAAAATAGTGGAAGGGCATAGCCCTTCTTGCTCCCCATCTGCGGATAGCCTACGTTGGAAATTTGGAATTTTTGTTATCTGTTGTTGAATATTATTCACTTTATGTACAATACGTTTATTTCATTACAGATATTGCATTTAATCATTGTTTAATCATTGCGATTTGTGACATAATATACATGTGAATTATTGAACTGTGTATTATTTATTCATTATATTTTCAATTATTGTGAATTATACATATTTGAAAAGTTTTGTTAAAATTATTTCTGGTTCTATTTTAAAGATTTTTAAACCAAAAAATAAAATTACAGTTTCAACGAATTTAAATTCTGATCTTAATGTATCATTCGTGGATAGTTTAGCAATAAAAGAGTAATAATTTAATTAATCACAATCAAGTGAAAATTATAATATGAGTTTTATCCACTAGTTTTATAATATCAAAATTCTACCTGAAGGAGTATTTCAAAAATTACAGTCACATTTTGTTTCTGATAGCAAATAGCATCTAATTAATACTTTGAAAAGGTCATTTTTCAATTTTCTCAAAAGAACCTAGAAAAAACTGCATAGGAACAATTAAAGGAGTTGTAATTTTTTTCTGCAATTCAATAAAGTAGGTCAGGTTTCAAAGAACTATATAATATCATTATGTGTGACTAAAAAACAGACTTCTTAAATTCTGTGAAATATGTTGGGTAGAGCACTTGGATTCTCTGAGTTTATTTTATGATGTATACGAATATATTTATTTATCGTTGGAGGATTTGGATAAAAAAATATAAACTTTGATGGAGTGAAACCTCATACCCTGCTAGATAGTATAGAAATATAATTACTAAGTGAAAACATGATTGTGAAATAGCTGCAGTTGTAAGTTGGTAGTTAATTGTTTCTAACATTATAAAAAAAAAAATTTTACCAAAATTTGTGAATAGTTTTATCAGATTATTGTAAACAAAAATTATCTTCATTAATATAATTTTTTTCTTATTATTAATAAATATGTACTAAACGGCATACTGTTAAAACTAATACATAATAACAAAAAGGTCATAGGGGGAATATATCCCCCTCATCCCCCCCTCTTTCTGTTTGACCACCCCTGGTATGAATATATATATATATATATATATATTTGTATACTTGTATCGCACGAGTTCTAATCTACTATTATTGGCTACCGTTTAGATGTTAAATACCGATTTAAATTTTGTATCATTTCAATCTTTAACGTATTTTATTGGTTTTTTAATCATTTTCGAATTCGGTTTTAATCCATAATTTAATATATTTTTGTTGTGCTTTTATTCTTGTTCTAAATTATTTTTAGTGAAACATAAAATATATAAAATAGAAGTTAATTGAAAAAATAAAGATAAGACATTTATTGGTAATAATCCTCATGTTATCGTTATATAATATCCATCTTAGCATAATATATTTCATTTTATTATATAAGAATATGTTAAAATGTAAAATATAGTTTTTTAAATAAAACTTTTATGACTGTCTTATTCAAATTTCAAAAGTCAGATCGCGCTAATATAAAAAAAAAACATTTTGTTAACATTATTTATCAAAAAAGGTAAAATTATCGAATATTACTTAACATTATTTGAAAAAAGTTATCTAAATAGCTTTTAGAAAAGTATTTGAATACATATTCTAAATAATTTTTCCTTTATTAATTTAAATATATTTTTCTAGTGACAAATACATTTGTAATGTATTCTTTACAAAACTGCATATACTATGTAGTACCTACCTCCTACTCTATAGCAAAACACAGGTAAACTAATAAGAAAAAAAACTCAAATAAGTTTAGTTAAATATGGCATCTATAAATAGAAGTATATTTAGTTAACAAAAAGAAATGTCAACTAATTAGGTAGAAACTAGGGAATATTGATCGTAGATAGGCAAATTGTTGTAAATGAAACTTTTCTGAAAATATATTTAAACGACATTTAAAATTTCAAAAATGTGTTACACAAAATCAAAAATTCAAAACTATGAAAAATTATTTAATCAAACTTTTTATTTTTATATTCAGTTAAAAAATAATAATTTACAATTATAAATAATTAAAAGTTATGAACATTTTTATTTAATATACTACATTTAAAAACTGTATCTTATCCCTTTAATATTATATATTTAATGAGTTATAACATACAATTTGAGTTAAATATTTGGAAACTCAAAATTTTAATTTTAATTATTAAGTAGGTTAAATATTTTTAATAGACGAAAATTGATAAAAATGATATAAAACGATATTTTAAAGTAACTTGCTATTTGTAGGTTATTTTATCGTGATATTATATAGTATACATTATTGTTATACTATATCCTACTAAATTTAATATCAAATAAATTGGTCAAAATAAGAGGTCTTGCTTGTTCCTTTCACCAATACATATAGAGTAGTGATTATTCTATATAAGATTATTTTTTTTTATTTGTATAATTACAATAATTTGGTTAAAATAATAATTGCAGTAAAGTTTCACTTTTTAAAATGTTCAAATCAACGTCAAAATGATCAATGAATTTATAAAATATATAATTAATAATACAATTACAAGACTTGACATCGATTATAAAACGTTTTTATAGTGTTTAAAGGATTATGATTTGTCATTTCCTCTCTATCCATATTACCGTCTGGGATAAATTGTTACCTGACCTGACCTATGTTTTTTGGATATTTAATCATTTCCGGTGGCTGTTACGTTGCAAGAGATGATTGGTGATGAGGTGGGGGGGGGAGTTAAAATTGTTCTAGATAGTTGGACACATTAAATACATGGAATTTACAATTGGCATACTCGTTCTAAAGATTCGAAAGGCTATAATATATATATATATAAGTAAAAATTAACCAATTAATAGCGAATTAAGTTTTTGATTTGTCGCAAATAAAAATAATCCATAATATCATAATTCAAACTTAAAATAAAAAAAAATATATATAAATTATATATATGAGTATACTAAGTTTATATTATATTTTTAGAATTGAAAATTTAATTGAACTAAAAACATAAAAAAATATCTACATTTTGAAATTTTAAAAATTCTAGAGGTTTTGTAGTTTTTTTTTTAAAAAGATGTTTGATTTAGCAATGATTAAACGCAAAGCAAATTTTAGTAAGTTTTCAGTAGTTTGTTCACATACGTTTCAGTAAACTACTGGGTTAGGTTAGACTTGAGTGATGTTAGGTTGACCTAAATCAAATAATAGCTCCTATAAAATACTTTTTGCGTTTCTGAAAAATGGGTATGTTTGTCTATATATTGGAGCATTCTTATTATATGAAAAAGTGTCTATTAACTGCGACTGATAGAAATTAAATTAAAAAAAAACACATCAGTGTAAAACCAATAAATTTTTAGAATTAAAAAAAACTTATGGAGATTTTCTTCATTCCCTAAAGATGCTCTTGAGTTATTACAAGTTATATAGTAAAACAAATTGTAAAATCTAATAAATAATTTGTATTAATAATTTATGATAGTTTTTGAAATATAGTTTTATAATTTTCAATTGATCATATTCATGAAATCTAAGTTCACCCTTTTCTGCGTAATTTAAATAAATATTAAAGCTCTTTTCTTCTTTTTTATTTTCATCATTACATGTTTTAACGTATTAATTTGCTTTGCATATCAATAACGTTGTAATTACGTAGAAATTCAATATTTCGCAGTTTTATAAAATATTTAAAACACTAATTATTATAGTTTGCCCGATATTGAAAGAACGTTGTGCTATGAATGGTAAAGTATGATAGTATGCACGTACAGATAGAAAAGAGGAAAAGAAAGACGATTTCTCGGCATTGACTTTTATAAGTTTTAAAGGGAAAAATTTTAATTTCAGAATAAATCGAGACGTAAAAAAAAATTTCGAATTATAAAGTACGGTTAAAGTTAACAATATGGTTATTGACTAATATCAATATTAACTTAACTTTAAGTAATTAACTAGTTGATGGCTATAATAATAATAATATAATAAGAATAGTTTCTTATCCTCGCTTATTTGTATGTCATTACAATGTTGAAAAAACTTATTCGTTAAAAATTTTAAATTCACCTTGAACTATTGCACGCGCAAATAAGTTTGTATCACCTAGGGATAACTTTGCAGAGGTGTACGAGCGCATAGGAGTAGCCGAATCGGTTGACGAATTTGAGGTTTTGCATTCTTCAAGTCAAATCGGTTTTCCATTTCGAAATAACAATAAAATAGAAAATATAAATTTTCCGAATTTGGAAGATAAGTTATTGTACCATCAAAATAATCTTTTGCCTACTATAATAAACATTCATGATTTAACAATTTTTCGGGAATGATATGTATTTTATTAATAAAAAATGAAATGGTGTACTAATTGTGTATGGATAGTAGGACTTGATCTCGGAATCAAGACAATTTTCCCGATTTGGCATTACATCCTACAGCTCACTCCATAAATTGCACTACTTAATTACTTACTTCCCTCAATGAATGTATAACCACGTAGACTTGTACAAATATTATATAATATTATATTGTACTAGTGTAGGTATATATATATATATATATATATATTTTACACGCGCGCTAAGGCTAAACGCCACCCCCGCCGACGAGAGAAACGGTCTCGCATACACGTGTATGTGCATGTGTGTGTGTGTACGCCAGCGAAACGGCAACGTGGCAACTTATCGACGCAGCGTTGTTGGCGGCCTGGGCCGTTAGCGTTAGGTGACATGGTGGTGTGGTGGTGGTGGTGGTGGAGGTGGTAGTGGAGGTTGGCCGGAAGGACGGTCGTGTGGCGGTGGTGGGTTAGGTGGGCCGATGGCGGTGGTGTACGAAGCGCCCTGGAGGAGCCGCCACCGCGACTCATACTCTACGTAAGCGCGAAACAAGGACTTTCCGCCGCGGTAGTAGCGCGCATACAGCAGTCCGGACCGAGTGCGTTTTGACGGTGATACGGAGCGTGCGGGGCTAATTGTTATTATTATTGTTGTTATTATTATTATTATTATTATTATTATTATTTTTATTCTTATTCTTCTTCTTCTTTTTCTTTTTCTTCTTCTTCTTCTTCTTATTATTATTATTATTATTAAATATAGATATGATATAGTATATAAACGTGCGTTAGTATATATACATATGATATGATTTTAAAAAATTTAAAAAAGAAATAGTGATAATAAATGTACGAAATAAAATAAAAATAGTAAAATAGAAAATGAAAATGAAAATGAAAATAACGTGTAAAATCCGTTATATAGAATAAAGTGCGTTGTCGTTTGTCCGTTTTACACTTATCATAATATATTATAAACGCGTGTGTGTGCGTTTCGTGTCCGCGTATTCGTGTGTGAATGTCAGTGTGTACGGATCGTTGACGTCGTCTTCGACAGTGTTTTCCGTAAAATAAATTGACGACGACGACAACGACGACGACGACGAAGACGACGATTGTTGCCACCGGCCACAGTCGTACGTCGACGCGGAAACCGGTGTGGTACGGTGTGGTTCGGGCGTGTGACCTAAGTTCCCTGCAGCCGCCGTCACCGCCACCGCCGCCGCCGCCGCTGCAGCTACGCGCCGCCATAGCTACGCGCAGCCGTCGTCGTGCACATGCGGTAATCATCATCTTGCGCCATAGCGAACAGCTCGGCGTGCGGTGACGGTGAAGACGCGACCACGACGGCGACCACGACCACGACCACGACCACGACGGCATTGTTACGTTCCGTGTCGCCACGGCATCGGCCAATGGACGATAGCTGCCGAACCGGCTTGACAGTAAGATGACCGTCGGATCCGATGATCTCGAACTCCTAGCCAAGGTTAGTGTCGTCCGTTCCAGGATCACACGTTTTAATATATTATTATATATTAACCAAAACTATTTGCGGCCAACGAATCCCGTATGCTATCACCGGTTATCATCGGAAGCTTGTCCCTGCAGGCCAACAGTATCGGCGCGATAGTGTTATATTTGTGTAGGTGTATCCTCCCTACCTTCCTCCTCCTACCTTCAGTAGTGGTGCGTATAATAAGAATAACGATCTTGGCAAACGCAAAGGAGGAGGAACAGGCGTGAGAGGGATCGTACGGTGCAGTTGCTGGGTAGACGTGCACGCCGCGGGAGCATAGGGCCTGGTCCGCCATGTCGTCTTGCGGCAAGTAACGGCGGCGACGGCGTTTGTAGTTATACGCGTATTGTATATTAAAAAAAAATTGAAATTTCATAAAATAAACATTTACAATATAAAACTTATTGTTTTTGTTATCATTGGTTAATGAAATTGTGTCCTTCTCAGTTTTACGACAAATTACGTGTTCCTGGAGTTCATGGGGTCGTGACTATCTAAATAATACGTAAAAAAGCTGTCGCCGTTTTTGTATTTGGTGAAAGCGCATGCAGTATATTTTCAGAAATTGCCGTGTTTTTTTTACCGCATCCTGTAATATGTCCAGTCTTTCTCAAAACGACCGTTATCACGTGTTTAATCGATTGTTTAGATGATATTCGTTTTGCTCTGTTAACCGTCACTCATCTTCTATGCCTCCTCAATCTTTAATCTTCCCTTTGCCATAATGAAAAAATCAAAAATCATCATTAATTTAAAAATTGTCCGTATTTTATTTTGGTCATCTCCCAAAATTCATATATCATTTTATAATATTTTAAAATTTTCACATGCTTCCACCGTTTTTCGCGTATATATTGGTAGACAATATCTAATGAGCCATTTGTCAACCGAAGATAACGACGACGGTGACACGCCTTTATTAACGATATTACTGTCGATGGAATGGACGAGAGGCGTCATAGTTGCGTGGACGACACCTCCTCTCTTACGGGCGTTGACCGCCACTATCGCCTCTGCCGTAAAAGGTTGACCCGGCAAAACGCACTCGTTTGACTTAATATAAACTTCATATATATATACTATATTATGCGTTGCATAGTTCTGATAAAAGAGTTGACATTTTTCTAGGTTATTTTCAGAGTCAAATTTTTATTAAACGTCTCTTTTTTTTAGTATACTGGAAAAATATTTAAAAATATAAATTAACGTTTTTTAATCCAGTTTAAATTAAAATATCAATGATCGGTTTTTATAAAACCTAGAAAAGAAACCAATGACTTAAAACCTTTTTCAAAATAAAATTCGGTTTGTTTTATGTGGTCGAATTTTTGTCTAGTTTTTACGTGCAACGTGGTAAAAAAATACACCATGTTCAATCCTCTTGACAAAACGAGTTTTAACATATTACAAATTCATATAGAATTGCGAATATTATAATAATGAGATGGGAAAACAATGAAAACATTAATATTTAGAACTTTAAGCGATCGTTATTAGTATTATTTTATTTTGATTGACGTACCACCGTTCGTCATACTTTGTATCACCGACCAGTTTTAATTTGTATACGTGTTAAAAGTCAATGGATAATTCATATATACCGTTTAATATGATTTTCTTTCTCACTGCGTATAATTTATTTGTATACAGATATGGTGTTCTGTAACTATTATAATAGATATATAAACCATATATATTAAATTTTAATTAAATTAAATTTATATATATAAATATATAAAACCATACATCGTAAAGACATAACTGAACGTCGCAGTCGAGATTCGAGTTAAAATCAAAAAAAATGTGTTGTTCAACGATTATATTAATAAGAGGAAATGCATTTCAGATAAGTGTCGTAATATGAAATCTTTGACAAACAGATCTGTGTTTTTTTCGATTTAATTATATCGATTTATGAGTTAAAAATCTCCCATTGACGTTATGTGAACGTTAACTTCAGGTGTTTCGGATCTTACAAATCTAAATTAAAAAATCAGATTTCGTTATAACCTAGTTGTTGATTAGTTTTTAACAAAATTTCGAAAACACCGGTCAATTATAGTTTTGTCGGTACAGACACAAAAAAAAAACGCAAAAAATAATAAACAATATAATGTATTATGCGTATACGCAATTTTGTTTATTTAATAATAAAAATAATTATAGTATCGATTAATATGTTTCGTTATTGTCACCATAGTATGTGTATAACAACGATCACGGTATCGGTTTAATATAATAACAAAACGGTATATATATATAAATATACATACGGTTAAAATAGCGACGGGTTCATTGGCGACGTGTATTTTATGAGGGACCAGCGTGGGACCTCTGACAAACGGCCTTGACCGTTTTGACGTTGTCAAACTAAGGGCTGCATGCAAGAGTGTTTGATATTGAGAGGAAAGAGTTGAACGAGACACACGAGTCCCTGACGACAATAACTGAGTCACCTAAGTCCTAAAGAACTGTATAAACACATACATGCACACACATGTACTGAATTATAAAAGAAATAAGATTCACATATGATGTCACTGACAAAAGTCAAAAATATATAATATATTTCTTTGGGTGCACTCAAATTATTGAACAATTACCGTTTACACAGATACCTACCATACGTTCAAATAGTTGTATATTTCTTAAACTCTCTCCGATAAAAATCCGAAGAAAACTGATAATTGATTTAGTATTATTAAATTTTTTAAATTTATATTTGTATTAATATTGCAGTATCGGTTTGCAATACATTAAAAAAAAAAAAGGTTAATTTTACTGTGGATGATCATGCATTAATCAACATTTGTGTATTATTAGAAATCATTGCAGACCACATATTACTTAGCAGAAAAGTAAAATTTTTATCAATATAATTGTCAGAGAATTTTGTAACCATATCGCTATCTAATTTAATCTGTCGATATAGATATCATACTATACAAGCGGCATAGATAACATTATGAACAATGTCAGTAGGTATAATACGAAATGCAATTTGAGTATACTTTTCTGGTATACTTGAATTGCTTTTGAAAGAAATTTGAGTAAGAAAAGCTCTATTATCTGGATCCGGGATGCAATTCAAATGCGCTGAACTTGTATTGTAATTGTACATACAATATAAAACTCATGTTTTTAATTAAAACTTTATTATAGATTTTCAACAATATTTAATAAAATTTGATAATTTAGTATTGAATTCACACAACGGAAAACTGTAATTACGTATATTTTTTCAGACTAAAATTACACTTAATTGAAATGTATGGTTTGGTTAATTATTTTTAAAATATATTTAAAATCCATCGCATGTTTATATTCAATATGTGATTCTAAATTTATTAAAAAAATTTCCAATAGAAAACGAATCTTCTTTATGCAATATGTAATATGAATGAAACAAATTTAAAAGCCAAATTCAAATGTCACGCGAGTTGGGTGTAATCTGATTGCCCGGTTACAGAAAATTGTTTTGAGTAGAAATAGAAATTAAAATTATGATGCATATTTGTACATAAATGACCACAAACGAATAATGGTTATTTATGCATATTTGCCAAGATCATATAATTTGACACATTAAATTTTGTGTCAATGTTATAAAAAACAAAAAAAAATTATAAAATGTTTTGTAAATTTAAACATAAGTTATAATTTCAAAGTGTTGATTTTTAAATTAAAAGTGTTAACATTTTAAAGTGTTGATTTTTATATTTGTACTTTGTAGAGATATATAATATTACATTTAGTATTATATCATTTTTATATTGAAAATAGCTCGAAAGATTCTGATCTAATTTTGAGTAAATTATACTATGTTATATAATAAATATTTATCGTAAATCCGCCGCTGTTATGGATTTGTGTAATACTTAACATTTTTATATCGTCTGACATCGTTAAAATATTGTTGTATCACGTTGATGGCGCTCGACCTATTGACATCGATTTAATTTCATTTCAAAAAAATGAAAATAGTCTAGATAACTATAAATATTAATCTTCTTATCTAAGTTTTACGATTAGATTTTTAACATTTTTATTTACAAACCGAGTAAAATAATAAATTCATATAAAAAAAAATGTTAAGTGTACACTCGTATTTGATAGTAATTATTTTTCTGATCAATGAAACCATTTTTAAACTATTTCATATTGCGACTGTGACGGACGATCTGCGAAGTCTTTATTCGTGCGTGTCATATTTTTCATTGTTACGCTCATCATCAATTTTGAACTAGGCCTTTCAACATTTGCATGGATCTTTGTATAAAGCGTAGTATCGTCGAAGAAGAATGAGAGACAAGCGTTTATGTTGACTGGAATCTGGTTGATGGAAAATCGTCGTTAATGTCATAAAAAATATTAATTTTGAAGTAAATCGAGTCAATTACATACAGTATTTATGTTAAATAACTGGTATAATTTACATCTTCTTTTTTAGTTAACCCAAAATATCGTAAATTATGATAAGTTCATACACACACACACACACACACACACAACACACACACACACACACACACATACACACACACACACGCAAACATTATTATATATATTTTTATATCTATTATATTGGTCAGAGAAACGTAGCTTCCACCGTATGTCGTCATGGAAACTTTCATCATGAGGGCCAGGTGGAGAAGAAGGTGGAGACTGAACGAGGGGTACTTGTCGTCGCAGACGCCAACGCTTGCGAGTGATGGAGGGGAGTAGATGGTAGGACCGACTCCCGTGTGTCGCAATGCAACACTATAATATACACGCGGAAGTCTCAGCGAGGATTGCCCGGCAATTGCGATAGGTGGTTTGGTTTGGATGGTTAGTGTGTACGGATACGAGTGGATACGGGTGTGAGTGGGTGTTAGAGGAGGAAACGCCACTGCTTTATAATAACTCGTGTGTATGGGTACATATATATATATATTTATTTTTTTTATTTGTATATATATATATATATATATTTGTATGGTATAATATATTATATAATATGTGTACGCGATGATACGGCCGGGCGAGTTGTGTGCCGCCGCCACGAACCGAACAATACAGAGTGTGTCGTGTAGGAGGCGGTTAGACGGGCGTTATCCCACCCTCCTCTTATTCAAGCACCCTAGCAGACAAAAATCCATAGGCTCTCTCTTATAGCATGCACGAAGAAGATGACGACGACGTCCGGTCACCGCCTTTACGGTGCGAAAATAATTATTGCGGATGGACGGACGGGCGGGACCGAGAGAAACGCTTAAAATGATAACTAAAAAGAAAACTATTTTTATTATTATTGTTATTATTATTATTATTATTACTGTAAGGCGCGCATTTAAATATTACGCAAAATACATTTTAGAAAAAATCTATACTTTACACGCAGACTTCATTATTTTTTTTCTTATTTTTAATCTTACGTGTTTTCGGACAACATATACGATGCCAAACTATAAATTTGGTAGGCAAACCAAGTTTAAAAATCATGCTTAAAATTTTCTTTTCTTTTTTTTTATAATTTCATATATAAACTGTATTAAAACTTTTTTTAATGAAATATACGTGTTTTCTGACACATAAAAAAGATGAAAAAAAAGGATGATTTTCAAATTTATTATTGAAGTTATAAGCAAAAAAACTAAAACTTTTGTATATATTATAATGTTTTTATTTTTCCTGTTAATTTTCAGTTTCATGTTTTCGATGAAGACAATTTATTTATAGTATTTCATTTAAAAAAAATATAAATCAGAGAAATTTAATGTTTGCTCAAAAATCCCTATTAGGACATTACTTCACCTCGGGGAGTTGAATCTAATATATTCTATAATTTTCTGTTAAACAAAATTGCATTTCGAATAGATGAATATTTCGCATGTTTGGTCAAGTCACTTTCCTCTATAAATTGAAAATTAACTCCAATTCGTTGTAAAAATCAAGCTATGTAAGTATATAAACAGATCACAAGTTATTTGATATTATTTTTGAACTTATATCTTCTGATTTACATCTCAAAAAATTTAAATTTAATATATTTTGTCGTCACCAAGAACTTTAGAATGGAGAAACAAGCAGAACTAAACAACGCTTTGCCAAATGTAATTATGTGCATTTGTACTTCATGATTTTTTTTTTAAATTTATGATGTTATTTTAACATGAAATTTGTGGTTAGCGATGTTCGAAATTGTTTAAATATTGTTAGAATATTATTTTGAAATAGCTTTTTAATATATTTATCATGCTTTATTCTAAAATTTCAAATTATACATAGTATTTGCATAGTTTTAAAATTGCATCTCTGACTATTTGCATTAATAACTAATAACTCACTCAACATTTTCTTTTCAAAGAAAGATAATATTATTTTTATAGACTAAGAATTTCATTTAACTTTCGTGATTTAACGATTTTAAACCATTAATAATCACATGTGTCTATTGTTACCATAGTAGCTAGTTTTTCCGGTTAGGATATTTCCCAAACCCAAAGACTTGGCTAAATCACCTTCTGGTTCTCGTTTTTTTTTTAGACTTAACCCTTTTTTTATAAAATTTATATATCAAAATCGAAAAGATTATTTTCTGTCTCGTGTATTTTTTTATGTAATTTTGTCACGTTGCTATACAAAAGTAGTAAATGTATTAATTTATTCGTTTCGTCAAGTAGGTACTGTTATAAATAATTATTCAAATTTGTTAAGATTATTTAAGAGCGGATTTTAGAGATAAACGCAGGTCAGTAAATTTATGTGAAGAGCCACAGAATTTGTATTTTAACAAGATATTTATGTTATTTGTAAACACAAAAATGTTAAAATTAAAGGAGAGTGCAGAAGAGTTAAAGTGAATAGTGCAAGTAATTTAAAACATAATTGGAAGGTTATCAAATAATTTTCTAGTGTTAATAGACTATTGTAATTTTGTTTATCATCAGTCTTAATTCCTTAATGGAAAAAATAAAAAAGTATAAATGTAATACGATAATAATTTTGAAACTCGAAGTTACGTGTAAATAACAGTAATCTATTTTTCGTCAACATATTGTAAGGGCAAATTTTTAAATTAGCTAAAGTCACGGTTTTCAAACATTGTAATGTAAACATTTTTTAAACTTTTATTTATTTTTTGATTAGTTTACGATTTTTGATTACATTTTTGATCTAGTTATGTGTTTCAAAATGAAGAATGTTTAGGGGACTGTTATTTATAATTAAGATTAAATATATTTATAGTTAAAAAAATGTATATATATGTATTTGAAGCCGGTTCAAAACAGCTAATATAATATAAATTGTTAGGTTAGAAATATATTTTGAAGTCTCGTAACATACAAGTGTATGGTAGACCTTTAAGTATCTTAGTGATGAGTATAGTGAATATTGTAATATACAGTTGAAATCAATACAAATCTTTAACAAAATATTGCATGTAGTAAATATTATTATGACTTAGTAAATATAAATAAATAAATAATATTTATATAAAATTAATTATATATAAATAAATATATTATTTTTTATAAAAAACAAATAATTATGATAAAATGTGTTATCGTATCATTTCCATGATACATTTATGTATATTTATCTTTAATGAATAAAAATTATTATTGTTTATTATGAATTAATGGTACTTACTTATCATACTACGTTCTATTTATATCTATCAGACTGTTATCGTCTACTGAAATTGTTTTTTAAATATTTTTATTGCAATTTCTGAACTGTAAATTATATTTAATGTAAATTTTATGTTTAAAATATGTCTATGAAATATTCAAAGATTAGAAGATTAGTTGCATTAAACATAGTTTGCTTTCGGTCGATTAAACTATTAAGATGTGTATATATTATATAATTATATTATGTAATAATATAATACGTATATATTAACGCCATAGTCCAACGTGAAAACATAATATTATAAAAATAATTTTATGAATTAAATTAAGCTTTTCGTTTTTGTATGAATATTTTCATATTTGAATACCACAAAACTGTAAAATAACGTACTTATTGTGAGTATGCAATTGAAAATAATGTATACGATATCTTCAATATTTTATAACACATATTATTTAGATAGTCAATGTATTATTAAAGAAATATAAAATAAACTTATTCAAATACACGTTCGTGGTCGCGTATGTCATTAATTACGCGTTAACTTATAAACTGAGAAAGAATTATTGTCAATCTCTGTGAGTTAATATGTGTCATTGAGGCGTTGGATTTGCTATCATTATTTTTTTGATATCGTATTTTTATTTAAACGTTTCACGGAACGATGTAAATTATTGCTTTAACGTTTCTAACGTTGTCATTGTCTACATCGATTGCGCACTCCGTAGATGTTCAATCAGCACAGAATCTCAAATGATATGCCGAACTCAGTGTTATTATTTTAAAGTCATTTATGGTCTCCAAGCTCTTTCCCTTACTCCGTGTACCTTTGTGCCATACTCACCTATCTCCTAAGTATGACTTTGACACGTATTCTTTTTACACAACAATGAAGCAGAAAAGTTTCGAACAAAAACGCGCCGGTAGTTATATGATTTTTGAGAGCCATAGTTTATATCTACATTTATACGTGTATGTGTGTATTATAAGCTAAGTAGACATTGTTTGAAATGACTATGATCCTACGAAATCATTCAAGTCAATATTCGTCAGATTAAAAGTTTATATCCTTGTAAATGTATCGATTAAGTAGTGATAAATTATTATTCGAAAACGAAAACATTTAAAACCATATGCGATTTTTACATATAGTTAAAAATAATTATAATCTATACACTTTATAATTGTGATATTTTTTTTGTTTTACATTTCTTCACACAAAAAATTAATTGTTCATCACATTAAATTATACAGGTGTATTTAATAGTAGAAAAAAATAAAACGTTCTAACCTATTTTTAACTATCTCGAAATAATATAACGTAAATTATATAGGTTGTAGTTGTTATAATATTTTCATTAAACATATTAAAATATTGTTGTAACATATTTAATATCATAGTTATTATTATTATTTTTTAATGGAAAGTTAACTTAATAGCCCATTAAAATATCCATTATATTGATATACAATATATATTATCCAAATGTTGACTATTTTTCTAACCTAACCTAACCTAACATTACTCAGTTACTGATATTATCAAAAACGCGTTAGGTTATTATAATAATATATGTTATCGATGTTTATATGCGTGCGTACGTTGTTAAATGTAGAGTCTTTTGTATCCCAACAATAAGACTTCGTGGACTCTGTGTAAAAAGTCATTAATTAAAAAATAATCAGTTCCAAAAGTTGTAATATCATTTTAATGATAAGTAATTATATGTCTTTATTAAATGCCATGTTATTATCTCATCTGAAATTATGTTGAAATTGGTTTAATTATGACGAATTAATGTACTTAGCTTGATGGGTGTAATGAATAATATGAGTATAAACGATACTTTTAATGCTTAATGTATAAATAAAGCGAATTATTTTCTTTCATTGATATTATGATATCTTATCACCAAATCAAGTAAATTAATTTGTCATTTTACTTAGTTAATTTATATACAATTACAACTTTTACTTTACGATTAATACAATTTTGTACCCAAAATAAATTGATAATTGCAAACTCTATTTTTCTACACCATAAAAGAAGAATATATAACTGGAAGAGGCCGGAGATATAGCAAGATATCAAATTGGTTACATTATGACTAACCAACGCTATACAAATTAAATTAAGCAATGTAAAACTTATCCTAATGCTGATATTATAGAGACCACAACTTAGTTATCACGGAAACACGGCTAAAGTACAAAAAAATTAAGAAAGGTGGAAATGTTAAAAAATGGAATTTAGAGATGCTGAAAAAAGATGAAAAAGAATAGAGTTTTGAGAGTTTTGTAAGAAAAAATTTCACAATAAAAAAATTGAAAACAGTCATACAGTGGAAAATAAATGGGATAATATTAAAAAAATTCTAAAAAGTCAGGCAGAGGAAGTAATAGGAACTCAAAAGAAAGATGCCAGAAAACCTTGGATGACAGACGAAATAGTTGAGCTAATAAATGAAAGAAAAAATATAAAATCAAAATAGCACTAAAAAAACAACAACAATACAAACGTATACAAAATTACATATAAAGAAATGTAAAAAAAGCTAAAAAAGAGTTGCTAGATAAATAATGTTAGAAAGCAGGAGAATTCATAAAAAGAGGAAAAAGTGACTTGGCATAATTGAAAATTAAAAAGTTTTTCCGTGAAAGGAAATACAATGCAGGCACTCTAATAAGCAAAAACGGCGAAGTACTACTAGAGGCTGATCAAAAAATGAAAAGATGGAAAGAATGTTTGGAAGAATTTTATGAGGGTAACTTAAATATGGTTTTGGAGGAGGAGGAGGATAATATAGATGAGAAGGATAAAGGAGATTATATCATACCTGCAGAATTCGATCATGCGATAGATCTCCTTAAAAACAACAAAGTTTATGGTGTTGATAAAATCTCAGCCAAGTTACCAAAATACACAAACGTAGATATTAGAAATGAATTGTATAAAATATCTAATAAAATATATTTAAAGGGAAAAACGATTAATGATTTCGAGAAGGATATTATGGTACTGACTCCAAAAAAGAAAGGAATATAAAAATGTGAAGAGTACAGAACATTAAACCTCACCATACATGCCTCCAAAGTCATCACCAAAATAATTAAAAACATGATAGATAAAACGATAAATGAAAATATAGGTAAAGATCAATTTGGATTAAAAAAAACATAGGTACCAGGGAGACAATCTTAATGCTAAGAGTACTAATAGAAAAACAATAAGGAAGGTATAAAGATACATTTATTGTGTTTGTCGATTTGGAGAAGGCCTTTGATAATGTAAAGTGGATTAAACTATTCGATATTCTAAAAACAATTGGAATTAAGTATGACAGAAGATGTATTTATAATTTATACAAAAACCAAACTGCATTAGTATGCATAGATGGAAAAGAAGAAGTAGCAAAAATTAAAAAGTGTGTACAGCTGGGCTGTATTCTATCACTAATACTGTTTAATCTATATATCGAGGAAGTGGTGTAAGAATTAAGAATTGAAGTAAAGCAAGGTGTAAGAATAGGCGGAGAAATAATTAACGATTTCAGATTTGGAAATTAGTGTAAATACACTAATTATTATTATTACTTGAGTTAAAATATAATGATATAAAATATTGATTAAATTTACTACAGTAAACAAAATTTACAACAATAAACAATTATAATGAGTTAGAATACTATAATAAGAGTTTTTCTCACACATATAAAATGTTAGTTTCATTTAATAGTAGAAAATGTTTACAATATTAAATTAATTTTATAATCATTATTGTTTTGTAATATTGAAAATATTAAAAATATTTATGCATATTTAAAATATGTAAAGTATTAAATGTTATTTCAATGCTATTTACATATAGGTTAGCTTAATTTATTATATTTAAACAAACAATTTTGATGTTTAAAATTGATCAATTGTTATATAAAAGTTAAGTGTATTATGTTTATTATTTACTATTGAAAGATTGACTTTGGTGACATTTAGAATTACACAATACACCTAACCTAACAACAGTGGTATAAAATAATAACACGTGTTTACTATATGTTAAGACACCGCACATGGGACACAAAATAAGTATATAATAATAATAATATAATAGCAAATAGTTCAGAACGTCAAATTATATGGCTTTTAGATGGTTTAATGGAATTATATTCAATATAAATAAATTAGTGTATTGGCTCCCCACACGCATCAAACCAGTCACCCACTGGCCACTGGCTCTTTAAATGATTACCAGCAATTTCATTAGCCTTCATCCTTTTCCATCTCAATCCAAGTCCCCTGTATTTCTCTCTCTCTCTAAGTTACACGCGCGCGCACACATACAAACACACACACATAAAAGCGCATACACATGTTTATGAACCCACCAGTTCGATGTTAGTACAGCTACGTTACCAAAATATTATAATTTATGTTATATTATACGTGTTTTGATGAGCACTGCTCGAATCTGATTGCGTTCGTTGTTTCCGATATGAATTAATTTTTTTATTGATTAGCTGCTAACCTGATGTGGGTGAGTTGAAGGTATAAACTACCTTGAAATCGATTGCATACTTAACCATACTGCTGTCACTAACATTGCGTTTCGTAAAACAGCTATGTTAAAATTTTGCCAAAAAGCGAAAAATAATGTCACATCATTTACCATTATATTTACTATTTAGCATAGCGTTTGTCAAACAATAATTTCGAAATCAATCGTTATCAACAAAAATTGAATAACTCGTGTTTTACGATAATTTTAAATTATTAATTGGTCTAGAGTATATCAAAATATAATAAAACAACAATATTTTTATACAACAATATAATTTCATATGAAATGTGTGTTAAATATTTTGAACTGTTAGTCTAATTATAATAAAAAAGAGGAATAAAAACATGGGATGTGTTTTATTTTTATATATTTTGTTTTTAATGTATTTTAAATGTTTTTAAAGAAGGTGAAACAAATGATGGTGTGGAAGGTCGAGGGAAATATAAATGATGTGTGGAATACGATTGCTACTTGTGTAAAGAATACTGCAAAATAGAATGTCGATGAGAGTAGGAATAGTATGCCAGAAAACAAAGAAACGTGGTGGTGGGATAAGAAAGTTCAGAGAATTATAGTGTGTAAGAAAAAGCAATTTAAGGTATGGCAGAAGAGCAGAAGGAGAAAATATTGGGTAGAATATAAAAGTTTGTGTAAGGAAGCAAAGAGGGCAGTATGCAAAGTGAAATTTAAGAGGTATGATAAGTTGTATGATAAGTTAGAAATAATGGAAGGTGAAAAAATAATTTATAGATTGACTAAGGTCAAAGAAAAATGTTCCAAGGATTTTCAATGAGGATATGAGGATGTGAAAAGGGATGGGAATAGTATTTTAAGAAATTACTGAATGAAGGGTATCCAAGAGAGGTTGTAGAGAATATTTTGTAGAACGAAGGTCTAATAGATTTAATTAGTGAGAAGGAGGTATGGGAGGCTGTGAGAGCGATGAAAAAGAAAAAAGTAGTAGGACCAAATGAAGTGCCAGTAGAAGCGCGGAAGATGTAAGGAGATGTAAGCATAAGGTGGTGTAAAGATCCTTTTAATGAAATGTTAGTAAAGGGGAAAATGCCAAAAGAGTAAAGAAAGTGTGTTGTAGTACCTATATTTAAAGGTAAAAGAGAGATACACGAATGTGATAATTACAGGGGCATGAAGCTTATAAGTCATAGTATGAAGACTTAGGTAAATATTATAGATAAGAGAATAAGAAGTAAGACATTAATAACTAAAAACCAGTTTGGATCATAATGTTGGGTGGTTGAAAAGAAAATGAAGCAGAGAATGGGTGCAGTAGAGATGAGAATGCTTAGATGGATGAGTGGAGTGACAAGAGAAGATAGGATAAGGAATGAATATGTAAGAGGAAGCATAGGAATAGCGCAGATTGTGGATAAAATGAGAATGAATAGAATTAGATGATTTAGTCATACTATGAGAAGGGAAAATTCGGAAGCCGTAAGGATGGTTATGGAAATGAACGCTGGAGGAAGAAAAGGAAGAAGAAAGATCGAAAAAAAGTTTTTAGATACAATTGGGTGTAATATGAGGACTGTTGGTGTGTGCATAGATGATGTGGGAGATTGTGCCAAATGGAGGTTTAGGATATAGGTAGCTGATCTCAGATAGCTGGGATAAAGGCGAGGGAGAAGAAGAAGTAGAAGAAGAAGATTTTTAATGCGTTTTAACATTAAATTTTAGATGATTGGCTTTAACTACTGAAATATGATTATTGGCACGTACATGTATTATATCAGAGAGTTGATATTGTATACCATACGCAACAACTCGTAAAGGTAAAATATCGTATGCGCTTTATATAATCGATTGAGACGGTCTGAATATATACGTTTTTTATACGTTATAATATATATATATATATATATTTATAATTTTTTTACTTAACTAAATTGTATTATATATATAATTGGACTAAATTTCATATTATAGTTATTTGTACACTATTTATTTTAATTCATGCTAAATTCAATTATATATATTTACAAATGCAGTGTTAGTTTTTTTAATATGTTCGAATATCAATTATATTTAAGGTTTGTATAATATACAAATATACATTATCTGATAGGATTTTGTGACAATTTAGTCTATTACTAAAAGTATAATAAAAAGACAATACATGTAAATTTTACATAAAAACTTATTTAGTAAATTAATTTTTGTTAATTAATAATGTATACTAATGAAACTTAATTTGTTTGACGTAAAATTGTACGTTTATAATAATTTTGATAATCAATAATATTATTATATATTTTATATTGGCTATATCTTTATTTTAACAGATTTTGACTATAATTTTACGGTATTGTATTTGTTGACAAATCTCGCATTACAATTTTATATAGTAATTGGTTAATTAGTATATATTATAAAATAATATACGAAATTGTTTACATAACATGAGTAGGTTTAAAATATTGAGCTGTCTTAAATTGTATGAAACTTCTATAAACATTATTAGCGATAATTGTTCATGCAAACATTTAAATTAAATATTGTTTAAAAACTAAACGCCAATTATAAAACATTATAATATATATTATTTGTGATATGTATTATACACAAGCACACAAATTATTGTACTATTGTAACGCATGGTAGTACAATTACTGGTATAATTAATTTTGATTGTGATACAACGAAATTTTGAATACGTATTTTAATTAGGAATATTCAAAAGCCAGTCAACTGTTTTTGGTTGATTAGCATTTTGTGATCTACCTTAATAATAAACGATCTGTATGGCCGACAAATGTCGGTGCTTACTTATTTGTATATTATTATAACAAACAACATTTAAATATATGATGTAATTAGAATACTGAATTTTGAAATATTATTGATATTAAACCACTAATAGTTTATAACTTACACGTATTAAATTATTTAAAACATATTACACAATGTATTTTATACGTTATATGCATTTTATATATAATGTATAATTATTTATATCATTGAATAATCTGTACATACATTGTCAAGTATTCGAATGATGATTTTTGCGTGCAGTTTTAGTAGATCCTATATAAAATAGTTCTATAAAGTTAAACAGTTATTGTTAAATACAGTTGTATATAACAGTTAATACTTATACAGTTATGCATTAAAACAATTTTATCATCTTGCAGGTGATGTTTTTAAAAACTGGGTGACAAATTTTTTCATTGGTTTGCTACACATTTATTATAACGTGTTCTAAATTACTGGGGAAATTAAAGTAAAAATAATTTCTCAAAATAAAAATAACCGTAGAAAATTGTAGAACTATTTATCCTGTAATGTGACTATTACTATTGCGGCTTGATGCGTATTTTCCGTAACGAACTATTGTCATACCGGTGACTGGATGTCTTATCTTATTTTCGAATTTACTTTTGTATTTAAGCGTATGTTTTAAAAATACCAACAACTATGAATATTGTTTAATTTTAAATTTGAATGTTTAAACGTATAGTCGATTTGACGTTCGATTGAATAATTATTAGAGCATAGCTTGTTTTTTATTTAAATTGTACTATAAATTTCCATTATTTATTTAACTGTTTTATAATTTTATAAATGTACGTAAGGGTGCAAGAAACATGAGATATAAATTAACGTAGATTTAAAATAAGTGGAATTAAAAAATTTGATATAGATTCCATAATTCATTATACAATGAAACATTCGGCTTAATATTTTCTTTATAAATAAATAAGTATACTATTTAAGATAACATTTTAATGTTTTGTTTAATGATTTATTTAATAAGTTATTTACTTCTTCAACTATTTATTGTACATGCGTGTTGATATTCGACAATATCTACATATAATTAAATCATTTTATACTATCAGATACATTTTGGTAATTGTAATAAAATGTCTAAACAAAATGCATTACATACGTTTTTAATCGCAAATTATATATTTAGAATGGTTCTCCAAAATTACCCGTCAAATTTGGCCTACTATAAAATATTAATCAATAAATACATAATTCTGTATATTTATTATGTATTTATGTACTTACGATAAATTCAAATATTGTGTGAAATCAAATTTTCGTATTCACACTGTCGCCTAGTAAAAATTCCTTTCAATACCCTCTGAGAATCACTCATAATAATCTTAGATATTATGTTTAAATATTTATAAGAATCATACTAAATATTCGTTTAATAATTAAACTTAACATAATAAATAAAAATAACTGTTGTTAAAATAAAAATGTATTAAACAAATATATGTATACATAAATGAATATAACATTGCATTAATTTCATCAAATATTATTAAAATTTACTTTATGTAATTATAATAATTTGTTTTGACAAATTAATTCATTGGGGGATGGCATTATTTATTTTATTCAAAATCATTAATATGCACTCTATTTTGTCATTAGTGATTGTTTTATTTATTTATTTTTATTTTTGTTTCTTGGAGTTAAAAATATATGAATATCTTTTTTTTTTTAGATAAGTAATAGTAATATTTGTATTTTAAATAAAAAAATAAATACCATGGAATATCACATGCCAACACTTGAACTCCCTATGTAATATTATCGTTCCATATACATAGTCTGTGTATCGTTATGTATGAGAACAACAAAATCTAATTGATTGAACAGCGTGGGGTACAATTTATATTAGATAAAATGAAGAATATTATATACTTATGTACTTTTCTACAATATCTAATAATATTACTTTGAGTGATTTTAAATACCATTCCAGTAAGTTTTAATGAACAATTTACTGGTCAAATCGACACTACATCATTATCTTATTTTGGTTGAACTTACGGACAATTGATAAACTCATTTTATAAAATAATCAAATTATTCAATATTTTATTGTTTACTTTCTTATTTATGTAGTAATAAACAAGTATACGCAAATATATATTATATTTTATAATTGATATATACTTTCAAATAAATAATATATTCTTGGCAAAATTATTATTGGTTTAATTACTTATATAGTTTATATTTCTAAAAAAATATTATTTTTTCTTTTATTTTGTGCATAACAATAAAATTTAATTTTTTTCGGTTTGACGTATTTATGACATGTATTAATCTATATTGAACGTATTCCCAGGTCATTAAAATTGCATTTTTTTTCTTTTGTAATACCTAAAATTTATGGAATTATAAAATTCTATTTATTATACAAAAGATAAATATAGGAGATAGGCCTTTAAATATAAGGACACAAACACGATTGAAGTATAAAGCGTATAAGTACATACTATTCTAACCCTAATAAAAACTATAAGATTTTTGAAAAATCCTATAAGTACAACCGTTTAGCGTTCATCTGAAAAAATGCTAACGCAATGCAATATCTTTTCTTTTTTCCCGAATTCTGGTCCGCCGCACGTGTATTGACGTAATCGCGGAAAAAGGTCAAGTAGTAATGATTGTTACTGGAATGGCGGTGGCAGTTGAAGCCAAAAAGAGTATTTGATGACGTAGACAACAACGAGCCCGCCGCCGCCATCAAACCATTCAACGGTGTGCTATGTGCAAATAATAATGATGATGATGATGATGATGATGATGATGATGTTGATAATAATTATAATAATAATAATAATAATAATAATAATAATAATAATAATATAATATAATAATAATAATAATAATAATAATAATAATAATAATAATATAATAATAATAATAATAATAATAATAATAATAATAATAATATTAATAATAATAATAATAATAATCAGTGAGTTCGATGAGTGTATGGATCGGTTATGTGGTGGAGGCGGCGGAACTTTCCCTTTCGTCAGGCAGGTGTGTGGTTAATTTGTGGTTTACGGGTGGGTGGCGGTGGTATATCGACTCAAACTTGGTTAGTGGGACGGGTTTATTGTCCATGACGTAACAATTGTGAATTAGCGCGGGCGGCCATGACGTCATGACCGCCGCGAGCTGAGCCGACTACAAAACTACCCCGCGAAATGCATCGATCGTTTCTTGACCGAGCAGCAGTTCGTCGGTCGGTCGGTTGGTTGGTTTGTCAATTGGCTGGCTTGCGGCAGCTAGAATACTCACTGTACGTAATATTATACGTTTTACAATTAAAGAATTGTGATCAGAGCGTGGATTTTTATGCAATTGTATATTTTTATAATTTTTATAATTTTTAAATTTTTGTCAGCTATCTTTACGAATTATAATACAAGTAGTTTCAAACTAATGGCAAAATTGTTTTTCATATTACTGCATATTTAATGTTTATTGCATATTTTTGAAGCGAAATTTTAAAAATGTTAAATGGTGTAAAACAATATTTCATTTAAGTAGAAAATTCAAAAAATAAATTTTGTTAGCACTAAATAGTAGTTAAAATAAAAATAACTAATAGATTATGAACCGATATTTTTCTCGAAAAATTTATTCACTGTATTATATTATGTATACCGTTTATCGGTAAACTTTATCAATTTTATAATTTTTTCTTGCATTTATTTATTAAATGTTGGACTAAAATTGATTGTCGGTGAACACGCATATGATTGTTAGAGGTGGCTTAAAAGATGATAGAGACGGATCTAGAAGATTTTAGAGTAATTCAATTATTGATTATCATGTCGTGCTTTACTCACCATGCACGCGTACTGAACAATGTTTATGTTACCAAACACTGTATAAACAATACTATATGTATTTGATGTTAACTACGTTACCTATATACCTAATTATCTTTTCTAATTTAATTTAGAAACGTTTGTAATGATAATTAATTTGAAGTTAACGCATAGAGTTGAATATACAACAATTAATTAAGTTCAAAGTTAATTTTTGAAAAAATTAACTCATTAAATAATTTAACTAAAAATACATTTAATTTTTAACTAAATTTTAACTTTTCACTCAGTTAATATCCAGTATTGTAAGATGTGATTGATAATATATGTATAATATATATATATGTATAATATATGTATAATATATGTATATGTATATATATACATGTGTTTATATTCAAATGCACGCGTGATCTACCAACGACTTCAATGGCGGACAATTTATAAAATGTCTTCGTTTTTTATCCTCTTAGACATATCATATACATCATATCATAATATAGATCACACTATAAAAAAAATACACTTATAAAAAAAAACGTAGATCTCTTACAGCTGTGTGGCTAAGCATGTAGAATTAGTCACGGTAAATGTGGATTGATGATGTTACGAATAAATAGTTAGGTGCAATACAGTTAGTCGAAAAGACAATAGGTCATGAAATACTTTGTAACGGAAATGGCATTTACTCTTGATATAATTGAAAAAAAACTGACGAAATTAGAACTAGAAAAAGGTTTGGGTGTGATGATTTTTAAAATGTGGTTTGAATAGAGGTATTGAAGATCATATTTTGCGAGTAGCAACCCATGGATAAATAAGTGACACATTAGTCGAAATAATAAATATCATTTATCTGTAACAAATACAATGTCCGATAGAAGCATACATAAAAAAAAAATAATAACGCTATGAAAATAAGTAAACACAAAAATATAATAGGAATATATAAATATATATGAATAATATCTCATAATGTTAGAGTTATGTATGAGTTATTGTGTAATTTGAATTGATATTCAGTACATAATTAGTATAAATCGTAAATGTATATGACAATACTTGAAATTCATACAATTTAAAATTTAAAAATTGTACAGTAACGTTCAGTAAATTTCCCTTTAATAAAGTTCAAATGTTAATGAATTTTCTTTTATAAATAATTTAGTACATCTACTAGTAATTAGCGCAATTATAAATTTCATGTAATTTTGTAAATAGTAGTTAACTTTATTGATTTATTTTGCACCTTTTTTTAAAATTTAAATCGTCGATGGTCAGAAATGTCTTTACAGCAGTTCGTTAACTCATCGACATCGTTTATTTTAATTTCATATATTTAAATTTAAATAAATTACAAATCAGAAGGCTCTACTCCTCAAAAATTGGCCTTTAGCTCACAATAAATTCATTTAACTAGAATTTACAAACTTTAAGCTCTTTCCGATTCCTTCTACATATCCATGATGATCCTGGCGAAGTTGCAGACATCCTCCCAGTTGGCTAAATTTATTTTGAAAATTCAGAAATTAAACCTATGAAACATGATCAAATGTCATTGATATGCTTATCTCCTTCTTTTATTGGAAAAATTGAATTTGACTCAAATACTCTTGAACTATGATGACGATCGTGCACATAAGGTCTGCTATCTGCGGTTTATTTTCACTCATATATTTAAGTGCAACACTTATCGGAAAAGTATATTGTTATTTGAACTACAAATAACAACACAGCTCAATAAAATGTACCTTATAAAGTCGCATGAAAATGATATTATGATGAAAATATGATATTTATTAGGTGTATAATTTGTGTTTATTTTAAAAGTATTGTAATCTGTATTTCGTTTACTAAGTAGTTTTTTCTTATGTTGTTTGTTCCAGTACCGTATATTATAACTGTATAAACAACCTGAAAGATAGTTTATTGAATAGAAATTCTCGGATAATGAAAAAAACGTATTTGTTTTAATAAAAACTGTTTTTTTTTCATTTTCATCATATTTTAATAAACGTCTATGATAAATTGGGGAGTTAAATTTATCACGTATGACTTGCATAAACTTGTCAGATTTTTAACTTTGTGATAAAACTTACATTTTTAAATAAATTATATTCACATAATATACTTACGTGTGTGTAATAAGTATATGTATATAGAGTGTCACAAGATGTTTGGGCTTGTTCAAGTGAAAGAACTATGTAAGCTCTTTTACTCCACTTCAAAAATATAGTGCATATGCTATAAGATTTACTCTGTATACTCATATGTAATTTGTATTGTCTCAGAAAATGGAGATGTCACGCTTACGGAGGTGTTATAAAATTGATGAGATAATTAAAAAAAAAAAATTGTTTTAATAAAAAATAGTGATTACACATTTTCAAGATCTCAAACGCTATAGGTTAGGTCAAACTAACCGCTATATAGCTCAATAGCTGTATAAAATATTTCTAATCAATTAAATTTGTTAACATGGTATAATTTTTGCACTTAACTATAAAATGGTATTAATTTTTATAATTAAAAATAAACATAATATATTTTACATTATCATTTTGTGATTATAAAGTTTGTTATAATTGTTTAAGACAATAGACAATGTAGAGGCCAGTGGCACTAAACGCTATAGTACCTTACCGAACCAACTTAATGCGTACGCATCTACCAATCAATCTGCTATATATGTAATATGATTGTATGTAATTACTTAAAACTATTAAAATAAAAATGGCATCAACAAAATGGTGCTACAATAGTATATATATATATATTTAATAAGAAATCCAATGCAAAATGTTATTAAGTATAAGACGATAACATAAACGAATTAATCGTATACGACATTGATAACGACAGTCAGACGTGCACTACACACTCCGAGGATGGAACCTGTAACGGTTCCGAAACGTCAGAATAACAACATTCACTACATGGATATTTCCGAAAACCACACAAATAAAAAAGTATAATACAATTAATATTTAAATAATAGTCTTCCTGGCCAGTGGCGTATTTAGGATTTTGTCTAGAGGGGATATATATTAAAAAATATTTTATTGACCTAAAGAGTGCTTCGTAAAATCATACCTATTGGCTATTGTAAATAAGAATATCAAAAACTAAAAAAAACCAAAGGGGGATCTATCCCCTATATCACTCATCCGTAAATACGCCACTGCTTCTGGCTCAACAGTGTAATGATCAAATATTCAACTATATAATGATAATAATAATAATAATATTAATAATAATAATAATAATAATAATAATAATAATAATAATATTAATATTAATAACTCAACAATATAATAAGACCAACTAACCAACCTAACCTAACCTATACAAAAATTGCGTGCGTGTGAGTATGTGTGTGTGTGTGTGTGTGTGTGTGTGTGTGTGTATGAAGCTGATAATCACACAGCGGTATCCACAGGTAGACGTGAACTAATTAAGTTGGTCCGGTTTTGCATTTGATAAACTGCGGTATGTGGTACAACATAATGTCGTGCAAAGTGTTCTGCAAAAATGAGATTATTTAAAAAATTAAACCCATTTTTAATTGATTAGTCCAAATAAAATATATTATATGCACAGTAATAATTATAGTTATAATTATTCATTTAAGATGACCAGCTGAAATACATTTATGTCTTATGAATTTGTAATATTACATAACATTATGTATCATATATATCTAATATATATATATATATAAATGAATGTTTGTCTGTCTCGCATGCGTTCCTAAAATGTTGATCCGATTGTAATGAAACTTTGGTGAGTTATTGTGCATATCCTCGCAAAAGTTTCTGTAATATAAAATTTGAAATATAATCAACGAGGGTGGTAGCTAATACGGGAAATTTTGGGATTTTAGACGTTAAATAGTTACCATTGTAATAATTTAAAATTTTTATTTATTTTAAATGACCATGTATATTATTCAAAATAATTATCAAATTAAATAGAAAATCAATTGAACGATTTATATTTCAAGCACGAAAAAAGTGCATCCCGAACTTCAAAAGTAAACGAACAAAGGAAAAGTAAGATTGGAAACTAATCGAGTTCGCAATTCTCAAGCCCGATTGTCTGAAATAAAACTAAAACGTGATGAAAGACGGGAAACCGATCGAGTACGTACTTTACACTTCAGACGGTTATTGCATATTAAAATCAATTTTGTTGCATTCTACTATGATGTTCATTATAATTATAGTCTTCATTCAAGTGTTGTGGTTGGAAAAATGGACAAAATGTGAAAATATTACGATGCCTTTAAATTTAAGAATGAAGCACAAGGAATGTGTTGCATGTTGCACGGGTGGAACCGTATAATTGTTAGAATTACATTCATCATCTGAACCATTATCAACGTTGTTATCAGGTGACACAGTCTATCAAAACATTTTTACTCTAACATATGAAAATACAATTCGTGTTTCCAAATAACATTTTTTGGTGCGAAAAATATCGGGCGAGAAAATTACATGAAAACATTCAAAGTGCAAGAGCAAATTTATCATTGTGCTGGGTCTCTATTACCACTATTGGACACAGATAACAAATTTCTGCAGCTTTATTTCATGGGAAACACTGATAGTCAAATTCATCAACGTTTCCATTTCAATACGGGCACAAAACGAGAAATTGTCTCTGCATTACAAACTTTATTTGATCAACACAATGAATTAATTCGACTGTTCAGAATTGCCTAGAACAAATGCTAGCAGATGCCTATAAATATGTAGTTTGAGCTGACAAAACACGTATCGGCCAACATGTAAAACAATGGTGAAGAATTTACTCGCGTGACATAATTCTCCATCGCAGAAATAGTGATGTTCACCAAGTTTCGGAAACTCATCGCTCATACGACGGTTTGCAATATCCGATTTTATTTTGCAGAGGAGAAAACAAATATTATTTTAGCATTAAATTGAGAAATCCAAGAATAGATCAGGAAACGAATAAGAAAGTTAGTGTCATGAATAACTGTTTGTATCGATTAATGATACGTAAAAATGCTGAAAATCAAATAAAATGTTGACAATTATTCCATCAATATATTGTCGATAGGTTTGCAAAAATTGAAAGAAACCGTCTTTTTCATTCGGTTTAATAAAACCAAGTTGCGTTCAGAAGAATATATATATTTACGTGATGCAGTAGCCAACTATGGTAATATGAATTCTAATGTTTTGAGGGAATTGGTAATTCTACCGGCCATATTTACAGGGAGTCTACGGCACATGCATGAATACGCACAAAACGCAATGATATATGTCCGAGCATATGGCTGCCAAGATTTGTTCCTCACTTTCACATGCATTTCGATGTGGGATTAAATTAAAGCAATTTTGTTTGCTGGGCAATTATTATCGGATCATCCTGATATTACCATGCGCATGTTCAAACAAAAATTAAAATCTTTAATGAATTTCAATGTAAACCAACGTGTTTTTAACAATACATGTTGTTATAGTTTGAATATAGTTTGTTGAATAGCAAAAATGAGAGTTGCTACATGCTCACATTTTAATTTGGTGATTGAAAAAGTCACTCCTAATCAAATTGATCAAGTCATCTCACCAGATGTCGATATTGATTCTGATTTATTTGAAGTCGTCACCAAAAACATGATTCATGGTTCCATGAATCTAATCTAACCTAATCATGAATATGGTTTATTCGATCACAATTTACCATGCTTGTCTGATGAAAAATATACGAAACGATATCTGTGTGATTTACTTGCCAAGACTATAACTGGAAATGACGGCTACCCACTCTACCGTCTACGATCAAATGAAGATGATAGGAAAACTATTACTTAAAAAGTACGAAACAACTTTGTGGACGTCGATAATTGTTGAGTTATATACTATTCATCGTTGATATCGAAAATATTATAATAATAATAATAACAAGGCACACATCAACGTCGCGTATTGAAATTCTGTGAAATCGATTAAGTACATTTGTAAATATGTTAACAAAGGCAGCGATATAGTTGTTTTTGAAGTTGAGAAGCCAATTGCATCTATCGACGAAATTAATCAACATCAACTGGGACACTCCATTAGTAGTAATGAAGCAGTATGGCGCATTTTGTCATTTCCAATTCACGAACGGCATTCTACAGTTGTTCATTTGGCCGTGCACCTTGAAAATGGACAGCGTGTCTATTTTACGACAGAAAGTATAGGTGTAAGAGCTACGTTACCACCATAAACAACGTTGACTTTATTTTTCACATTGTACATGGACGATATGTTTGCAAAGATGCTACTTTACTCTGATGTGCCAACATCCTTCACATGGAATGCATCAGCAAAACAATTTTAACGTTGTAAACAAGTTAAAGAAATTGAAGGACATTCAAATTTATATTCAATCGACACGTTAGTCCTGAATGTCTGTACACTGTTCACCCAAGCAATTCAGAATGCTTTTACTTGCAATTGTTTTTAATTAACGTACGTGGGCCAACATCCTTGAAAAAATTCAAAACAGTCAACGAGCAAACATGTACTACGTATCGTGAGGCTTGCTAAAAATTAAATCTTTTTGAAAACGATACACATTGGAACGTCTCAAGGTGCTCAGTGAAAATTGTTACAAGTTTTTGGACTAAATTATGGACTAAATTGACACAAAAAGTATGTGGCATGCTCACGCGTTGGTAAACCAAATATGTTCATCAACGCACTAGAAGGAAAAATAAAAAAAATATTATGTATCTTTAAGCATTTTAATAATATAATGAATTCTCTTGATATTCGATTTTTGTTGGAAGCGAAACAATACAATTTTAACTGTTCATGGACGAAGCTAGTAATTCAACTAATATATATATATATATATATATATATATATATATATTATATATATATATATTTATTTGTAACTACTATATTAAGCTATCAACTAAAATTCCAAATACTCGTTTAAAGTATTTTAGCAGAATTTAAATTGTATACGGAATATAGATCAATCTTTAGAACGTGGCAAAGTTAAATTTTAGAATTTTGATCTGTCTTTGTGCTTAAAGTAAAAATTCACGTATTATAAAGTAAATGGAAAATATTTAAATGAAAATTGATGTATAAAGTAGTAGCGTACTCCAGCCATAATACTTTACCCCGAGCTCGGCGACATTGTTGAAGCGATGATCAAGTCCTTCTGTGCCGTCCGACTAGCTACCATCAGTGCAGACATCCCGGCCAGTTAAACGTCTTTTTTCTTTCTTCAGTTCTCATTCACAACCGACTCAAGCACGGCGCATGCCAGTCGGATTTTCGTCTTGTCGACTGCCTTGTGTGTTCGATCGCCTTGATCTCGATGCACTCATGGGTTTTATGGTTTTTGTATTTATTGTTATTTTGTTTTTATGTTAACTGATAAATAAATTAAATCTCACGAGCGCCAGTGTAAACGGGTGTTTCATTTATTTTGTTGGTTTACGTGTTATTCGTGCTCACTGAATAATGTGTTCGCCACAATATGGTAGATAACATACACGTTCGATGAGAAAAACTATACGTCCTTGGATTTGGAATAAAAATTTAACGGCCTACATCATACGTACGCGATAAAAGTACATGGCATTTTTCGAATTGGACAACCGTTTTCTTATTTCAAGACGAATTTAGAATTTTAGGGACCTAGGTCAAAAAAAAGGTTTTAGGAGTACACAAATATCACTATCTTATCTTAATTAAACTCAAAATCCTAATTATAATTGTCCATACGTAATACAAAGTTTGCGATTAGTTTGATAATTTAGAGGATTATTTTTTAAAGGTTCATTATAAGAAAATAAAATAAACTATTTACTTTTAGATTTTAAAATCAAATATGTAGATATTTATAATAATATATTAATTAGTCAAGCTTTTATAAATTAAATTAAATTAATAAATATATATAAATTAATGGCTCATTATTGTTGCCATCACAAGAACGCTGCAGATAATTGTATACAGTATTGATATGAGCTGTTTCTTAAAAACAAAATTTTCATGACACAATTTATAGAAATTTAAAAATATATTAGGTACTTAGTATTTATAAATGTATTTATTTCTTTAGTTAATTACGTTTTAGAAATCTGATCGTTTTTTTACTAAGATTTGGATCCAAAGTTCTAAATACATTTTTTCATTTGGTTGGTCGAGGGATCCTTGAGAATTGTGTATCCCGAGGCAAATATCCGTAATGCTATCTATCAAATCTGGTTCTATTTATGAATTTACCTAGTACTCAACGGTTATACGTTACAATAATATAAAATGGCATAATTTTTTTTGTTCCAGTAACGGTTTTAGTTGGTTTTCAATCGAAACATTTGATCTAAAGTATGAATTTAATTATCATATAATTTTATAAAGTAGGACATTGAAATGACGCATATTGAGTGCATCAATTTATTTAAATAAGCTTGATCTTTATCAACTGATTTCCATAAAAATAGTTTAAAAAAATCATATTTTTACGTTATTTAAGAATTTTTAAAGATATCAATATAACATAATCTGTTTTTTTACTTCTTATACAAACATAGATATATACATCTATATAGATAATTTTTTTAAAAGTATACATTTTATTTCTTGAAAAAAAACTAACGGAAATTTCTCCGCTGCACAAAGAAATACTGAATCATTTATATGTTTTTGTGAGTGCCTAGTTGTTAATCGCATGAATAGTAAACAAAATAGTAAATACAAAATACTCCGCGTTGCATTCCGATCAGTAGTGAACTGATAAAGTGGTGGCAGTAATTGTAGTGTGGCAGCGGTTGTATCAGTGGGCGTGGATGTGGGTGTAATTGTGGTTGTGGCACAACGCGAAATTGGTCACGAAAAAAAAAGTTTCCAACCCAAAAATACATATATTTTTAAAATTGTATTTTAATACTTCGACAAAATTGATTATTTAATTTCACTATTGTTGATTTATCAAAATAACTATATGATATATATGATAGATGTTGAGTATGTGTGTTTAGTATTTTGTTTTAAAATTGATAAAGTACATTCAGTTATTTTTTTTGAAAAATTAAACATTATTAGATTTTAATTAAGTAACAATGTAAAACTAGTAACTATGGTCTATTACTAATAATAATAATATTATTACTAATATTATAATATGTGTATCTATCCAAAAATAATAATTTTAATTTGACACTCTTTAATATTTGAATAACTTATGTATTTGTAATTTGTATTATCTGAATATATAAATCAAAAATATAATGATTTAATTATAATATCTTGTGGCACTAAAAAGAAAATATATATATATACTCGTACATGTATATCATATTATTAAATAATATTCCTTGTTTGTATCTTATTTATAATATTTATTTCATATTTAATGATAACCGTGATTGTGGACCCCGGTAATGATATTTTATGATTATTGTCATCAAGCTGATAACAGATTAACATGTAACAGTGTTATTTGTTTTGACTTATGCTTTATTCCAATTTTTTTTAAAATTAACAGCCAAATCGATGAATATAAAATATAAATATTAAATATTTGAACCATAGTATGGCTGAAAAAAATATCAGACCTTGCTAAGCTTTACACAAAAAACACAAAACTGTCAGTATAAAATTTGTTTCTTTTAGTATAAGTAAATAAAATTTTGTAAATCATAAAAACAATAATTATTATAAGCAGCTTTATTATATAGGTACTATATTTATATACATACCTAAAATATTGTAACTATAAATACTTGTTTGAGTTTTTTGCTATTTTTTTTTTTTTTGAGTATTGAATACTTATTAAAGTATTTGAGTATTATTTTAAATACATTTAAGATGAGGCAATCTTTACTAAATTATTGTACAAACCTATTGAGTTGTGTATAGTATCGCTTAAATGATGACACCAACAGTCAGCCTCTCCTTCCTTGAAATAAAATCTTTGCTACACGACTGGTAAAAACAAATAATGAATTATAATAACTTCAATTTTGTAAAAAAATGTACTATACTATTAATTATAATACGTATATTAATAGTCATCTATGTGAGTTTACTTGGATACCAATATAAAATTGTAATATTGTCTTAACCAATTGTTTGTATTTGCTTCTAGGTTGGCGGCGGAGAAGGAAGTCGCGGCGGCCGCGGGACGTGACTGCATCGGGTCGGCGGGTACATCCGCCGGCATGGGGAGACCACGGTCTCACCACCATCACCATCACCACCACCATCAGCAGGCGGACGGGCCTCCTGGGCCATCGTCTTTGTTCCTGTTCAGCACCGACAACCCTGTCCGCCGGTACACCAGGTTTATTATTGAATGGCCATATCCTTTTGAAACAAATAACATTAATTATCTATATAATATTTCTGTCAGAAACGAAACTTTTATATCAGAAGGCCGTATAAATCAGAAAAATATAATTGGAATATATTTAACAGGAATAGTAATGTAACAACAATAATATAGGCAATAAATAGGGGGAACAGGCACGATCTGTATTTTAATGTATGATTCAAATGTATGATGAAGAGTCGACTACAAAAGAATGGAATAGAATTACACAAAAAATTGAAATTCTGTAAAATAATTAACTGGGAGTATGTGTGAGAAAATATAACTCCGAAATGTAAATTCAAGGAAATTGCACTGAAAAGATTTTACATAAGAAAATGAAATTCGGGAAAAGTTTTTTTAAGAAACATATTTGCAGGAAATTTGTAATCAACTAGAAGAATACTATACATAAAAAGAAAATGTGGGAAAATATATTTCAGGAATATGTTTATTCGGGTTATATTATAATACAAAACATAGTATTGCACAAAAAATTATTATGTAAGATATTGAACTTCTTGGCAACATGTAAACACTTCCTTTTCTTTAAAAGCAGACTTGTAGGTAAAGAAGTGAGAATTATAATAGTTCCTGAGTATTACTTTTTGAATTTTAAATTGCCATAAAATATTGTTCTCGTGTTATGTTTTTTCTGTATATTTTCCTGTGTAATAATTTTCTGGTATTAAACTTTCTGTGCCTGAGTGTTACGCCATTATCGAAACGTTTACCCTTATCTCTTCCTTCCCACCTAATAAGTTTTAATCGCCTCGGATTCAATGTCCTGTATCCAATTTTATAATTCCAACCGTTTTAATTCACATTTATCGCCCTTTGCTCTTGGCATTAAAAATATACTATTCTGCCTCTGGCAATCTGATTTTGATATTCAGTTCCTTTGGATTCCCAATTATATGGGGGTTCATGACAACGTGATAACTGATGCCTTAGCCAAATCTTCCTCAAATCTAATTAATTATTCCGCTTCCTTAATTCTTTGGTCATCTTTGGTCTAAATAAATAAATAAATAAATAAATAAATAAATAAATAAATAAATAAATAAATAAATAAATAAATAAATAAATAATTAATTAAATAAATAAATAAATAAATAAATAATAATAATAATAATAATAATAATAATAATACTACTACTAATAATAATAATAATAATTACATTATCTTTACTATCCTACGCGTTATTCTATCGTTTTAATATCTCCTTTTACGTTTATACAATGTCATTTAACCGTACTATGAATAAACGACTATTGACGATCGCTGCACGTCGTCACTTGTATAACACGACAACTTAAATTCTGGTAAAAATTATTATATTCAATTGCATTTTTTAATTTTTATTTCATAAATTATTTACAATAATAATTTTGCCTTAATTCAATAATCTTGCACTCCGTTCGAATATGCGGTGCTGTTAACTATCATAGCCAACTGCGTGGTGTTGGCTCTGGAGGAACATCTGCCCAGGGGAGACAAGACTGTACTTGCTAAGACTTTGGTAAATCATACGATTATTATTATAATATTTTCATTACATTATTTTACCTATTCCTCACCTATGCTCCCATTCTTCCAAGACAAACATTGCTACTAACATAATTTTGTAATAATTTGTGTAATAATTTCAGGAGGCAACCGAACTCGTTTTCCTAGCAATTTTTTGTGTCGAAGCGACTCTCAAAATATTAGCTTTAGGTTTTTTACTACACAGCGGCTCATATCTTCGTAATATATGGAACATTATGGACTTTTTTGTAGTTGTAACAGGGTGAGTACATTGTTTTA
>CM032343.1:19549996-19598981 GCA_019022885.1 Schlechtendalia chinensis
ATTCAATTACTGAAATATTTTAACATTGTTATTCAATAATAATAAACATTATTTCCGAGTTATAAATAATTTACCTTTAAAATATATGATTCGTATAATATGAATGTACCGCTTTCCTATATACATAATATAACCGCTCCAGATTCACTATTGGTGTTTTATAACAAGTTCATTGGTAGTCAAAAGTAGTTAAATTGTGATTTATATGCGTTGGTTAATATACTAATCTTATAAATCCATAGGGTTTCCTCGTACGCCAACGTTCAAAGATCGAATGCGAAAAAAAGGTGTTTGTGCGTCCATGTGGAGGGCAGAAAAACGATTTAGGTTCTGGATTAGACACATGGTAAAAGCGCAATGGTTCTATTGGTTCGTCATCGTGTTAGTGTTTTTTAATACAGTGTTCGTAGCTATTGAACATCATAAACAACCAGAATACATAACGAATTTCGTCTGTAAGATTACCATTTAATTTCAAAATAAGTTCTATCCATTATATCGTTTCTGTCGAAGTATATTAACTCAAATTATCATTTTTTAACACGATAGTTTATTCGGAATACGTATTCCTCATGCTTTTCATGGCTGAAATGTTCATCAAAATGTATGCACTGGGTATTCGAATATATTTCGATTCCGCGTTCAACCGTTTCGATTGTGTCGTCATCATGGGTTCTATATTTGAAGTCGTATGGTCGGCCGTCAAAGGAGGTTCCTTCGGCTTATCGGTGTTGAGAGCACTGCGATTATTACGAATATTCAAAGTGACAAAGTAAGTGTCATATACAATTTGACAAGTTTTCTTCTGATTTTTCTAAAACTAAGTTTGTATTTATATTGTTTTCAATTATAAAAATATATATAATATATAATTAATAATAATAATAATATAACCAAATTAAGTTAAACATTATTTTAAATGTTAATGGCTTAGTTAAGTTTAAATATTCTTTTGAAATTATTGATCAAGAGCTTAAATACTTAAAAAGTTACATATATATACATTTATATATAATTATTATCAGTTCTCAGTTTGTGGTCGCATAATGCTAGTTAGTTTTGGCGCTGCTTAAAAATAATTCACCGCAACACATCGGACCTTTTCTTTTATATAAATCAAATTGCAAACTGTAGGTTTATAACTAAACATTTGAATTAATAAACTGTACAAATTAAAATCATATAAAAAATATTTATTCACTTTAATGATGATGTTTTTACAAATGATTGTGACCTAATTAAATCTTTAAAAACTGTCTTGTTTTATAACAATAATTTCAAAACGCTCTTGAGTTAATGACATTGTAAATGTTTATTTTCAGTCCCTGCCTAATATATTGGTATAATAGTATATTGGTGTTATCTTTTTTATGTTATTTTATAAAATACCGTTTAATATTATATTTTAAATATTATTTCATTTTAGGTATTGGTCATCATTGAGAAACCTTGTGATATCGTTACTTAATTCTATGCGATCAATTATATCGTTACTTTTCCTGTTGTTCTTGTTCATACTGATATTCGCACTGCTCGGTATGCAGTTGTTCGGTGGACAGTTCAATTTCGAGGAAGGGACGCCCCCAACAAACTTCAACACATTTCCAATAGCTCTGTTGACAGTGTTTCAGGTTAGTATTCCCAGGTGGGAAAATATGTAGTGTACCGATATAATATTTCCATTACTATGTTACTCGTAGATTCTGACAGGCGAAGATTGGAACGAAGTCATGTACCAAGGCATAAGAAGTCAAGCACAAACTCAGGGCGGAGGCATGATATATGCATTATACTTCATTATTTTAGTGTTGTTTGGTAATTATACACTTTTGAACGTGTTCTTGGCGATTGCCGTCGACAATTTAGCAAACGCTCAAGAACTTACAGCTGCTGAGGAAGAACAAGAAGAAGAAGACAAAGAGGTAAGTTTGGGCGGGAAATAATAATATTCTAGTTTTCGTTTATACTTCAGATTGGCCTTTTTAATAGAAACAACAACAAGAACTTGAGAAAGAAATGGAAGCACTACAAATAAATACAGACCCGTCCAAGATGGAAATGATACCAACGTCACCATCGCAAAATTCCAGGTAAAATATTTTATAATCATGTTCATGAATGTTTTTGACATTAATTTATGAAATAATTCGAAGTGTTTCACTTATCAGACACCACCGAAAACATCATTTGAATGAACCTGACGACAGCAAGTTGGAGGAAGAAGAAGAAGAGGAAGGTCCAAAACCTATGTTACCATATTCATCAATGTTTTTGCTGACGCCTACCAATGGGTAATTATAAAAAACTATAAAATACAAAATGTTCATAAGTATTTACAGTCGGATGTTAATATTTGTGTTAATAGCATTAGAAGAGCCGCTCATTGGATTGTCAATTTGAAGTATTTTGATTTTTTCATAATGCTTATTATAATATTGAGTAGTGTTGCATTAGCCGCCGAAGATCCAATTAATGACGATTCGGAATGGAACAATTACCTAGACGTAGTCGACAACGTTTTCACTGTTATATTTGCCATAGAAATGATATTGAAGGTAAGATATTGAAAACTGGATATTTATTATTTGCTCATTAATTCTTCTTCATTCCTTTTTATCTGATCAACCAATTTAATTATTGTGTTTCATACATATTATTATAGATAATCGATCTAGGAGTGATTTTACATCCCGGTTCGTATCTCAGAGAATTCTGGAACATAATGGATGCGGTGGTCGTCATTTGTGCGTTCGCGTCATTTATATTCCAAAAAGGGTAACATATTGACGATAAATTAATATAGGTGTTAATATTTTATCATCATAATGATTATATATGACATGTGATTATAGTGGCGGTACTGTTGGCACAAATTTATCTACCATCAAATCACTCCGTGTACTTAGAGTACTGCGGCCATTAAAGACTATCAAACGTGTGCCCAAGCTTAAAGCGGTTTTCGACTGTGTAGTGAATTCGTTGAAAAACGTAATAAACATATTGATTGTGTACATATTATTTCATTTCATCTTTGCTGTCATCGCCGTACAATTATTCCACGGCAAATTTTTCTATTGTAACGACAGTAGTAAGTCGATCAACGGTACTTGTCAGTGAGTATTTAAACGTCCGATACTTAATTATAATTGTAATTGTACATATTAAGTGATTTTTTTTTTACTGTATGTAAATATAAAAACATTGCTTGTGTTTCTAGGGGTTATTATTTTAAATATGAAGCAGGTGACACAGAGGACGTAAACTCGCAAAAGTTCATGCCGACGCCAGAGAAGAGACAATGGGATCAACAATCCTTTTACTATGATAACGTGGCAGTGGCCATGTTAACGTTATTTGCCGTACAAACGGGTGAAGGATGGCCTCAGTGCGTATATTTAAATTACGATTATGTTATAATATTACGATGTATAGTCGTATACAACGATAAATACCTAATAAATATCTATTTAAATTTTTTTTTTTTTTGTTAATCCGTGAAATCTAAAAGAAACATAAAACGCCGAACTGCTTGGCAAATAATTTCTGTTTAATTATTGACAGAGTGTTACAAAACTCGATAGCTGCCACGGAAGAGGACCAAGGACCCATACCGAATTACCACATTGAAAGATCGTTGTTCTATATAATTTATTTCATCGTGTTTCCGTTTTTCTTTGTCAATATATTCGTCGCGTTGATTATCATCACGTTTCAAGAACAAGGCGAGGCTGAATTACAGGACGGCGAGATTGATAAGAACCAGGTAAGGTTATGGCAAGTACATAGTGACCAAATGTCCAGAACAATCTCAAAACCTCCTAAAAGAAGTAGGAGGAGATGAGGGTTTCATATTTTATTGACTCATGAAGATTTTTTTTGTAGATATTTAATATACAATTAGTATAAATCATAAATATAAAATTAATACGATTATCAAGTGTAAATTAAAAAATGTTGACGGTGAGGAGGGGGGTCAGTAAAAACGTTTCTCAACCATTATAACTCAAATTTGTACAAATCTTATTTTATAGATAATTTTTAACACCATTACTCATTGGTAATAAACATGTATATACATCTCTAGTAATTTTGTAAAGTTTAGTCAATACTATTGATTTATTTAGAACATTCAGAAATTAAACGTGTAAAGCATGATAAAATGTCATTGATATTGCATATCCCCTCAACTTGAAAAGAAACTGAGATTTCTACTGACGACGATGACTATAATTTTTGTTTCAGAAATCTTGTATTGACTTCACCATACAGGCCAGACCACTAGAGAGGTACATGCCTAAAGACAGGAATAGTATGAAGTATAAGATATGGCGTCTTGTAGTGTCTACGCCATTTGAATATTTCATTATGATACTGATTGTTTTGAATACATTATTACTAATGATGAAAGTAAGTGCTGTCGGCGTGTCATTAAACACGTTTTATTATTCCTAGTAATAATTGTATATCTTTAATAAGAGTGTTTACACACCATATTATATATGATGTTATTCAATATAATAATTATATATTCTACTGGTAAAATAAATACATAAGAGCTTAAATAGTATTGAATTATTACAAACACATTGTCATTGTGGAATATTAATAAAAAATTATTAATATTATTAATAATTTATATTAAATTATATATATATATATATAATATTATATATATATATATATATATATATAATATATTATAAATTATTAATTAAAATATTATTAATAATTATTAATAAAACACTTTAGCAATAAGTTACTTCAAATACACTTCAATAAATTACGTAAATGATCTACAAGAAAAAAAATTGATATAGGTTTTTTAAAATGTAATTTAATTGTGTTATTAAAATGACAAAGTACATATCTAGTTTGTATATTTTATAATATTAATATTCTCATTAGGTTAGATTAGAGTCAATTTTTTGGTTTTGGTGAATATTTCCCAATTACCAAGGTTATATTTATTAACATTTTGGTATCAATGAATATTTATTTGCATGCAGTTCGCTTTAGCTGATCACTCCTATTTGCTGTAAATATCACATACACATGATAAGTTTAATTTTTTGAAAATTTACTTTATTTTAAGGTTGCATATTTTTCTTTATCTCTTTTCCATGCAAATTTTGCTTATGACGTCTAGTAATAATAATATGAATTGATAAATATTTAATAATGATAGAATTATTTTTATATTGATTGAGTGTGTTTTAACTTCATATCGAATACTTGACATTTTTATGTTGAGACAAATATTCTTAAGCAATCTTTTTTCTTAAAATTAAGTACTATACAAAGAAGAAAATGTTGGTGAATTTCCGTTGAATTTATTTTGTATTTATTTAATAAAAATATTTAACGTGAGTTTTTGGTCATACTATAGTAAACTAAAAACCATTAATCTCTTATATAATACATTTATTTAGTTTTAATTCAAAATCGTGAAATAATCTACTACATTATTTAAAACCTAATCGATTTTAATTTGTGTCTTAAAATAATATTAAGTCTGTAAAATATGTATATATAAAAGAAGTATATAAGGATAGCTTCGACAGCAAACGAGATGCGAGAGAATCTTTTGTGATAATTTGGGCATATTTTAAGGAGAGAAAAGATAGATGCAGTGAGATTAGTAAAGAAAATATATATAGAAGGAAAGAAAGGAAGAAAAAAACCGAGAAAGGGTTGTTTGAATGTGTTTGAGAATGATATGAAAAGGGCTGGTGATAAGTGTTGATGATACGAGTTATCGAGCTAAGTGGTAGTTGAGGACTACGGTAGCTCATCCTAAATAGTTGAAAGAGAAAGCAAAAAAAAGCAGAAGGAAAAGATATCATGTTTAACCTTACTTACAAAAATAAATCAAATTAGTCTATTATGAATTCAACGACTAATTACTTTTTAAAGTAATAATTTTTGACTACTTTATTATTAATTAAATCCTTAATAAATAATAAACAATAATTATAATAATTAAAAAATGTCTGACTTTCCGTAAAGGTGTGCTATGTTTTAAAATTAAATCTAAAATTGAATTTAGATTATTATTACACAATTTTATTTTACTGTCAAGGCATATAGGAGTTGTAAACTGTTTTAAGTGTTAAACTTTTTTCTATTTAATTTGCTTTCAGAACAAACGCTCTTCTTTCTTTTTTTTACTATAAAGGTTGATCATTGTTTTTTTTTTATTCATTTTTATAGTTTTATCAACAAAAAAAATCCTACAAGACTGCTCTACATTATATGAACATGGTGTTTACTGGCATGTTTACCATTGAGTGCGTGCTCAAAATTTTGGCATTTGGAGTCAGGGTAAGAGAACACGTACTCAAGTAGTAACCATTCGACTTATATACTTAATAATAACATAAGATTGTTTATAACTAAATAATTCTTTACTACATTATTATGATAATTTATATTATCGCTTAACATTTAGTAATTGTCATATTATTTTTGTATATTACGTTATAATTTTTACAAACGTTTTATACATTTTTTTTTAATAATGATAATCAAAATTAATTACATACAATATGTGCTTTCCATTGAACGTTTTTTAATCGAAATGAAATATTTAATTTTACACTCCTAATATTTTAGATTACTAAAAAAAAAAACCAAAATTGGTAAAATTGTAGGTATAATATAAGGTAAGTGGACTTTAAGATTACCTATACCGACATGACTTGAGTTTGATGGACACATACTACCAATTACTACTGCCAATATTTATTCGTTTTTTTTTTAAATTTATTATTAAAACGAGCATGATTTATGTGTTTGTGTTTATTTGCGTACTGTGTAATATTTCTATTTTATATGTATTTAATACCTTATATTTCCGCTTGTGTATTGCGTTTTAATTATATTTGGCATGCGGCGATTTTTTTCTGTTTTCAACTAGTTTAACATAATACCACTGGAATAGATCTTATTAGATATGTTTGTATTTTATACATACAACATCATATAGTATAATATTATGTGTATTTGTTGTAAAAAAAGAAAAATAAGGCGTGCACGCGTTATATATATATTTTTATATATATAGTCTTATATTTTTATATATAACCCTAATTACATAATATCACATGATTATTTCCCGGCGGAAGTTTTAATATTTCAACAATATTATAACACATTTCCGCTATATAGTTTAATAGTACACGTCGTTTATATATAGAACAGTTAGATTAATGGTATTGCCGAAATTTGTCTTTGTGTCTTCATAACAATATAATTTAAATTAAATATATATAATACACTAACATTCGTTTTAATATTTACATCAATTAATTTTTTAAAAATCTATTAAGACGGAAATCGGGCATTACCATATATTGTGAAAATTAGATTTGTTTTTTTTTTCCAGTACAAAAGTTTTATTATATTAGTTACTATTATGTCAACTGAACTCATTAAATTAGTTGCTTGTGTAATAATTGGAACATTGCGTTTATTTGGTTGTTTATTCCGTGGCTGCAGCATCATCGCGAATCGCATCTACTTAACAATGTCCTACTGAATCTCAATCATTTATTGACGCTGCTATTCCTGGTAGAATGTGTCTTAAAACTCATCGCATTTGGATGCAAGGTAAAATCATTATATTGATGTAATATTTATACATTTATACTATTTAATTTCTCTAATATTTGTATTTTTTTCTTTTAAACTTGTGATCATCTTCATTCACAGTATCGAATAATTCCAATGGAAAGCATACGTATTTTGATAAAAAATATATTACGACATTATAATTATTGTTTATATAATGTTTAATATTTATTATAAAATGTGTGTAATCCAACAATTATGTTTGCTAAACAAAATGGTTTTCAGAATTTTTTTAAAGATCCATGGAATATATTCGACTTTATCACGGTCATTGGAAGTATTGTGGACGCTTTGGTCATCGAATTTGGGGTAAAATTATATTATTATTTTATCCTAATTAAATATTCACATAGCTAACACGTTAATTGTATCATCATTTTAACAGTTAAATTGTTTTCCTTATATTTATTTGACTTATGCAATTATAATTTCTGGATGCAAGTGTGTTCGTCTGCCATTGTCGCTCATAATATAATAGATTTATTATAATTTAGAACCTACATTTATATTAGGTTCCTATTATATACCTACATAATTATATGTCGTATCCATTTAGTGAAACTGATCTTTTCTTGAACTAAATTTCCAGATTGTGAAATTAAAATTTAAAAAAAAATACACTTATAAATATAATACTATTTTAATTAACGCAATCATTAAAACTAATTTAATTATCTATAGTTATATTTTTTGTGTACATTTATTTAATAATGAACTGATGGAGCTATTGGCTTTTTTCAAAATTCGATACCAAATCATTCTTTAGCAACACTATACATAGTGTCAAGGTTAATTAGGTAAATAAGGTTAATTTTTTTTTTTACATATTAATTTTGTGTTAAGTTGTATGCATAAGCTGTATGCAGTTTTGTAAAAAGATAAATTTTTAAAATTGTATTTAAATAGAAATACAAATACACTAAAGAACAAACTTGTTGTTTGGGTAAGTGGTGTAAGCTCTCTGTTGAGTTTTGATAAATAAAATATAGGTAGGTATTATATAATTACCTTACATTTATATTTAAAAAAAAAATTATTAAATTCATATTAGAAATTATATAATTGAAATATACAAAGCATTCAAAACAGTTATTTATTTTATAAATTTAGTGACCGAATCACAAATATTATATATATTTTTAAATTCACGATCTGGAAAAATGTTCTTTTTGAAAAAATTGATTTCATAAAGTATAGATACAAAATATAATATATTTAATTATTTTAGTTACCTCTCCATAATTCCTGTCAATGTGATGTTTTATCTATTGCTTTCCATTGTAATACACACGCTACAGGTATACTTCTTCATAATATAAATATCAACTATAGCCACCTTTTTCTATTATGTATGACCCGTTTATAATGATTTTCCAACCTTCAATATATTTGTCATCTACCTGATATAACTTAGAACTTCTTAATCTACCTATATGCCATTGAAAAGTTTTTCAAAAATTGTCTAATAGCTTTATAAAATGGCCCTAACTACGAAATCGTACGAAAATAATATAACCTAACATCAAAACAATATTATTCGTATCGTAGGGTGGTCAAATTTAAAAGATAATCGAGTTACAAAATCAATATGATTTAAAACAAATAATAGTAAACGAAAATATTACAAATGAACCGACAAAGTATTGCCCAAATCTATGAATAGGTACGAATGGGTACTGAATATTTTAACGAAAAAGGAATTTGACATATTATAACATAATATTGTCTTTTGTTTGAAATTCGCACTATAAAATAACCACCATACATATATCAGACAGAAATTTGTAACATGTTTACTCTTGTATAGGAACGTCTCGTATATGTGTACCGAACTGTGTTCGACGATAATGATATAGTCAAAGAACCAAAACTGCTGTTCGGAGAAGTTGTAGAGGTAAATTTTATATTTAAAACATCAGGAGTACGCCAATTTGTTGCATCCGACGTAGACCGCACTTGTATAATGTTGAAGAATGTGTCTTTTTATATATATATATTTTTTTTTTTTTTTTGGTCTTTGGACATGGATTTTTTTCAATCATAATATATACATACATAATATATATATATATGTATATTACATTTACTATACTACATAACACGCAACATGATGGATATCAACTCGTTGTTAAGAATTGAGTAGCAAGCGAACACACGATACAAACATAATATATATTTATAGTTTTTAATTATATAATATCCTCTAAATAAAATAAAAACACACGTGTGAGGATATTAAACATAGATATTCCTTATAAATTAAATCTAAAATAATGACATAAATTTAATTCAATATTATTTTTAATAAATGATACGTATGTAATATAATAACTATTATATAAATTCAAACATATTTATAATAATTTTAAACGTTACTTTGAACTCCTGAAGTATGATTATGTTTTTTCTACGTTTATGTAGATACAAATACCGAGTTGAATAATAATTATTACATTTTTTTCTTATTCCGGCCCAAAATAATATTATAATGAATATACGAAAATCGAACAAATTCTTTAAAAAAAAAACCACAAAAGAATTACTCAGATTTTTAATATGTATATAATATTAATGTTAGTATTATAAATATATTTTGGTAGTATTATTAGTACTTAGTATAAAATAATATTAGATATTATTAAAATAAAACTAAAATACATTAGCAATAAAAGTAGTGAGTATATTATCTTGTATATTTAATACTATTATTATTGTATTACAAACCTTAATTCTTTGGTCATCTTTGGTCTAAATAAATAAATAAATAATATATAAACAAATAAACAAATAAAATAATAATAAATAAATAAATAATAATAATAATAATAGTAGTAGTAGTAGTTATAGTAGTTGTTGTTAACCACAACCATTATTGTTAGTAGATTATTTTTAATCCAATAACCGAGATAGCATTTCAAGAAATTTTATTAGTATTCCCACTTATTGTTTTTGAGTTATTGTGTGTATTTGAAAGATGAACACGGTTTTATTATAATTCTAAGCTGAATTAAACTATGAAACCTTTAATTTGTAATATATTATAATTATTGAAATTAATTTATAAATACACAGTTTCAATAAAAAAACAGTTTATAATTTTTTTTCATTTTTTTTATTATAATTGGTTATTTTTGATTCTATTTCTGATACAGAAATTATCTATTTATGTTTAATTTCTAGAAATTTACATAGACACCTCACGGCTTTTTAAGTTTAAATTTTGAAATCGCTAATTTTTTTCTGGGTAGGATTAGCATTGTTTAATCATATAAATATATTATATGGTGGATGATTTTTAGAAGACAATAAACTATTTTGGATTTCATTATAGTTTTGCATTTTAATAAATTTGATAAATCGATATCAATAAATTGCATCATTATCCATTAGCTTAATATAAATTATTACATATAGGACACATAAGTGTCAAATATAATAAACTATCTAATATATAGACTAGAATATAAAAATAAATGAAGTACATTACAAAATAATGATAAAGATTTTACAGTGTATAAAATGTTTTTTTTTTGTTTGATTATACAATATAAAATGATAAATGTGTCATATTTACGGAATAATATTTATATACGAGGATAATTTACTAATATAAAAAAAATATTTTTCGAGTGTTTCTAAATATATAAGATATACATATAGATGTTTATATAATAATATATTAAAGATTAAATTGTAATTAGACAATTTATAGTGAATTTTTCACAAAAGAATTATAATTATTCAGAGAAAACATAAAAAAAAGTTAGATAAGAATTTTAAAGCCAATAAAATAATTATAAATTTTTTGAACTAAACTATCACTAGCAAAAACCTGAGTATTCGGAACGTGGGTGTGAATATAATTATTGATTTTAAGAAATTGTTTATATCACATTTATATTTTGCGTTGATATATTATTATTATATTTATTATATGTTGTATATTTTGCTGGTGAACATTATTTTAGTATAGTTTGACATCACTATTTTTAATCGTTTTCACTGGTATTGAATATTCACGCAATATTTGGGCCTAAAGGTCATAGCAGCAATGTTTGCGTATATAGTTGGGTTCCAAGCTATACTATAGCATAGCTATTGGATGTCTAAAATTGGTAATTTAACCTGACTATAATAAGATAGTAATTTACTACACGTATTTTATACAGTTATACAATAACCGGTGTATGTACATAACGTAAAGTATTAACAAGCTTCGAAGACGATCGTGAAATTGCTGTGAAAACCTCTGCGTGTTTACTTATATATGTGTGTAGATATCTATATAAAAAATTTTATAATTATCGAAAAACCTGTTATATGAATGATTTTAATGGAAGACAACATCAGTCGGACGTTTCGTCTTGTTCGCGAGCTTGCGCAAATCATATTTTATAATTTACATTCTATTATTATACGCTCTGCTGCTGATGCTATATATAATATATTATGTATATTCATGTTATGGTCAAGCCCGATTTTTAGTCACTCTTAGAATAAATTGATCGGTTATATTTAAAACATATAATTTTGATTTGTCCCAAATATGGAATTGCTTTTTCCTTTTTTTTTTAAGATCTACTTTATCCATATTTACCGATCAATGATAAATAAATAAAAATAATTTTTTGGAACAAACAAATTATATACAACAAATCGCATAATTATACGGATACTCGTATAAATGTTAATCAAATAACAATATGATATTCCGATAGCAAGGAGGTACTTGGAGAATACTCCATATATATAAACATTTTAATTTTTAAATAATCGATTATTCTAATTTTGTTCAAGGTTAGTTGTTACGACATCTGCTGCATCTTATAAGACAATTTCATATTATTTTATTTACGTGTCAAATGAACGAATAAACAGTTTCATACTAAAGAAAATCTGAGATGCTCCTAAGTTTATTCTTTTGATTCCCATAAGATTTTTTTGACCTGTATCTTAATATATATTGTATTATATTATATTATGTACAATACTACGTTATTATTATGATGGTATCGCTGCTGATGCTAATATATATATATTATATATATAATAATAATAATAATAATAATGATAATATAATATACATAATATTTTTATGTACGTAAAAAATATTGCCGCCGCTGCCGCTGTAGCTAATTCGATGTTGTTGCTTTTGTTACACATGATCTCATACACCATATATTTTGAAAATTAATCAATAAATAATATATCATATTTATATTTATAATTTTGTTACGTGTGAAACATTCACCAACATAAAATATGTTATTATTACATTTCCTTTAATAATATAAATCACTATAATACAATACAGTATAAATAATATAAATTATATATAGTGGTCTGCTTTGAAATTAATAACTATTAACTTTTTATCCAAATGTTTTCGAACTATTCATTTTTCGAGCTGGACTTTTAATATACTACACTTAAATCAAATTTATGGTGTACCGAAGATTGTTGTGCATTGAATCCGTCAGATACAGTAATGAGCTAATAATATTTGCGTATGACCGAATCATCGACCTGATGATCTTTGCGAAATTTTAGGTACCCAAATACACCAAGATTACCAAGATACACAAGATTAAATGATATAATATAATATATAATTATTATTGTTTAATTTATAATATCTGTTGTTTAAAGAATTAATCGTCACATTGTAATATATGTCTGTGTAAAAAACAATTACAGTGCTGTTGCGCTTCACGTTCAAAATATACTTTTGTTCATGTTTATTATATTATACTTACTTTCGTATCCGTTTGTGTTCGACATTAAGGGGATTGTAAGTGATCATTTAATAACGGATTATGCATATGTGTTGTAGACGATTTCGTGTCTCTCAGGCACACATGTGTGTCTGTGTTACAAGTAAACGATTAGAGTTCAAAAAATATTTTTCTTCAAAAAGTTGGCTCTGCATAATCGTATTTTTCTCATTTCTATGGCATTTAGCATGAAAGCTAACCAATCTACTTAAATCAGCTGTACATGAAATATTACATAAATTCGTTCTCCAGACGTCACGGTGTTTATGTATTTTTGTATTTTTTAATAAATTTAAATTACATTATTTACAGGAAAACTTCATAAATGTCGGATTTCTCAGGCTTTTCCGAGCTGCCAGACTGATAAAACTACTCCGACAAGGGTATACGATACGAATATTGCTATGGACGTTCGTCCAGTCGTTTAAAGTACGTATATTGTAATATATCGTTATGTTAGGAACTTTTAAATTCAAACATTTGTATCAGTCTTTTATTTTGGGTGGGGGGGGGGGGGGGGTAGAGAAAAACGAAGGGATAACATTAAAAAAATTAATTTAGTATAATACAAATTCGGCAAAAAAACCATCGTGATTTAAGGTATTCAACATCGAATCTACAAATCCTTAGTAGTCACATTTTTGTGTACAATAATATAATGTTTTAACATTTAATACAAATACTTAAATTTATAAATCCAAAATCACAAAAAATTATACACTTTAACCGCGTATAAGTATTTCAACAACTATGTATACACGGTTAAAGTGTAAATTATAAAACAGTCACAAGTGCTTTATTATATTTTATTGTTTAATACAAAGTTTCTAATATAAAAAAATGAATATTGTACCGTATATGAATATTATGCTTAAGTCATCTAGGAAAACCTAAATAACACATTTTAGGAAAACCATACATCTTAATATAGATCTTAAAGTATGTTAAATTAGCATATTATTTTGTTTTTTACAGGCACTACCTTACGTTTGTCTACTGATTGGTATGTTGTTTTTTATTTACGCGATCATCGGGATGCAGATTTTTGGTAACATCGAACTGAACCCGGACACAGACATCAACAGACACAATAACTTTCAAACGTTCGTACAGGGACTGATGCTTTTATTTCGGTAATAAATAGCCCAAAAATTGACTAGAATGTTATATTACTATAATAATACAATGATATAATATTATATATAATTATTTTACAATAAAAACAATGAGATGTGTTAAGTTTGAAGGTAAACAAAATTAAAAACACATTTTTGAACGTGCGGCTTTATTTATAATTCTAGGTGTATTTTTACTTAATATTTTATATGTATTTAAAAAATTATGGTAATAGTTATTTTGTGTATATAAATATATATATAACGACTTAGTGACATCATAAATCATATTATTTTTTTAATTAATTAAAAATATTATTGGTTTTTATAACCTATATTTATTGAGGACAGAAAATATACGTTTCTTTGTGCTGGCGTTACAGGATATAAATAATTTTGAAAGCTTCTTTAGACAAAAGTTTTTTAGAAGTTAAAATAGATTATTCGTTATATTATTTAAATTTTCATGGAATTAATCCTTTCAATGGCTTAATTTTTTTAATCTTTCGTCAAACTCAGAACCTAACCTAACCTTATGAAGATTTTAAAAAATGTCTTAAATGTTGATATTTTATAATACTTTTAAATTGGTATTTATGTTGGTCCTATTAATTTGTTTTCACGATTCTAAGTTATTCAGTTAATTTGGTAAATAATATCCGTCAACAAATAATCCACGACATTCAATGCAGTAAAAAAATTATTCGGCACTTAGAATATAGGTTAGGTACCTAAGTATCCAGTGAATTTTTTATTATTAGTAATAATTTATATTTATATATTTCTAATCCCATTAATAAAATTATACAGCATTTGTTTTCGAAATACAAAATTTAATAAAATAATATCATTATTTCTTCAAATGTGTTATCAGAACTTGCTCAAATAGTTCTTAAAGTTTATCTTATAAACATTTCATTATTCTGTGCTTTAGATTATTCTTATAGTTTACTTTGTAATTATTCATTTATCAGATTTATCTAAGAAAAAAAAGTTAGATACTTGGAGTGAAACATGTAGAGTACATGTTCCTATAATACAGTAGTTAATACACATAAGGACAGGATAACTACTAACTAATAACATTGGTTTAATGGAAAAAAGCATACACACTGAGTGAAATGGCGGGGCTATTTTGGTTACAACACGGTTTTTGACTCTTTGTAAATTGTCTATTGAAGGGAATAATTTTTTTACCTTTAACACGGCTCTGATTAAGTATGAAACGTGTGGCTATTAAATATTTTGTGTTATAATGATGTTACAGATGCGCCACGGGTGAAGCATGGCCGTCGATCATGTTGTCGTGTAATCAAGGCAAAATGTGTGAACTCGGGGCAAATAAGCCACCAAACGATTGTGGTTCCAATATGGCCTATATGTATTTCGTATCATTCATATTTTTCTGCTCGTTTTTGGTAAGTTTGATGCGGTCATCTGTTTTAAAACATGTACTTTATGTCATGTAACTCAATCACTTATTTCTGTTTAACTTAATGATATGCTAAATAAAACTAATAGTAGTATAATAGATATACGAAAACTACCCGATTTTTCAAACAAAAAATACTTTTTTCTGTTGGCTTCCTTTTTTATTAAGTTGTATTGAAAGTGGATTTATGTTTTCATCTTTGATATCTCAAATAATTTTAAATAGATATATATATATTTTAGACCACCTATTAAACCTTAGAAAAGGTCAGTAGGTCATATACTATTGTGTGTTATTATGGTTACATATTATATCTATGCCGATTTCTAACACGTTCGAGAAAAGAATATTAATCATTTCTACTTCTAATAAAATACAGAAAGTAGACAGACGTTTTCAATGAAATATGTTTTTTACAGAAGTGTGATCTCGAACCTAACCTAACCTTACCCAAAAACCACTAGTTATAGACATAATGTGGTCATCAAATCAAATAGTAATAAGTTATCTATATATACTGTTTTCATATAATAGTTAAATATTTTTATTTTATTTTTACCACTATAAAATATATACTCTTGTATGCATATATATTTGTACAACTTATCTTACGTTTACGTGTAGTAATTACGTTTATATAATTACAATCATTACTAAAATATATTCTTTTCAAGATGTTAAATTTGTTCGTGGCTGTCATCATGGATAACTTTGATTACTTGACCAGAGATTCGTCGATTTTAGGCGCCCATCATTTAGATGAATTTGTTCGGATCTGGGCAGAATACGATCCAAACGCCACGTGAGTTTACAAACTTTTTTTACTTTCATATGCTAAATAAAATAAAAATATAACCACTATTTGTACAGGGGAAAGATACATTATACCGAAATGTATGATATGCTCAAAAATATCGATCCACCTTTGGGTTTTGGCAACAAGTGTCCTAATCGATTGGCATACAAAAAACTCATTCGAATGAACATGCCGGTCGACCAGGACGGGAAGGTACAGTTTACTACCACGTTATTTGCACTCATTCGTGAAAATCTGAGTATAAAAATGCGATGTGGTAAGTATAAGTCGTAAATAAGTAATTAATAGTATATATAGCGTATTATAGCAAATCATCAATGTTTTTTCTCTTTTATCTCTTTTAATAGCCGAAGAGATGGATCAGGCGGATGAGGAGTTAAGGGAGACTATTAGACACATATGGCCATTACAAGCCAAAAAGATTTTAGATCTGCTAATTCCGAAAAGCGATTGTGGGTTCTTTTCTGTTTTGTTTGACAAGCACTGGTTATCTCATTGCCATCTATAAAATGTGGTTTTATTTTTATCAAAAAGGTTTGAATAAAGGCAAACTAACAGTAGGAAAGTTATACGCGGGTCTGTTGATTTTGGAGAGCTGGAAATCCACAAGATTTGGTCAGATCAAATCGTCAAATCCACAGGTAATATATAATATTATATAATTGTTTATATTTAATTAAACTGGTATATTTGATACAAAACATTTTAAAATAAAAATCTGTAAGAATAATATTATACTTGTAAGAAAATTAAATTATCATTATAATCAAAATTAACAAAATAAAGGTTATATTTTGTAAGATGAAAATTTTTCCAATGGGAAATTATAATTTTTATGATGAAAATATTTTAATGATATTTACAAAAATACATATACATTTAAGCCGGTTGCTTATGTATTATTTGAGTGTTGTTATCCGTAATTTTTGTTTTATAAATTGTCATACTATTATTTGTGTTCTGAACTTATATAAATGCGTGTTTATTTCCTTGGACCTGTTACAATGTTTTTCATTGATGTGTTTTGGTGAAATAATATTATTGGTTGGTGTCAGCGCATGCACAATTTAATTTCGGATTGTTTTTGTATTATTCTGTTCTGTTGTTTTTGGTTTTTTGTTTTATTTATTGGTACAAAAATCAATGTTGTGTGAACGATTTTTGGTTTTATATTTGCTTTTAAAAATTAAACAAATAAATAAAGAAAGATTAAGAAAATTACCATAAAATAATATTTGTAAGTTAGTTGTGTGAAGTAGATACCAAATTATGTTTTCTATAAATTACGAGTAAAAAACTACAACATTGAGCTTTGTGAACATACGAAAAAACAGGGTTTGCTTTTACACATTCACACTGGTTTGACGGGGTTTTATTTATATTATTATTTTGTTTTTTGTTGTTGTTATTGTTAAGTTCCCATAAGTTAAAAAAAACTTATGAAAATATAATAAATAAAATTTTACGTTTATTATAAACAGTCATAATAATACTTTAAGGTCGAAATTTTCAAACACAAATAAAAGTGTTGTTGGTTTTATAATTTTTGTTTTTTATTTGTTTTTATTATTGTTTATAGCTTTAAAAATAATATAATATATTTGATTTATATAATACAGTTTTTTTAGTAGATAGGTGATTATAGTCAGTGAAGTAGGTATATATATATATTATAATGTCATTGTTTAGTGTAGTATGTGCACAAAATAAAAATAATTTGTCAATGTGTGAAAAATATTAAAGGTTAGGTGGAATTTTTTTTAGGCATAAAAACCGTGGAATACTGTTGATGTTTTTAGGCTTAGAATTATTCGTAGAACACAATATTTTTTTAGAGCATGGAAAAAAGGGTTAATGAAACTACCTAGTAAATGGAAATTGAGAACAGTTGACATAGAGACAGTTTATATTTATGTGTTTGCTTTCAGGACATTGCAGAACATAGTTCCCCAGAGCCGGTAGTATTTATTTGAGTTTATTCGATTTTTTAATATATATATATATATTATATATATATAAGTTTATTAATAACTCTTTTATTTAATCATTAGTTTCATATTTATTTTTATTATTTCATTTTCGTATTTATATTTTCTTTTGTCATTCGTTTACAAATATTCTATACTTATAGTACAATTTCTTCGTTTCCTTATCATAATTTCCTTTCGTAATGAATATACGTAAATACCAGAGTGAAACGTTGTTACACTTGACAAAAATAATAATAACTATTAACTTTCATGAAAGTAAATACAATCAAAATAACATAGACATTTTGTGATTTTTTAAAAATTTGTTCAACAACATTCGACTTATTTTATTTTATATCCAGTAAATTATAAATTATTATTTTTCAGCGACGTCTCGTTTTGTGTTTTGTTATATATTATATTTTATGAAATGTATTATTATTAGTCATCAATCACCCCGTCTACTTCTTTGTTTAACATTCATTATTCCAGTAAAATCACGATTTATAGTTAGTTTTTATTCGTAATTTATTATTATTATTATTTTTATTATTATATTATCTTGTTGTTTTTCAATTTTTTGTTTTTATCTTTATATTCTTATCGTTGAATTGTATTATAATTATTTGTTAAAATCGCATTGTCCTTTTATACAAATTATAAAATCCGAATTATTTGAAACCTTTTATATCCTTATTTACACATTTATACATTATACACATAATATATAAATATATAAAATATGTGTTGTATACTCGTGTTTATATAATTTACCTAAGTATATATTATATATATTATTGACCATAGATAATGTTCGAGTATATAAATATAAAAATTTTGTTCGTCTATTAGACCACAGTTCAACTGGCTATATTAGATTTTTTACATAGTGCTATACATATGTTATTATATATTGGAACCTAAATTTTTCATTATTGTTATTTGCACTACTTTTGATAGATTAATTAATAACGGCTATGTATTAGCATGGGTCTTTCAACAGATCAATACTTTACATAGACGTATTCTCGTTTATTTGTATTTGTTTATTATCAGTTCAAAATGTCTATATTAGCATAGCGTTTTTCATCATAATACTATTTTCTTTATATAAAATCACATATTTGTATACATTTTATATTTATACAATTATAGTATTAAATTAGTTTATTGACATATTTTAGAACTTACTTTTATTAATTATTGTCTTTTTGCATACCCAACTACCTGCATCCATAGCGAGTAACTCCACAGTAATTTAGTAGCACGAATTTATATTTATTTATTTATATGTATTATACAAACTAGATCAGTGGCAGTTAAACAAGGGAAGGATGAGGGAATATATCCTTCATGATCTTTTTTTTATTATGTATTAATTTTAATTGTATGCTGTTTATTACATATTTATTATATTTATTGATAATAAAAAAATATTATATTATTAAATAATAAAAAGAGGCCTTGCGTTTTCATCTGCAAAAGATGAGAAAAAAGTATTGGATGATGGAAGTATTAGATTTTTGAAAAAAAAAATACTAATAATAGATTTAATAATTTAATAGTTATAAAATTATTTAATAGAGTAAACTTGTATCCTTAAATTATGACTTATGTTTTCAATGATCAAAGTTTATGTTGAAAAATCAGCCTCATCCCTCCCTACCATGACTAAATAATTTGACCGCCACTGAATTAGACACTTGTGTATGTGTAGTTAGAATATATATATATATATATGTATATAAGAATGCAATAGTTTGGTATTTATATTTATTTTAATTTTATTTTAAAATAACAACAATATAAAAACTAAGAAAATATTAACATCATACAATAATAAAAAAAAAAAAGAATAATTCGCGAGATTTGAAAATAAAAAGTAAAAGTAAATTAATTAATTTTTTTATTTCTTAAGCTTGTAACACCCATTTGATGACGACAAAGCTTTATACAATATTTTCGTATAAAAAAATTATACATATACAAAGCTTCTTTTTTTATGGGAGATGTGGTGATGGTTAGGTGATATAAAATTATAGTTGCACACTGTTGCACTCCTATCAAGCTATTATGTAATTTTTCGCTAATTTTTTTATTATTTTTTCCATTTCTAGTTAACTATTAATTTATCTTTATTACTACCTTCTTTCTATAAAACGTTATTGTGTAAAAATTTCAAACAGCACTCGTCATTCTTTACGTGTCTGATGGAGGCCGCAGGCGCTACCAATTGGAACGCGGAACGTGGACAGGATGAGGATGAAAATAGCTGTTTACTGACTAGAAACAACTCCAGAAGCAGGTACTTAGACATTTCACTTTGTATAACAATGTACATGTTGAAAATAAAAATAAATTCAATTTTTCAATTTTTTCTAATTACATTTGAATTAAATGGCCTACATTTTTCTTTTTTTTTTATACAATATTCAATATGAGCGAATAAAATTCTTCATTAATATTGTTTTTATGCATCATTTTGCTTGTATATTAAGTAATTACGTTGTAATTGAATTTTTAACATCGGTGGCGAATGACTTTATTTGTTTCAGGTCTAAAAAGGTGATGATCGAATGAAAAAGTAATATTTACTCATGAATACTTCGGCCCGACCCCCAGAGAGTTAGCTCTATCCCGTTTTATAATATTTTTGTTGAGGCAAATATTAGAAAGTATTTAATGTAATAGTGAGATTTTTGAGATAATCACTAAACTGTAAGAAATAATATTTGTATGTATTTTTACACAGTATATGTCAATAATAATAATATATACATATACGTACACAATTTATAAACATTTAAAAAAATAACACATCTCTAGACCAATGTATGACATATATTCTTAAAAAACAAGTAATATTGCGATACTTAAATGATATATTACCAATCATTTGCCTAGTTCTAAAATATTTAATTATGTCAAGTGACTACAATCTGTGTGTAAATCGGTTCTGTGTTTGTGTATTTTCAGCGGTATATAACGCAATCCAAACGTTTGAGAAGGAGACGTGGCGATATTTTAGAAAAGGTATATTTTGATGGTTTGAGATTTTTATGAACTCCCTGGAGAAATAGATACATTGTGTTTTTTATACTCGTTGATTATTTTATATTTTATATATTTTATTATGTATATACATACATACATAATATTATTATATTATATTTTTTATTTCGTTTATGTAGAAATCTTGAATTTCGATTACTTTTTTCCACAGAAACTATACGGGTTTCAATAATAAGATAATATTTTAGATCATTCTTTGTGTGGTTGCATAGACTCTAGTCACTTGATGGAACTCTCTTATAAGTATATACTTATACACACATAAACACACACACACACACATAATATATATATATATATATATATATATATATATAAATAAATAAATAAAATATATATATATATATTTATTTATTTATTTATTTTTATTTATATATATACATACATTCGTGTATATGTATATGCATAATACGCATTCTTTTTCTACACTGAATAGAAATGGAAGCAAACGTTATATTATACATTTATATAGAGAGTTTAGATGATTTAGAATGGTTTATTAATTTATTATTATTATTATTATTATTATTATTATTATTATTATTATTATTATTATTTATTATTATTATTATTATTATTATTATTATTATTATATTATTATTATTATTATTATTATTATTATTATTATTATTATTATTATTATTATTTATTATTATTATATTATTATTATTATATTATTATTATTTATTATTATTATATTATTATTATTATTATTATTATTATTATTATTATTATTATTATTATTATTATTATTATTATTATTATTATTATTATTATTATTATTATTATTATTATTATTATTATTATTATTATTATTATTATTATTATTATTATTATTATTATTTATTATTATTATTATTATTATTATTATTATTATTATTATTATTATTATTATTATTATTATTATTATTATTATTATTATTATTATTATTATTATTATTATTATTATTATTATTATTATTATTATTATTATTATTATTATTATTATTATTATGTAGTATACTTGTATATACAAATTTTTAATAATTTCGATAGGTATACCATTAAGGTAATATATTGATTATTAGTATGTACACGAGTATAAAATTATTCTCGTTTACTACATTATGTTAAGTGTTGGACCATCATTATTTGCCCGTTGTTCTAATATTATTATTTCAGAATATATAGTTGTGTAAATGAATAAATATGTTAAATGATTATGTTATAAATATTTATAAATGTATTTTAATTATTGGTATTGTGTTTATAGTTTTTATAGTCATACATTTTGCACGATGCATGTGGCGCAAAATTTGCATGCACTTCAACAACTTATCCACTTTTTCTCATTATTATTATTATATTATATAGAACTGTGGTCAGTTGGTGAAATAATTTTATATGTCTCCTCCTATCGTTTTTATTATTTTAATTTTTTTTGTCCTCATCACGAAATTAATAATAATATAATGTATAATAACTGCACTACCCTACTTGTTTATTTTTTATTTTTTTCAGAAAAACTTTTTCTGTAGTTGACTTTCCATGAAAACCCGTTAATTATATTCGTGTTAGCCAATTTTTTTTTTTTAGATTACAGGTTTTTGCTCTTTACCTGTTTCAGTATAAATACTACCGGTAAAGCATAGTCGTTTAAATATATATACATATATTTATTGTATTTATGTTTATATATTGTATATATTTCTGACTTCAATCAAAAGAAGAGAATATGTTATGTTATGTTTTGTTTTTTGTTCCCTACATGTTCTTTCATCCATTTATTATTATTATTTGTCTGTTTTCGTTTAGCGTTCCTATTTTCCATGTATATTATATGAAACAAATTTAAATATAAAGAATCGAGTACTATTAATATACATACGCATATAGAGATTTTTCGAAATATTATACAACATATGCAAAACTGAATCATAAGAAGAGTATATTTATACACTTGGACATGGACAATTTACAGGTGATGGAGTTGACGGACGTGGTAATTTCGTCACGAAGACCGTCCGAAGACTCAAATTCTGATGGACAAAAGCAACAGAACCAGACTATGAATTTGCATCCAGGTTACAGGCAACAGAGATCGCGATCGCCAAGCATCCGGTAAATTTGTAGTATCAGATGAAAAATAACTTACTATATTAACACTTAACGTCATTGTATATTTTGTTCACAATATGCACAATTCTTGTAAACGATAATACACATGTTATAATATCACAATTTTTATTTTAAAATTTATGGAACAGAATAATTACCACAAATTTATGTTATTAGAAATCGATTTTATATGACTACTCAAAATTGTTTTAAATTGCAGACTCCAGATTTTTAAATTAATTTTTAGTAAATATATCTTTTGGTCATTATTAGATATACCCAGAAATTATTTTAATAATGTTAAACACTAGTATTTAAGTACTTTAATTGAAATTTAATTTTATAATATCACAACATTTAATACAATACAAATAGAAATAATACAACATTCTTTATTTTATGATTAAACCAGTTACTCTTGCGTATAATTATCTACAGGAGAGAACGCCGAACTCCGTCACCAATCAGGAGGTACCATAACCAGGGTCATCACTACCATCATCATAGTCATCATCCACACGAGATCGGTTTCAGCGACACTGTGTCAAATGTCGTCGAGATCGTCAAACAGGAACACCGTCGTCATCCTAGAGGTAAATGTCTTTTTCTAAACACTTTCTTAGAAGTAAACTTTTAAAAAAAAACCATCTGTGACACACACACACACACATTTATATACAATACTAGTAAAATTCTATAATATTATAATATACATTATATAGAAATAATATTTATACTCTCATATATTATACATTGGAGATAAAATGATACCAAATTAAAAAATGAATCGAAATGAACATTTTCGCCTCTAAATATGAAATACTCAAAATTCTTAAATATAATGTATCATATACAACTATAAAGTTTGCATTTTTATTTTCAAATAATACGAGTAGCAATAAGATAATCGTCGATTGACGGCGTAAATATCGGTTAAAATTTGATATCAATACTTGAGAAATAAGAGACGAATAATTAGTAAACATTTTATTAGTATACAAAATAATAATATTATTTAATATATTTAAGATGACGATTTTTATGTTGCCGGTTTGTTAGATTCAAATACTCATAATATAACATTATTAGTTAGCATAGTCAAAATTATAACGATTAAAATGTACATGACACAATTTGATGGTAAATCGTAGGTGGTTTTTTTTTGTTAGGTCGAGATACTCGAAGTCAAACATAAGGATAACGGTATATTTTTTGCACGTATTTTTTTTGTCTTCTTTTTTATCATTATAATATTATTTTACTTGCGAATAATATGTTATATAGATAGATTAAAAAATAGATAAAATGTACAGTTTTTAAATTGTATTGGAAATTTAATTTTTTTCTTTTTACGTTAAACTGTTTAAAATATTTCTAATGAGTACTATACGCCATAAAAAATACATACATAGATGTAATAAAACTGATATATTTGTTATCATTTTAATTTTGTTATATTTTAAAGGTACGCAAATCATAATATAAATCATATTGAAAATACAACTCATTATTATTGTTTGTAATGCTATTATTAAAAAAAAAAAATTATAATATTATAATATATATGTATAATTTTAGATTTAAATCGTGTTTACGCATAACTCCATTTTACACAATATTAATCACATAATCATTCGCTCGCATGAACAGTGCTAACTATACTATAACAACAACAAATAATAAAACCTATTATTATTATATTTTATATTCTTACATAATAATATGTACAATATACAAATTATTACATCATTTAATTCAGTTCATTCACCTATAATATTTTAAAGATTTTATTCGGTTTTCGAGTAAATTACACTATAACTATTATATTATACAGTATTACTTATAGTAAATTATAGATACAGTATAAGTGTTTTAGTTAGAATATTTCCAAATAGATATAAAGTTTGCAGATAGCTTAAGTGAAGATTGGAAAAAAGACATTAGAACACTCGGGTTATGTCATTTAAACTGATTATCGTCATATATACGGCAATAATTATAATTTCGAACAAAATTATCTGGGTGGAATTTATTTCATCATTATTATCAACCATTGGTCATTACCGTTAATGTTACGTCTTTACCCTATTTTTAGAAGTGACCGTGAAACAATTAATTCAGCAGAACACTGTATATGTTGGCGTAGGGAAATTAGCACTCCCATTGCCCGATACTAAGATATTGCAATAGCTCCGTACTGGTAGAAAGTTCTAGGTGAACGATACCGGCAAGGAGAGGGGAGAAATATCCCAACCTGTTGGGCTCTCCATTAATGGGGGTTTGACGTGAGACTATTCACCTCACACAAGAAAAAATGTAGGTTCCAAAACAACATAAAACCAAGCCTCGGATGAAAAATTATTTGAATAAGTTTAATCTTGGAACCTGGAATGTGCAGTATCTGTACATGGTGGGAGCACTGAAAATTGTAGAAGCTAATTTAGAGAGATACAGAGTTGCAATAACGGCAGTTAAAGAAATTAGATGGACAGGAGATGGAAATTTTAAAACCTAAGAAATGTTATGTTTTTTATAGTGATGGTTAAAGGCATGAACGAGAAGTAGGATTTATTATTAAAAACGAATACTTACCATATATAAAAATATTTGAGCCATATATTGACAAACTATGTTATATACAACTTGAATGTAAACATATGATTTAATACTGACCTATGGCTATGCGTCTACAGAGGAGACGCAAAAAGATGAAAAAGAACCTTTTTATGGAGATCTGAATACAATATTTTAATAAACCCCCAAGTGTCACCCGAAGATTATCCTTGGAGATTTAAACGCTAAAATTAGAAAGGAAGAAATATACAGACTAACAATTGGAAAAAAAGCCTCCACATATCTTCCAATGAAAATGGAAGCAAACTAATTAACTTTGTAATCTCTAAAGGTCTAAGAACAAGTAGTACGTTTTTTGCACATAAAAATATCTATAAATAAACATAGGTCTCACCTGGAAGTAGCACTTAAAATTAAATTTATCATATCATGACAAACTTGAAGATTAACAATATCATAAAAGATGTCAGGAGCTATCGTGGGGTGTCTGCCCAGTCAAACCACTTCCTAATTAAAGCAAAAGTAAAAAAATTAATTACCACGAAAATAGACAAAAAATCGAAAATAGAAGAAAAAATTGATATAGATATCATAAAATATTAAAAACATTAAATCAATATAAGAACGAACTTAGAAATAAATTAAAAGGCAAAATAGAAGCAGAAAACCTTGAAACTTTTTGGAAAAAATTAGATAATATAATAAAAAATAACCGTATTGGAACATCTAGGAAAAAATAAAAAAGGAAAAAAACGTAAATGGCTTAACGATAAGTGTTAAAGACCTATCGACGATAGAGATAAAGCGAAATCATTGATGCTTAAACCCCAAACACAGAAAATAATTAAAAATTTGCTCAGAAACTTAGAGAAGCTAAACATACAATAAGAAGGAAAAAACGATTATTGGAAAAGGAAGGAATAAAAGAGATCGAAAATAATAGAACAAATTCAAGGCTTTTCTTCAAACAAACAAAAAAACTAAAAATGGGATATATCCCCAGAATAGAAATAATGAAAGAGGAAAACGGAACACTTGTAACAGATGGAGAAGAAATTGCAAAATAATTTGGAAAAGTATTTAAGAAATTGCTTAATACACATATACGACAAATTCATCCACAAATAGAGTACTATACTGCAGAGCCCGAAGACATGGACCCAACGGACAACGAAATTAGAACAGTTACAAATGCACTAAAAACAACAAATCACCGGGTGAAGATGGCTTTAGCTGCAGAACTTTTAACGGACGGTGGTAAAGAATTGATAAATGAAATAGAAAAATTAATCAAGAAATGTGTGACATAAAAAAAAAATACTAAAAGAATGGCGACTAGCAATAATCTGTCCAATCTATAAAAAGGGAGATATTTCGAACTATCAAAATTACCGAAGGATATAGCTGTTGAATACAATGCATGAAGGTAGTGGTACTGACCTTGTTTCAAACAACTGTTAGCTTTGAACTAATCTACGCTAATTTCTAAGAAATTTTGGAAAGGCTGATTTGGAAAACACTGTACACATTGATTTTAGTTACTTTACATGGGATAAAAAAAGTTGATAGTTGTGAAATAGTTTATCCATTAAATTCCACTTACCACACTCCTTCATCTCTTCCAACCTTACTCTTTCACGATATTAGTCTCTTAATTTATCCCCAGAACGTTTAAACATAAAAAATGAGCATATCGTTGGAAAGCTTAGTTATTGAGGAACATTATGTGAACATTTACACGTACCAATACAATGTGGTACAATAATTTTACAACATTGAAATTTTCAAAATATGTGGAAATTTAAAAATTTTGATATTTGGGCAGGTGCACAGTGCCAAATAATTGACAATGTCGTACTTGCTAAAAAAGACCTAAAAGAAAATTTAATGTTCTTTCCAATGGTAATAATCGCGTTTTCTTGTAACGAATAGTTTTTGAGCTACAAGGAATTTATTGGGTAAAAGTCGGGACGTACTGAAAAATCATAAAAACCGAAATTGCTGTCAAAACATTGGGAATCGGACAATGATTTATATGAAATTTTTTCATCCATTTTGAACATAGAACGCATTGGTGAAATTAATGCATTGAGTAGAAAGCCACCCTGTATATAGTTAAGTAAACATGTACCTGTATACACGACAAAATGATGAGTTGAGCACCTATAAATACCGATCCATGATTATATAAATGATACTCGTAATATATACATATATATTACATTTACCATTTGATAATAACTATACATTAATTATTATAGATACATATTAGTAATATATATATGAACACACATTGTGGATAGGTTGTAAATATCAAGTCGTGATTAGGCCATTAACTTTCTATAAATTTATGTAAATATTATACCTTCTTTTTCCTCGCCTCTATCCTAGCTATTTGGGGTCGGTCACCAGTGTTCTTAACCTCCACTTGACACGATTTCTCAAATAATTTACGCACACACCAGCAGTCTTCATATCACACCCAATCGCGTCCAACCACTTCTTCTTCGGTCTTTCTCTTCCTCTTCATTCTTCAACGTTCATTTTCATAATTGTTATTACAGTTTACGAATTTTTTCTCCTCATAACATGACCAAACCATCTAAATCTATTCCCTCTCATCTTATCCACACGCTACTCCTATGTTTCCTCTTACATATTCATTCCTTATTCTTTCTTCTCTTGTCATACCACTCATACATCTAAGTATTCTCATTATCTGCTCTATTTTCTTGTAAACTACCTAACACTCTGGACTATACAGCGTAGTTGGTCTTACTATACTTTTATAGAACTTACCTTACATTGAAATTCTCTTATTGCACAAAACACAAAACAATTCTTTCCATTTGATACTTTTCATTCAGTAGTTTCTCAAAATACTCATTCCATATCTTTTTCACATTTTTACAATTTTTATACAACATACCTTTTGAAAATTCTTGGATCGTTTTTCACTGACCTTAGCTAATCTATAAATTTTTTTTTACCTTCCTCTGTGCCCAACTTATACAATTCATCATACCTCTTAAACTTCGCTTTGCTTACTGCCATCATTGCTTCCTTACATAAATTTTTGTATTCTAAATTTTATGATTAGACCATTAACTTTAACCTAACACACACACACACACACACGCACGCACGCACGCACGCGCCCACAATACTTATTTTGTATGTTTTTCCTTTTATGAAAGCTGTGATAAAAACACAATGATTAATCATTTCTACTAGGCATCCCATTTTCTTTGTAATTTTAGTTAAAGTACTTAATAAGTGTAATGATACAAAGTCAATGTAAAATCCGTCGTCGACTTATTAGTCACTATTATTGAAATATTAATATTCTACTATATATAATATTATAAACACCAGTGGTTGAAATAGCTGATATACCAAAGCACTTTAGTTCTTCTCTCCCACCACTGAAAATAACTAAACTTAAGATATATCAAAATTAGACGAAAACGTCTGCTTTGACATCTGGTGTTAATAAAATACACATTGAATGTTAACATATACAATTTTGCCCGTTGTACATAGAATATATCATGTATCATTAGAGGATTTACAGTATTATTATTATTGTTTACCAGACATCCTCGCCTATAACCTCACGTAATATAATTACAATATTAGGTATAAATATACGATAAGATGAATTATACGAAAATAATTTACTAACAAAATATTAAAGTAACGAATTTTTCATTCGCGTGCCTACGTGCGCGTGTTTGCGTTTGTTTCGCAGGTTCTTGGTCGGCGTCGACGAGTCCGGTGCGATCACCCAGCCCAGACAGATCGGAGAGTGGTCGCACGTACTACGGCACGACCAGCTTAGATCAGCGTTCGCGTTCACCGTCACCGGTATCGACAACGGGTAGCGGTCGACACCACCACCATCACCAACACCAGCACCATCATAATCACCATAAGCAGCAACAGCAGCAACAACAACCGAGACTGCAACAGCAACAGCAGCCATTGACGATAGCGGCGGCGGCGGCGACACCATCTTTGTTGTCGTCCATGTCACACCACCCACACCCGCATCCACAACAGACACTTTCGGGTGGAGGAGGCCATGCGACATCCGTATCGGCTATGATGACGGGTGCAGCCGCCGCGGCCGCGTCCACGATTATGCCGCCGCCGTCCGTGTTGGTCAACAGTAGTTACCCCGTGCTAGCCGTAGCCGGTTGCAACAGGCGCCGGTTACCACCCACGCCCAACAAACCGTCATCACTGCAGCTTCGGCCGCCGCACCACTCGGCCTCGATAAATTTTCCGAAACTAAACGCGTCACCGACGCGAAGCTCGCCGACCATACTGCCCAAGCCACCGGCAGCATCGTCCATGGCTACGGCCGTAGCTCGACAGAGCATGGCCATGACGGCCATGCCCCCACTCAGTTTCGAACAGGCCATGTCGATTGGCCGCAGTGGCCGGCTGCTACCGTCACCGGTGCGCAACGGATACGCGTCATCGTCCAAACAGCAGCCGTCGTCAGTGGCTGCGATCAGACGTCAGAAAAGTAACGGTAGTGGTGGTCGGATCAGTAGCCGGCATAGCGATTCAGACGAGGATGATTGGTGCTAACCCTTGCTGTCTGGTAGTGGCCGCCGAAGCCGCTGCCGCCATCGTAACAACAACAGCAGCAGCAGCAGCAATAGTAACAGAAGCGAGAACAAAAGTAACTATATCAAAAACAACAACGATTATGGTCATAACAGCCTCCTGATGGACAACAAACTTTACCGATCACGGCCACCAGCATCGATGGCAGAGCAGCGACAAAAATCGCTGTTCCGATCGATGGTCATCCGATCGCGACCACGTCAGTCGCTATCGTCACCACCTTCATTATCGCTGTCGTCGTTGTCGTCTTCATACTCATTGTTGGACTTCTCCTCGCATTCTGCAACTGCTCCTGTTGCCGCTGGAATAGCAGCAGTATTCTCCGTCACCCCTACCACCGCCTAAATATAAATATTATTATTATTATTATTATTATTATTATTATTATTATTATTAATTATCTGTTTCTAAATTTCTAAATTTCAAAACTAACCAGGTTGTCGTTTTTTGCGTACTCTCGTTTATTTTAATTTTTAATTTTCAAAACGTATATTTTATCATCGTGTACGTCAATTTTCGTTAAGGGTTTATATATAATGGATAAATAATATTGGTTTCCAAAGTGTTTGTTTGTTTTTGTAATATTTTAAACGTAATTTTTATTACAATATTAAAATTGTTATTACAATCGTTACGCATAATTCGTTAGATGATTTATTATATATTTTTCCTATGGTCGGACATTCCCTTCTTCTTTCCACCCCATCACAAAATTACCTATTTTCCACCCACGCAAATATTGAATTACACATCTCATCACATACACAAATACACGTCAGATTTCTCGTACCGTTGAATTGATACACACACGTTTATAAAACGATGAATTGTATTATTGCACATCTATTATAATATTATTATATCCATTTGATAATATTGTATAAAACAAAATTGTAATATAAAATAATCGGTGTTTTCTTTTCCTTGTAAATAATCGATTTACATGAAAAACGTAACGTCGTTTTTATGTAATATAATATGATTTATTCTATTAATATATATATATATATATATATATATATATATATTCGTTTTAAACGAAAATCTGTTATGAATATTTTTTTAAAGAACTACTTTATATAATATATTACATTAATTTGCGTCCACTGTTAGTTCGGTTTTTTCTAAGCTTAACACCGTTTTTTTTGCGACCAAAGCGATCATTATTATAACATTATGTATATATACTTTATTTTTCCTTAGCTCTCGAGACAATTGTGTTTTTAACATACAATTTTTGCACATTTGTAAATTCCGAATATTTTAAAATCATTTATTACACACACTCAATGTATACTTATATATTTTGTCAAAATATTCCCATGTTGTTGTTTCATGACGTCCAATGCGATTTTTGAAATCTGAAAACCGACACCATCATTTTTGTTTCTATTAATATAATTTTACAATATATTATTTGGTAAACGATAATAATATAATATACTAATGTTTACAATATTATTAATTGTTTTTCTCGAAACTTTTTGCCATCAAGAGGGAAGAACTACTCACCTCTATTTTTGTGATTTAATTGTCTGTGATTATATTTGCTTAACGTTTTAACCATATAATAGTTTTTACATGTACGCGTTAATGTATCGTGAAATATTATTTGATTAATTTTGTTGAATATTTATGATATTATACTATTTAATTATTATTACTTAGATTTGAAATTCGATTTCTGCCAAAGCATTTGCAGAAATATTTGATTGAACATGACGACGAGGGGATGTCCGAGACTATTCCCTTCTTTACGAGTATAATGAAAATAGAAAACATATAGAGTTTTTCGTTCAAACAGACAAAGCGAAAACAATTACTATATAATATTATAATACAATGTAACATCCGATATTCACATAAATACCATAATATTAATATTATAATATATATTATAAGTACAATATGATTGTTTATACGATTAAGGCTCGAATATTCGAATTGTTTGATACTTCAGATTTCTATAAAACGTATATCCGAATTTCGCTTTGCCCAAAAGTACAAATAAGCGCATTCGCGGTCGTTTATACGTCCCCATTGTTTCCTTATTTCGTTTAATATCTTTTTTTTTTTGTTTTGACGCTTTGTAATCGCCGCAAATTTCATGTACTTTAATTATGTTGTATGTTTTATTTTCATGTTTTCGTTTTTGTACTTTTGGAGCGTTTGTTAAATTATAATATAATATATATGCAATGTAATTTTGCGTTGTGTGCGAATGTGTAGGCAACTATGTTGTATAATATTTCCTGTTGTTACATTTTAAACAAATTATTATTATTACATTTTTTTATCAATCGTTTAATCTCGAATGATTTCGAAAACGTAGGTTTTATAAACCATGTTCTATGATATTATATTTCTTTTAAATATACGCGTTCACACAAGGGTGTGTAAATAATATAGTGTACGTGTATATATATTGTCATTTATATTTCTCTTTATCAATTTTAAGCTATTTATATTTCTCTTTGTATGTGTAAATAAAACGACCTTGTACATAGTGGAGATTTTGGGGGTTTTTTTTTAGTAAACATTTGACGAAAAAATCCAAAAACAAATCTTTTATATATAAATTCTAATAATATTTAAGTTCTAAGATAATTTTTGCTAGTAGATAATAACATACAATTATACATTTTGTTTCACACGGGACCATAAAATATATTATTAATGTTGATTTTCATTTATTTTTTTGCCATCGTCTAAAAACCACTGATATACGTTTGTTTTAAAACTGCCAATATATTTTGATTATAATTATTACTATTATTAAAATTATTATACAGAACTAATTACGTTAAATCATATTTTTTAGGTTATTTTTATCGTTAAATTTAATTTGATTAAAATTGTGTTTTAAACTGAAAATTCTCGCATTTTTTTTTAAAGTAATAAAAACCAAAATCATTTTCTTTTAATGCTATTTCATCATGTAAAAAGTATAAATACAATATATATTATATTACATTTGCAACAGTGTAACGCGTAGTAACGTTGTTTTTTTTTTAAAAATCTGTGATATAACTACAAACCTGTGGATAAAATCTTTAATAAATATTTAAAAAATAATAATAATAAAGTATTCAATTCCATCACATTAAATATTTTTCGCGGGAATCTCAATTTATTTCTTGTTAAATGTAATTTTTTTGTTTTTGAATTTTAACCATCCTCTCTATCTCTCTAAAAACATACACACACACACACAGTTATATATATGTATATATATTATATATATATATACAATAAAAAAAAAAATATATATATATATATATATATATATATAAAAAGAATATGTCTCTCCCTATAGGATAATATCTATCTTTTTGTACATATATACTTGCTAGTAACCTTCCGAGCTTGTTTTAAATAACACTTAGCTTTTGGTCATTTAAAAATAAAAATATGTTATCCTAATAATATAAAAAATAACCATTCAAAATACAATATAGATTAAATGTAAATTATATAATAATAATAATAATAATAATAATAATAATAATAATAATAATAATAGTAATAATAATAATAATAATAATAATAATAATAATAATAATAAATAATAATAATAATAATAATAATAATAATAATAATAATATTTATTGTAATCAAAGTTGCCTTATTATTGACCATAAGTTTCCGGTTGTAATTTCATTTTTTTTTTTTTTTTTATTAGGTTAGGTAAAAAAAAATAATTTAATTTTAAGGAATATAAAAATAGTATTATCATTATATTAATAAAAAGTATATAAAAATGGAGGTGGAACGGGTATACAATTATTTTTTCCAATGTGATTCATTATTATTACCTAATTGTACTTAGGGATTTCTTTTTAGAGAAAACTATTTTTTTTTTTAGATTATATACAATTTAAAATGAGTTGTCGAAATATTTTTGTTGATAATATTTGTTGTTAATTTTCGACAATCCATTTTATATGCCGTATAACAAGATGCAAGTAGATTTTATCTTATAAAAATAAAAAAATTATCAAAAAAATAAAAAAATTAATGAATAAAATAATATTAAAAACAATTTTTTCATACGTCGTTTTTCAATAATAATATTAATGTTACGTATATAACTTATACTTTAATTTTATGTACGCGATTTATTCATTATAATAAGTTAATTTAAATTTTATTTTTAATGGTCCGTTTTTCTTTCTTACAGAAAAACATATTGTTATATAGATGATTCAGTTATTATTATAATTTAATTTATTTTCACAACATTTATGTCAACTTCTAGATGAGTTATTTGTAACATATACGTTTTATTTATGTATAATACATACAAACGTAAATGAGTATATACAATATTTATATTCTATTTATGATGATTGTATTTATTATTTTTATTACTATGAAAATTTATCTGTTTTTATTTGTGTTAAAATAAATAAAAAATTTTTAAAAAAAATTAAAAAAAATGATAAATTTTATGAAAAATAGGTTAATTAAATTATTTCGTTTTGTTTTATCTATCTAATAGAGCTCTAATAGTAGTCTACATATCTAATAGTTCGATATAAACCGGTCTGGACTGAACCAAACTGGACCATTGTCTGATATTTTCCGATCTTTTATATTATATTTCATAGTGGTCTGTTTCAATCGCTAATATTAACAGTTATTTTTTAGCAGTTTATTTGAAATAATTTGGTTCGATCCGATACAGTACTAGTTTTAGTTTTAAGAGACAGTATTGTAAATGCTTATATAATTTTACATATGTAGACAAATAAATAATAATATTATATTATTTTTAATACACATACACACAAAAATAAATTTTCGCAAGTGTATCAATTCTTCATCTCGATTGCTTGTTTTTGAAATATATCTGGCAATAGGTCAACGTTGGTACTGAATGGATAACTTGTTAGATCCAGAAAAAATCGCATGAATTCATTTGTTAGACTATCAAGATGTTTAATCACTATATTTTTCAATCCAGCAAGACAAAAAGATTCCTTTTCACTAGATAATAGTTCGTTCAGTCGACGGAAAGACGAAAAAATAGGAATATATTGGTTTACTCGGCGTTTTCACAATTTTACCTATAGGTTCGTATTATGCTATTGTAATTTGAGATTTAGGTTATTGATAGTTTAAAAATAATTTGCTAGATACACAAAGTAGAATATGAAATTGTAATCAGTCAAATTCCCATTAAGATCGTCTTTTCCTAATTGTAAATACATAATTTCCACTTCAGACTTTAATTCATAGAAACAATCAAATATGTTACCTTTGAATAACCAACAAACTTCTGTATGGAATAATGAAACAGAATGTTCAGTGGATAATCCTGAACAAAAAACCTTAAAAAGACGCGAATTAAGTGCACTGCTTTTGATGATGTTAAAAAATTGTATACATATTTAAAGTACATTTTTAAGTTCAGGTGGCAGCCTTTTTGCAGCTATAGCTTGTCGGTGTATAACACAATGAGAACTAATCACTGAGAAATAAACTAGTAGCTGGCAGCAATTGGCCACATTAGTTGATTCATTACATTGAATAGCCAAGAATACGGTATTTCGTAATTATTGAATTAAATTATTTTTTATATCCAAAACTAACTCATTTATGTGTCGTTTCACTGTATTATCTGAAAAAGATAGTTGAGCGATTTTATTTTTATTTTCTTCACCGAGTACTATTTCAACAGACAGCTTTAAGTATGCTAGGCTTAATTAATGTTTCACCCAGGATATGTGGTTTCTTTCGCTGAGTCACCAAGAAAGCCATGTGGTATGAAGTTTCAACAATTTTTTCATTATTCTGCTGAAATTGTACAGTACTGTCAAGTTTTATTTTACTTAACGAATTTTTTTTTTAAATTTCTTTTAGCATCGGATGTTCTAAGGTTAAATGTCGTTCTAGTCGGTTCGGTCAAAGGGATATCGTTACTCAATACAACGTGAAAAATAACATACTGAGGCTTTGGACGACATATTTTTCAATAAACGTAAAACCAAACTTAACATTATCATCGATATACATTTTTATTTTCGAAGTAGTCTATTCGAATTATCTATATTACTTAAACGTACGTACACTAGTGACGACCATGGCTACGTGCACTCTGCAACAACAAAACGAAACTAAATCGAGTATAAACTAATTTAATCGCCTTTTTACGTATCATCCTCTTATCGCGATAATCGATCGTTGTTATGTAAAATATTTGATTTATACATAATTTATATAGATATAATATATATTAAAATTAAATATTCGTTTTTTCTTTCATTTATGTAAAATAAAAGTAATTTCATAAATACAAATTTTACTCCATAATGACTGTTTGTGCCTCCTCAGCAATGTGCTCATGCCCCCTAAGTTGGAAAACACCTAACCTAACCTAACCTGTTTTAGTTAAGACGTGTGCCTAAACATACGGAACGATTTATCCAGAAGATAAACCGAAGTTGGCGATACCCTGAGTGCGCAACACACTGCAAGTTCTAGCCGGTCTATAGGTTTCATCTGCCAGGTGGTAGCGATCAATTCATTGTATATATGTGTGTATGACGTGATATTATTATCAATTTTAAGAGGTTTGTAAGAGGGTTTCAAAACACTTGGAAACATAATTGAATGCAAAAATTAATTATTGTATTTTGCACATTTAAAAGGTATGGATATTTAACTATGTATTTAAAGAATATGCGGCTATATTGACCAGGTTAATAGTCGATTGGTGGTCGATTCCTTCATATGTGACATGAACCTGCCATGGGTGGGTCTCACTACAGTCCATAAACAAAGAATAGTTTTTAAATGTATATATTATATTTGACAATGATTGAATTATAATAATTACATAGATAATAAGACTAAATTCAACAACAATAAAAATTATATTAAATACATCTCGCAAATGTCACTGTTAATGAGAAAAACCGTATGTCAAAACGCGGAAATCAAAATCAAAATCAGCCCGAACATGTATACAATAACATATAAAATAAACATCGCAAAGACAATCATGAATTAATGTGATTTACTAGACAATGCTTTAAAATTAATATATCAACTTTTCTTTATAACGTAACGAGCATAGGATAATATATAGATAAAGATGTGAGTATGGGATATATGGTGTTCCCTCGAAAACCAGTTTCGGAACGTGAACCGATAAACCCCACTATACGCGACTTCGCTAATTAATTGTTATGGAATGCTTGCCGGGCTAACTTTTGTGAAATCCCGTTCTTTTGGTTCTGGACGCCTATCTATATATGTTGTATACGACCGTGTGAATTATAAATATTTGTACTTTTCCTTTTTGTGATTTTTTTTTTTGTCAAAATCACACTAATGAAGTAGATCCGTAAAGAATCTCTCCCAGTGATGCAATACAACTGGCGAGATAGGTAGATGATTATTTCACTCTCTAATCACGTATATAATCTGGTAAATGTTTGTTTATTTTTTTATTTTACCTTAGCCGGTAATTCAATAATTTAATTTATTTGTTTAGATTTTAGTATTTGTTAGTTGATTTTTTTTGATTTTTTTTTTGGTTTATTTACCAGATTTTATTTTATTGTAGTGTGAGTTTTATACCACAATAATAAACTTGATATGGTAAAACCCTAAAGGGGAAAAAACAAAATATGATGTTAATTTTGGCTAAGAATTCCTAGATCTCCTTCACCAGTATGGTGTTTTATGGACTTAGGTTGGCGACCCAGCAGAAAGCGATGCGTCAATAACCGTAGGGTCACATATTTTTAGATAATGTCAGAGTAAAAAATATATAAGTAAGATAAAATAATTATTTTTTTTAATATATGTAAATAAAAAATTAATTTAGCAAAATGAAGGAATAAAATATATTATATTTAATGACATAATATTACATAACAAGTGGATAAAAAATCGATTTAAACAAAAATTATCTTTAAACCATAATGACAAATTTACTATATACAAAAAAAAGAAATATCAAATTAAATTATTCTTGCACCATTCAGATCCAAATAGTATCCCAACTGTAAATATAATAAATTAGATATTATGTGCTATAAGTCAATATCATAAATTGCAATAATAAACATATATGTTATGGTACTTTTAAAAGTCAATTATAATAAATAATATACACATTACTTTCAAGTTTTGTGTGATAGTATAAATATTCGAAGTAGAAATTTAATATTGCTGAAACGTATTAAATGAGTTAATTTATGTTAAATATATTTAAATATTGTTTAATTGAAAACATTTGTAATATAATTGTATTGGGTCTAAAATTTATAGATAATATAGATATAGAAGTAGAACGTAGAAAGAAATATAGATATTATATATGTATGCAATTTTTTGTTTATTATTATTATTAACACTTTTATAATTACAAATTTTACTTACATTTGGCTATGAAATATATTAATAACACAAGAATAAAATAAAATTATATCAATATAACTACCACAATAAGGTAATTTTTTATATTATTCTTACCAAATATTAAATCATGAGAACCATTACCATATATTTTATTTATAGTTTCATTATCTAGAAAATTATATGATATAATGAGGAGATGAATTATTTACTAATGCTTTTCTTACAAGAAGTAAAAATACAGTCGACTTCACATAATATAACGCTTCTTGTTAAATTTTTTTAATTTGTATTATTTTCATTTGTATACCTTTATCTATACGTGTATTTATATTTAATATAGTGTTTACAAATTTTCCACGGTAATATAATCATAAAACAAGATTTAAAAGAATCTATATCAATATAACAATCATAATAACGTTAAAAAAAATATTGACAGAGATTTAAAGTATTAAGACTAAATTTATTTAATTGTTGGTTTGACAAAATTTATAACATAATTGCATAGGGGCTAAAATGTATAGATTATGTAGATATTATATATGTATTCAATTTTATTATTATTATTAAAAATGTTAGTTACTGAGTACTATGTAATATAATAACAATACAAGAATAAAATAAACTTAATTAACATTAATTATTTTGTATAGTTTCTTTTTCTAGAATATTATGTTATATGGAGATGAATTAATTATAATATAATACAAAATAAAAATAGAGCTTATGTCAATTTAATAGTTATAATAAATAAATATGTAATAATATATAGGTTTATAAATGTCTGATACATACTGATCTCAAAGAATGCGTATATGAAATTTAATTCTTGCTCACTTTCTGAAAAACATTAAATAGCATATTTATTTATTTTTGTTCTAGAGTTAAGTCAATGACAGCTAATAAAATAAAAAAGAATATTGTATGTCATATATTACGTTACTTCTCGAATTTATATGAATTATATACGATATCAAGAACTTAATAATATTACTGCAATAAATAAATACTATCCAAAAAACTACACAAGGCAAGAAAATTAGAAATAAAAAGTTTTTCATTTAAAAGGGCAGAACATTTTAAATACCTTGGAGCGTGAGTAAATGAAAACGCGAATAGTCATGAAAAAATAAAAGAAAGATTGATAACAACAAACAGATGCTATTTTGATAGAAAATACAAGAGTAGGAGAATAAGATTGTCCAGTCATGTTTGGAGATCTGAAGAAGTAATAGAGAATATAACAAAATGGAGACCAAACAAAAAATTACCTAGAGGATACACAGACAACGGTGGGCAGAATAAACTAAGGAAGACCTCAGGATGATTGGGGTGCAAAACGCGGAGGAAGTGTGAAATATGGAGAAATGAAGGGACGTTGTTGTTGTGACGATGGACCTTAATAGTCTTTAAAATTCCTTAGAAGAAGAAGAAGAAGAAGAAGTTCGTGTCCATAAATAATTATATTATAATTCACATACAATACAACTTTATAGTGTAAAACTTTCTCAAGTTACAATATCATTTTAGATTCGCATAATACTTTGGAAATCCTTTAAAAGCAGAACTGTTCTAGATTTTCAACTAACTAATAAAACTATTAGTTTTGCCGATTAGTTTTATTAACAAATAGCCCATATTATTACATTTGTAGCATTTTGTATTTGAACGTCGATTTTTAACGAACTCAACGAATATTTTAGTGTAGAATGATGTTGTCCGATAATAATGATTAGCGCGGGTGGTGACACTGCTAACGAACTTGCGCCGCCGTTACGCATCGCCTTCGTCGTCGCTCCGTTCTGTTCTCGTTGAATCTTAGCACGATATACGTCTTTTTTTTGGTCTTTGCCTCCTTTCGTACGCGCATTTCTGTTACGAGACCGCCGTATATAACCGTTGCTTTCGACATATTGTACAGTCCACGGTCGTCTTTTGCGTACCAAACAAGTCGTATAATATAGTTGCATATACTATTATATTATTATATATACCATTGTTTATCGTGTACCACGACTTTACACGCATTTGTGCGCCCATTGGGACCATTCTTATATTATTTATAATTATAGTTTATTTTCTTTGTTGCATGTCTTCCACTCTTACTCTTTTAGCTAGTAAGAGCATTATTGTATATATATATATATATAAATATTGTATCCATTGTTATTTACATCAATACAGTCCACTATTTACCTATATATTTATATATCTTTATTATTTAATCTAATTATCTTACTTTCTCTACCGGCCCACACATATATTCGTATTTTGCATTTCGGCCCCATCCCGCGATCTACTTCGCGTAAGGGAAGGTCGAGTGTACAGATGTATTTTATTTAACATACACATTTTTAATTTTTAGAAATAAAAAATATTTTGAAATATTACAATAAATATGTATATAGAAGAAAACGAATTTGCAGCATACCGTCGGCTTACGAAAAATTATTATTTAGTCTAATATAAATATGTAAGTATGTGCTTCAATATCAAATCAGTTATTTGTATTGCATAAGATATATTATAATACTTAACGAATAAGTAAATTCACAGTTTACACATTGTGTTAGTATATAGGTAATACATACGGGATAGTCCTAGTATTTCTTTCATATCTATTAAAATAAAATATTAATTTTATTCAATATTATCTTTGTTGTAATTAAATATGCTGCTTTTTATTAAATATTTGCAAAAATGATGTGTTTTTAAATAATAATAATAGTTATGAAGGCCTCCTGCATAGTCACTTTTTTTACATTTAATTTTAACAATATTCAATATAGTCTACAAAGTTACCATTAACGATTGATGATTTATATGTGATTTAAACATCTGGTCCCTATTTTTATGCATAATTTTGTTTGTTTTTTCCTATTGGTAAAATCAACTGACAAATACTACTATTATTCATATTTTTAGTCACAATATGTAAATTGTACGTTTTTATCAAATTTTAAATATTTTACCAAATATTAACCTAATATGATTTTTCTATGCTATTTTCCATAAGTATGCAATTAATATTTATTTTTAAACAAATATCTAAAAATATGAAAACAAAATTTGCCATATAGCTTACACATCGTAAAGCATTGATTTAAGTTAAGTATATAGAAACATATAATTATATAAAATATTGCTTAAATTTAAAAACTTACACGTGGTTCTTAGAAAGTGAAAGTTTAATGTGTCTACATAAAATATACGATAATGTTTAGTCTTAAATTATAACGTCATTATGTGGATTTGTAGGTAATAATTTATAAAGTATATAATTAATTTAAAGTAAAGTATTATATATTTTTACCATCCGAGAAAAAACTATTGTTATTATTTCCTTAAGTTTAGAATGAACCCGATAATTGTTAAATTGTCCAAGCATGTGTTTATTTGACTAAAAACTTTAAATTTTGGAACAAAATAATTTTGAACATCCTGAAAATGGTAATTACACACTATTTCTGTTTAAAAATACACTTATCCTTGTACTACAACTTACTTATACAATATGGGATATCTGAAAAAAAAATAAAAAGGAAAAATATTAAAATTAAATTAATGCCATACATTTAAATTATTTTGTTATAATCATAAAAAATAATAGATAATTTCTTTAAAAATAGTTGCCACTGTACCTAATAATATATTAAATGTTATATAAATTTTAATATGTACTATAATCATTAGTAACGAACAATAATGTTAAAAGTTAAATAATTAAATGTATATTAATGTATGTAAAATATTTTGGAAATGTATGTAGAGTAGTATTAAATAAAAGTATCATATAATTTGATTGGGTTACTAGTACACTACATTACAAATGTAATTTTTATCAGTAAAAAAAGTATAGTACACTTCATATCTAGCACTACAATCCACTTCTGTTATATCCGAAAATATTCATATGCAATTATTTTTTAAATGTTCTTTGTAAACAACAATACTGTACACTAATAAATGGTATTACCAATAGCGTGGTCCTTGTAGTAATCTGAAAAATTAGAAAAAACCAATAATAAAATAAATACAATACAATCAACTATTCAGCAACTATTAGATAATTAATAATTCCATCAAGTGTGAATTTTTATTTTTATTTGAAATCATTATAATCATTAAACTTATTTGTAGAAATCATTAGGTTAGATAATCCACTATTACATTCACAGTAGACTTTTATAGTTTTGACATCGTCTAAAAATATGATAAATATTTAATAATGAAAATCTGTTTAAATGAGTAACTTGTATATAAATTGTATAATTTTATTGCTATTTTACATTTGAGAGGAATTAAAATAGATAGTTTATTATAAATTATAAATATGTTAATTGTAATTAAAATATTATATATGACTAAGCTTGCATAACAATTAAGGCTAAAATTGTAAAAAATCTATAAATAATTTTTTTTCACATTTAAACAATTTTTTTTTAATATATCAAACTTGGAATTTTTATATTAAATATGTTATAACTTAAGTAATTTTTTTACCCAATGTTGTGGATTTAGCGAGATATTTAAAGTATTTTTTTGAATAACCTAAAAAATATAATAGTTGGTATTTTACGACCATAACTTCGAATGGAATATTCCGTTTTGTAATTCATATTTAATATAATTAAAAAAAGATAATTAATTTCAATTGAATATTTATCGGAAGATATTCTAGTAAGCATTTTAATTTCTGATAATATTTAGTGCTTATAATATTCGTGGATTTTAGACCAATAAGCGGGCCCAAAAAAAATATTCATCCAGTAGTTCAATATATTTTAATTTTGAACAATAATTTGATTCGATATATTTTACTTCAGGTCATTTATTGTAGCGTGTGACCCATTAATGTATGGTATTTTTTTAAACATAAAAAAGGTACCAAAATAAATAAGATATAATGTTTCATGTATTAATTTTGAAATATTATGAAACTGCCGCCCGAAAACAAATGAGTTATTAAATTTAATGCATTGAATATCGACTGTACTTTTGCGAGATTATGATTTTTATGTGTTTATACAAGTATATTTTTATTAGTATCACACACAATATAACTTACTTCCTTTTACAGATGTGTACACTAGAAAATTGATAAAATATTTTAGATATTTAGAGAATGTTATGTCACAATAAATTGTCTATTTAATGTAAAACTATCATACAAATATATATACTAAAATAAATATATATATATGGTGACGCCAATTATGACGATACGTCGTGGAGGTCGATCGGCTGTGCAGTGAACGCGCGTACATATCCATAACGTTGTTTTTATTTGTATATCGTAATTGTTATTATTATTAGATATACACATAATTATAATATTGCGTAAGAGAGCAACGGCCGTCTTTGTTATTTTAGTCTTTTTCGCGAATGGTCAAGAAAGCAGCGAGTTCGCTACTCTTTATTTATTTTTTCTTTTATTTTCACTACTTTATTAGTAATACTATCATTAATTATATACTAAGTGTTCAGAAATAATGACATACAACGTTTTCCTTAATGGTTAATTAAATTTCTTTTACTTTATATTTAACTTATCATTGATATTAGGACACATACCACTGAGAGACATTACAAAAATATACCTTCGCTTATTTTAGCAAATTTAAGGATTATTTACTTATATAGTTGTAAGCAAGTCAATCAGATAATTATTATTTATGTTGCAATTAATATTTGCTAATTAACTTTTATTAATGATTAATATTCAATGAAATATTAAAATGTATAACTCAATAGGTTATACCATAATATAAAGTAACTTGAGTAATTTGAAAATGGGAAAATCGGTTAGTTTATAAATTTTTTTTTTTTGTAAAATAATATTACACTAAAATCTTAATGTTCGTAATAAATAATAAAATCCTTTTTTCAGAAACTGAGTTTTATTAATATTTTTTTCCATTAAACTTAATCAGATGAAAATATATTTTATTAACTATTATTTTCAAATGTAAGTCTTATTTTTAATTCAACGTAATTTTTTAAGGTTAATTTTTTCTATTTATAGCTTATCATTATATTTTAGTTAGCGTTAAATATTATAAGCATACAATTAATAATGTTTACACTATTAGATGTTTCACTTACAAGTATAATAGTAAAGATGTTTAAAACATTCGGATGCGCCTATTTTTTCACCTATTTCTTCAACTATATTTTTATATAAATATAAATAGAAATAAATTATGTAAAACATAATAATTTCATTAGTTCCTGACGTATATCATAAGTGAACTACTTACCACCACAAAGGTTATTTACTTCGTCTACCCGGATGGGTTATATTAATAATTTCAATTAATTATACTCGACATTAAAACATTACCAATTTCGTGTTAAAATTTTTAAATAAAAAATTATATAAGATCTTTCTTACTTTTGCAAGTTTGTAAATCTTAAAATAAATTGAATCAATAATAAATAGTTTATTTTTTAAATTAGATTCAGTATCACAAATTATTTATATAATATTAAAAAATAATACATTTTTAATTTGCAAAACATTTTCGGTAGTTTTCTTTAAGTCTGTCATAAATGAGAATAATATTTCTCTCAGTAGAACCTAATTAAAATACGTAGTTACTTTCGGCTTTTGCCTGTTTTAAAATATGCTCACTTTCAATTATAAGAATTATATAGATCAAATCGTTTATAATGATATATAGTTGATAGTTATTTAAATGGATAATAATGATTACATATTTACATTTTCATTAATATTGCACAAACTACAAGTAATAATTTTAATAAAATCTTATTTGTATAAACTATGATGTTTACGATATGTATCTAATAAAATGAATACATTCTATAGTGAATTAACGAAAGACTCTAAAATACACATGCAATGCAATTGCTCATAATAGTATCAAATAAATTTTTAGGAATGCCTGTTTCTATTAACCATAGTAGATTTATGATTTATTTATACGAGTAGAGTGAGATTAGGTCAAAAAAAAAATCAACGAACATTGATTATTTTACTGCGAAATAGAAGATAATAATGCCCTCTAACTTAATATGCCAACAATTTATTACCTGATACAACGTCGTGAATGTTAAGCAATATTAACGACGAAATGATTAATTGTGTCATGAATTGAGACATTTTTGCTTAAAGTTTTTCTGATGAGTCCTTGATTCTGTTATAGGCACTAAACTACGTATGATGATCGTTCTACACTATTTTCGAAGTTATTATTTTGTTAGAAATAAGTACGTCTATAGCAAATAATTGTTTACGAACAAAAAGCTGAACAAACAGTTTTTATAGCAGCTGCTGTCGCGAACATCTACGTATGTTTTGCTCAGAGCTTACAAAACGATATTGCTCATTTGCCGTAATAACTGACTATACTTACGAACGTTTTTCCGTCGGAACGGTCTCTTAGTTTTCAATAGCGGGCGAGTTATGATTTTTCAAAAGTACCGGGTGGGGGGTAAGAAATTTTTTTTTTTGGATTTTGGGGGCCGATTTCGTTACGGCGTCATATCCCGCATCAAGGGGAACGTTTTTCGTGCGGGTCGCGTTCGGGTAACCCTTACGGTTACCGAGATATGACGATTTTAAAAAGTTGAAATTCGGTTCGACGTTATTCCGAAAGGTCTATGCCCGGCCGTATACGTACCACGGGTAATACGGCGTGAGACGAAAATCGTGTCGATTAATGTTTTCGTGTTATCGTTATACATTGAATATACGTTGGGCGGCAACGGGACCCGGCGGCATTGTTTTTATACGACACGCCGTATAACATACTAAAAGTCAATTTTCAAAAAACCGAATTTTGATCGACCATCGGGCGGTATTGGTCGTACAGCTTAGGGATTTCGGCTACCCCCCCATTCGCCTAAAGGATCTAGCCGGTGGAATAGCCGGATTCGAGCCAAAGGGATTATTTGAGAGGGTCAATTTCAGTTTTTGTCCGATCAGTACCAAACTTCGTATTCGGGCCTTCTATCGTATCCCGACCACCCCCTGCGAATTTGGGACCGATCGGAAGGGATCAAAAAAAGGGATTTTCTTTCCCGTCGTACTTAGAGCAACGGGACCGACGGATTCTCGTAGGGGACGACGAGACGATTCCAACGGTGTAAAAACGGTCTCTTAGTCGTGAATAGAAGAGAAGATATGAATTTTTTTTTTTTTTGCCCGACGAACTCCAAGATTCATTTAAGAATTCCAAGATGAGTCAAGGAAACCCAAGATGCTCTAAAGAAACTCAAGATTAGTCAAGGAAACTTAAGAAGATTTAAAGAAACCCAAGATTAGGCAAGGATATCAAGATTATTATTGTTCGGGCGTATTGCTGCCATACTAGCGGAGCATTGACCGATGCACCCAATATCATTAATTACCATCATTACCGCCGTTTATCGTTATTTTTTCTGTCTGTCGTCGGCGAGTCGTCTTCGGATATACACTTAATATATATAGTGTAATATACATTTTTATTTACCTATTGTTACCGTTACCGTTTGGCTTTTTGTGCGTTACTGTTACCGTCGTCGGTCACTGTCTATCTTTTTGCACCACCGTTGTCACTACCAACTCCGCCGGCAGTCACTATCGGAGTAACTACTGCCGTTCGAATGCCATCGTCGTCGAAAACGGTTTATTTTATTATATTATTATTTTTATTATATTTTTATATTTATATATTTATATATCTAGTTTGTTTAAAGCCCCTATACTGGCCAGTTAATGAAGTTGTGTCCTAATTATTTATTTTTGAATAGAACATTTTTCATACTTAATCTTGTATCGCGATTGGAGTTTTATAATATACAAAAATTTCAATTTAAGAACGTTCTTTTTATACAGTCCATTTTTGTTTTACATATTCGAAGTAACAATAATTATTATTATTATTTAAAAATAATAGGCCTCCGTTTTTTCCGCCGCTAGCTCTAGCCCGTGTGCCTTCAGCCAGCGTCCCACAATGGTCGTGGCCTCGCTTAGGCTCTCATTGAGGAGAGCTGGTACCGGAGCCACGGAGACAATGGCGACGTCGTCAGCGTACGCGATCAATTCCACACCGTTTGGCATCTTAGTGCGCAACAGGTCATCGTACAGCAGGTTCCACAGGTCAGGGCCAAGGACTGAGCCCTGTGGAACTCCGCAACTCATGCTCCTGGTGTATTGGCCGCCAGCCGCGGTCACTACTATGCTCCTATCAGATAAGTATGATCTGATCATGCGTAGCAGACCGTGCGCCATCCGCTTGGCCCGCACTGCCTCGAGGATCGCCGGCCACGGTGCGGAATTGAAAGCGTTGTGAACATCCAGGGTGATCATCCCGACCACCTGAAGTTCAGATTCGCTGATCGCACGATCTTTTTTAAATAACCAAGCGCTCCGAGAGTCGAACGCCCCCTACGAAATCCGTATTGGTTTTCCGTCAGGCCCCCTGCCGTGTCCAGGTGCTCTCTTATCCTGGACACGATGAGCCGTTCTAACAGCTTTCCGCAGACGT